>VWZT01007600.1:147975-187219 GCA_013397055.1 Pachycephala philippinensis | reverse complement strand
CGACCCCAGGAACAGTGCCCCAAACCCACCCAGCGACCCCATGAACAGTGCCCCAAACCCACCCAGCGACCCCATGAACAGTGCCCTCCCTCAGGGACACAAACCCACCCAGCTGCGAGTGCCCTGGGAGCCCCAGGCTGCAAAAAGGATCACAAACCTCTCTGAAGGACAGGGGTTGTGGAGATTTTGGAAAGAATGGGAATTCAGCCTGGGAATGTACCATGAGCTGGTGGCTGGGCCTGCTCTGTGCCCTGGGGCTCTCTGGGGTTTTATGGGATTAAGGCAAATACAGGTGAAATCTGCTGCTTTGGAATGATGGGAATTGCTTTAGAGTGATCTGTTACATTAGAGTGATCTGAAATGGATGATGCGACCATAAATGGGCTTTTATTTTTAATTGTTATTCCCTTTTTTAATGTCAGTGACTTCATCCAAGCGCAGTTTCATTCGAGCACATCCCCAAAACTTTATTTTGGAATGAACTGCAGGAGTATTAAAGCCAGAAGATTTCGTTTATGGCCCTCTCCAGGGCTTGGTTACGTTTAAGTGCCACTGTCCTGGCTGCGAGTTCCAGGCTCCATTATCCCTGTCGGAATGTCCCTTTCCCACCTGCTTCGTCATTCCAGGCACTGCCCTGGGCTGGCTGAGGCAGGAATGATCCTGATATTCACTGCCTCATTTCACGCCACGAGTGCTGCTGGGGCTCTGCCCCCGAGGCAGCGGGGTGAGGTCTCCCTGAGCTCCGTGTGCCTGGCCGTGAGCTCTGACTGCTGTGATTTATCCCAGCTTTTCCATCGAATTCCTGCTCTTTCCTCTGCCACAGCTTCAGCCCCTCCATGTCAGGGGAAATAAAGGCACCCCCTGCTTCAAAGTGCAGCTTTTGCTTGGGGAGTTGTTAACAGAGGAAATTAAACAGCTCTGGAGAACACTGGAGACCTCTGCAGCTCTTCCTCAGAGCATCCTCTTCCTCACCCCCCAGGCTGGAAGGAGGATCTGGAAATGATTCCGCCCAAGGGTCTGGAACATCCCGGGTTTATCTCGCACACAGGGTTTAAATCTAAATACTTAATGAAGTCTTGCTAAGGAGGAGCAAACACACTGATTTCCCCCAAATGAGGTTCCACAATTTTCAGCATCCTTCTCTTCTGTTCCTATAAAACTGGGGAGAAGACACTGCAGAAGCGTTTGAGGAGTCCAGCTTTGGCACAGCAGGGCTTTTAGGAATTAAAGCCTGTCAGGAGTTCTGTTCAATGTAATCAGTGACAAAAGGGATCCATGTAGGAGAACAATTTCTATAAAACCAGACTGGGAAGGATTGGGGATAGGCCAAAAGGACTCTTGGAACATCCCTCAGTGTCCGGGCTGAGGCCCTGGGCTGCGGGAAGCACCGAGGGCAGCGGCTCCCTTTTAGCCTGACTGCAGCTAATGGCTTCTGACACACTAAACGTCCTCCTGGAGACACCATAATCAGATAAAAACCTTTTGTCAAGTCCAGTCAACGTTGAAAAAGTGAGACAAATGGAAATTGGGCTGAATTTCCAGGTTTCCTGAGGAGTGAGAGCTGCCCTGCAGCCTCCCTGGTCTGCGGATGCTGCTGCAGCACCGTAACGAGGTCCGTGAGCAATTCCAGAATCCAGTACTTATTTCAAGGAACAAATATCTTATTCCAGGCCCCAGGGCTCCAAGAATTCATAATTTTACCATATTTGCAGTTAAAAGGCTTCTCAGAAGCATCAGAATTTGTTCTGTGAGGTTGTTCACCTGGAGAGGAGAAGGCTCCAGGGAGAGCTCAGAGCCCCTTCCAGGGCCTAAAGGGGCTCCAGGAGAGCTGCAGAGGGACTGGGGACAAGGGATGGAGGGACAGGACACAGGGAATGGCTTCACATGGACACAGGGCAGGGCTGGATGGGATATTGGGAAGGAATTGTTCCCTGTGAGGTGGGGAGGCCCTGGGAAAGAGGGGCTGGAGCGTGTCCAGGGCAGGGAACGGGGCTGGGGACAGAGCTTGGCATTGCACAGGTGATTTATTAAACTGGAAATAGTAATAGTGCATTTTCTCCCTAAACCCCTCCTCCACGGTGTGAGGATGTGATTCTTCCATTGGGATTCATTCCATGGCACATCTTGGCTTGGATTTATGAGCTGGGAACTTGGAAAAGAAAAATGTTTTGTTCTCTGGGCTGCGTTGGGTTCATGGTTCTGGGAGAACCACCAAGGCTGGGGATGGGTCTGGAGCAGCAGCTCCTCCTCACGCTCCACACACGAGGAGCATTTCCTCGTGTTCTGCACACACTCATCTGCTCTACACATTCCTTCTTTATTTCCAAACCCCCACGGTTTAATTTCGGTTTTATAGCCTAAGAAAGGGTAAAGAGAGGATGGTGACAATATCTGATATTTGCAAGCAGCCAAATCCACCAGTTGGAAAGAGCAAAACCAAATGCCTGTCTTTAAAAAGAATGTATGGAGCTAATTTAGGAAAATTTCTGGAGACGACTGAAAAAACAACTGAGAAGTAAAGTGGCAGATTCATCCTGGAGGATTGGACTGTAAGGAATTTGAAAGGCAGCTCTAAAGGATTGGAATTGAATGTTTCCTGCCTGGAAAATCTCCATTTGAAGGAGTGTACAGCTTTCCTAAAGGTGTAAACAAAACTTTTCAGTTGTCCATCAGAAGGTTCCAGGGCAGCAAATCCCTGGTTCCCTTACCTGGGGCTCCTGGCAGGGATGCAGGGCACAGGAGGGGACAGCTGAGGGGGACAGGCTCTGATCCCAGGGACAGGACAAGGGGGAACAGCCCCGAGCTGAGCCAGGGCGGGTTTCAGCTGGAGAGGAGAAGTTTTCCCTGGGAAGGGCTGTCCAGGCCTGGCACAGCTGCCCAGGGCAGGGTGAGTGCCCATCCCTGCAGGGATTTCAGAGCCACGTGGATGTGGCACTTGGGGACGTGGTCAGGAGTGGCCTTGGCAGCGCTGGGAGCAGCTGGACTCCGTGGTCTGGGAGGGCTTCTCCAGCCTGCAGGACTCTGTGGTTCCCTGAATTTCTCTCCCTTTCTCCTGGGTGCCTGAGGCTGATGTGGTTTCCTTCAAGGCCGAGCCGTGTGACATTCCGTGCTCATTCCTGGGAGCAGATCTCGCAGGGAAATGTTCTGAGGGATTTCCTCACAATGCAAACTCTGTGACTGAAATTACCAGGGCTCTGTTTCCTGCGTGTTGTAATTTGTGAGGCAGGAACAAGGACAATAAATAGTACAAGATCTTTAGCTCCAGACGAGGAAACTGCAGCAGAACGAAACCACACAGCATTGATTCGTAATACAATCCCATAATATGACTCCAACTCCTATTACACCTACTTATCACAGCTCTTTTATCCCAGCTATTCAGATAAAAGCTGGGAGTTTTTGCAGGCAGCACAGCACAGCCCCATGGGTACGTTTTGAATGCTGTGCTCAAGGAGATGCACGCACAGAATCTATTCTTGTACTGCGCCTTTTGGCATCCTTTTTTTTTTTCTTTTCCCCCCACCTGATGTTTTGAACATTTCTCCCTTCAGGTTAATATGTTCATTTATAAGAGAAGGATTAAACAAAAATCTCACAGGAGAGACGTGAACTTGAATGTGAGTGTGCAGATTTGAATGGATAAAGAGGCACTTCAGGAGCTGGATAAAACCGGAGCGTTCCTAAGCCTCTGATTCCAAACCTGCCTCAAGGCCAGCGGTGCCGAGGATATTACAGGGAGCAGAATAAACAGCTAAATTTTGCTTACTTATAGAAAGCTTTGTGATACGAAAGGCTCAAGTAGAGAATTGTAAGTGAGTTATTCTGTTGACCCCCGTGGATTACTTGTTTTGTTGTCTTTAGGATTCAGAAATGTTCTTATTTTATTTAGACTGAAATTTTAATCATCCCCACTTTGCATTTAAAACATGATATTATTTCCCCTTCTATCATCTGTAAGAGAAAACGGGGAAATTTCCTTAATAGTTGGCAGATTAGCTTTGTTATGTAAAACAGATCCTGGCAAAAGGAATTATAATTAACAGAAGCGTTCCATTACACAGTGAAAGGCTTGGTTTGGAGGAGAATCTCTCTGTTCGAAACACTTCAAAGCAGAGGCTTTGTTTTGTGTTCCACTGAATTGGATGCAGTTAGCACGCTCAAATATTTTGCCTGTAAATATTCCCAAATCCCTGGATGTGATAACAGCAATCTCCGAGCGGAACTTTCCTCGGCCCAGGTCTGGGATTTGAAAGCCTTTGCCCTGAGTCTCCTCCTGCATCTCTTTTTAATCAAACCCCTTTCTGCAGAGAGTTTCTGTCTCACTAAAACACAAACTTCCTATTAAATGTGGCTTTAATAGTTCTGCCTTTGGCTTCTCCCTGGCTTCCAGCACGCAGATGCAAAATTCATTCATTTTGGGCAGAATTCCTGTGATCTCTTTTTCCCAGGGTGCCTCAAAGGCCTCTGCTCTGTGCTTGGGGGTTTGGCCCCTGTGCCCCAGGAGCTGCCCCATTCCTGACTCTCTCCCTGCAGTGCCTCCCTCCAGTTCCCCTCACCCCACTCTTCCTCTCTCATTCCCATTCCTGATGGTGACAGGAGCACCCCAGGAATGCTGTGCCCAGTCCCCGGTGCCTGAATGCTCCTGGAGCAACCTCCAGAACTTGCTGTGGTTCCTGGCTTCATTTTCCAGGCTTTAAATCCCCTCCCAGTCAGAGGCCGTGAGCTGTGGCAAATTATTTCCTTCATAACTCTGCTCAGCACAGATACCCAGAGTCCTTTAGGAACAAGGACTTGTTCAAAGTTCCCATTGATTTATGGAAACAAGCTGCTCCTGCTCACTCAGGATGGGAAACAATCTCCAGTACACATCCTGGCATCCGTGAGATCCTGTGGAAATGGTTATTTACGTGCTGCCTGGTTTTCACTTCTTCATGGACGTATTTTGATTGGCTTTATTATTTGGGGGGTTTTTTGGGAACAGTGTGATTGAGACATCACTTCCCTGGGAGGGTGGGGAGGCCCTGGCACAGGGTGCCCAGAGCAGCTGTGGCTGCCCCTGGATCCCTGGCAGTGCCCAAGGCCAGGCTGGATGGGGCTTGGAGCAGCCTGGGGCAGTGGGAGGTGTAGAATGAGGTGAATTTTAAGGTCCCTTCCAACCCAAACCAATATGGGACCCCAGGATTCTGTGATTTCCAGGGAGCTGTGGGATGCAGCAGGCTGGTGCTCCCCTTTGGGTCAGTCTGGGCACACCAGGGGCTCTCGGGGCTGTTTGTGTGGCTCTCTCCTCACGGATCACACTGACTCCCGATGGAATTTCAGGACACGGGGTAACCAAGGACACCCCTGGAGTTTAACCAGTCCCATGGATCTCCTGGCGCTCTGCCACTGGCCCATGTCCCAAGGGAATCCTGGCCCCATCAGTGGGGGTAAAGAGAACATCGTCAGGGGCTTTTAACCTCCAATTACCGTGAATTAATTGAGATGGTTATTGATTGATTGCTTGACTGATTGATCTCTGGGTGCCAAGGCCATGGCTCCCAGCACAGAGAAGCCCCTGATTGATCTCTGGGTGCTGAGGCCATGGCTCCCAGCACAGAGAGACCCCTGATTGATCTCTGGGTGCCGAGGCCGTGGTGCCCAGCACAGAGAAGCCCCTGGTGTCGCTCCCCCTCGGCTGGCCGAGGCAGAGCCATTATCTGGGCACCGAGTCCCCAGTGAAGCGGGGTTTGGAGCGCTCAGCTCCAGCAGCCCCTTTCCCCGGAGCCAGCTGCCTGCTCCGGCTGCCCGGGATCCCTCTGCCCGTTGGATTTATCCCGTGTTATTGGAGCCTTTAATGACGCTGTAATTTCCAGGGACAGGGATCCGTGTCCATGTTTCTCTCCGCTGCTCTCTGTGAGCGGGGACACTCGGGGCTGTGTCTGTCACCCCAAAGGGCAGCAGGAGCTGGACTATCGCTGCTGTTCCCGGGCTGAAAACACGGGAACATTTCCCCCTGGCCCTTTCTCAGCCAGATGAAGAGCCCTGAGAGGGAGCTGCTGCTCGTTCCCAAACACTCCTGGCGCAGAGATCGCGTTCCGGGCATCTGAAGGGCTGGGGCTCCTTAAAATCCCCTTATCAGGACGGTGCTCCAGGCAAAGTGCCATTTTCCGTAATGAAAAGGCACGGAGCGATCCCATCAGCGCCTCGAGGCTGGGCTGGGCTGAGCACATTAAAAAAAGCTAAAATCCCACCGTGTTCTCTGCAGAGAAATCCTGTAGCTGCTGAGTGCTGCAGCAAAGGGGAGAACGGGATTCTCCTGGAAGACGCTGCCTCTGGTCAGGCATCTGAAACTGCTGGGCAGGCAACAGTTCGATGTCAATTCGGTGTTAACTGTCTGTAGAGTATGAATATTAATACCGCCATTAATCCCCATTAATACCAACAGCTCCCATGTCATTGGAATGTCAGGAAGATTAAATCACACCACTCCCAACACATCTCCGTGGCATGGGGGCAGGCCTGCAGCAGCTCAAGAGGAGGAATTAATAATGTGGGAAGCAATTCTAAGTTTCAATGTTAGGTAATCATTACTAATTTCTAGGCTTTGTAGTGAGAACAAAAACAAATACTGAATAAACTCGTATCCACAGACTTAATCCAGGGAACAGGCCTTTCCTCCTTTGGAGTGAGCCAAGGCACTGGAAACTCGCTCAGGATGTATTTGTGTTCAGTACAACCAGAGAGCCATTTTCCTGAGTCAAACGGGATGTGAAGGGATCACAAGAGATCCCTCAGTGTGTGGGAACTCCTCGGGATGGTCCTGGGGATCTGCCCTGTCCCAGAGCTCAGGGCTGAGCTGAGCTCAGGGCTGAGCTGAGCTCGGGGCACTGGGGGCACCTCCCTGCTGGGTCCTGCTCCTTCCTCTGATCCTTCCATGGTGATGCATCCTCCTCCTCCTCCTTCTCCTCCTCTTCCTCCTCATCCTTCTCCTCCTTCTCCTCCTCTTCCTCCTCCTCCTCCTCCTCCTTCTCATCCTCCTCCATCCATGGAGGCTGGAGCCATGGCAAAGCAGAAGTTTCTGTGTGCAGAGACCAGAATTCCCTCTGGGCTGCCTCCACCAGGGAACTGGGGAGCAGAGCAGGGAAAGATCAAATTAAATTCCAAGAAGCATCACAGAATCCCAGCCTGGGCTGGGTTGGGAGGGACCTTAAATCCCATCCTGTCCCACACCTCCCACTGTCCCAGGCTGCTCCCAGCCCCATCCAGCCTGGCCTTGGGCACTGCCAGGGATCCAGGGGCAGCCACAGCTGCTCTGGGAATTCCATCCCAGCCCCTCCCCACCCTCCCAGGGAACAATTCCTTCCCAATATCCCATCCATCCCTGCCCTCTGGCACTGGGAAGCCATTCCCTGTGTCCTGTCCCTCCATCCCTTGTCCCCAGTCCCTCTCCAGCTCTCCTGGAGCCCCTTTAGGCCCTGCAAGGGGCTCTGAGCTCTCCCTGGAGCCTTCTCCTCTCCAGGTGAGCACCCCCAGCTCTCCCAGCCTGGCTCCAGAGCAGGGCTCAGCTCTGAGGTGGAATTCCCTGAGGAGTTGGACTCGATGGGGGTCCCTCCCAGCCCCGAATATTCTGGGGGTCTGTGCTCACTGTGACGGGTAGGAGCGAAATGGGGCTGAGGGAAGGACGAGGAATTGCTTCTCACATCAGAGCAAAATGCCGAAAATGGGAAGTAAGCAGAGCCATATGGCTGGGATACAGAGAAGGGGGAGTGATGCAGCCAGAGAACTGTCAAGGGAAATTATTTTAATAACTATCTTGGGAATACGATGTAAATCTGTCATTCAGCCTCGCTGGAGAGAGACTGAACCTGTAGAATTCTCCAAAAGGAAAAATGCGGAGTTACAAGAAATCATCTCAAATCATTACAGCTCTTTTATTTAGTCCCTGTGACAGCACGAGCAGCAACAGGTATATCACTGTTTACCTGTCACAACCCTCTAATATTCTCATTTTGCCTGTAAGGAGCAGTGATGAGACTTTACCTCTAATTTTCTAGTCTAGAATTCTTTTCGTGGCACTTACCGTGTTGCAGAAATCCCTCAGTGAAAATCCCTTTGCCCACTTACGCTGGAATTTGTCCTTAAAAGATGCACATCCATATTTGAGTGTACAGATTCCTCCCGAGGGGCAGCACAGGGGAGATCCAGCCCCTGGGACAGGGACAGGAGGGGATGGAGCTGGGCCAGGGGAGGGTGAGGTTGGATTTTAGGGAAGGGCTCTTCCCCCAGAGGGTGCTGGGCACTGAAAGGCTCCCCAGGGCTGCCAGGAGCCCAGGGTGGGATTGTTGGGGTGTCTGTGCAGGGCAGGAGCTGGACTGATGATCCTTGGGGGTGCCTCCAACCCAGGATATTCCCTAATTCCATGTTTTTCTGACCCTAAACCTGCCCAGCCCCGTCAGCAGTCGGCAGCCTGCACGCCCTGGGTGCAGCTCCTGCTTTGTCTGCAAGGATAAAGGAAGGGAAATCCGAGTTTATTTGGAATTATTACATTTTATTGCTTTCCTGGCTGAGCAAACGACGGTGCTCTCGCTGTGGGTTGGAAATCGAACTTTGTAGGATTTAGGCTGTGGGCTGGAAAGGGGAACAGTGGGGTTTTAAAGGGATAATGTGTGTGTCCTTATGTAATAACAGCAGCTTTTTGACACCTTCTGGAGGAGCAGGGGCAGAGCCACCCGAGGCTGGTGGCACAGGGAGGAGGGAAGGGCTGGGGATGGTTTTGGCAGCCTGGGGAAGGTGGAGGTGTTTGCTGGAGCCTCGCTGATGGCAGAGATCCTGTGCTGGGATATTTATGGGGTTTGCTGGTATTTCATTGGCCTCTTTCACTCTGCAACTGCTTCATCCCAGAGATCTCCAGGAGCCTCCTGTGGCCAGGAGGTTTTTGAGGTTCTGACTGGTTCATTCAGATTTATTCAGGCTGTGTTTTAAGCGACAAATGTTTAATCCTGTCCTGCCCAGTTGTTCCTTTCTTGCCCCGGGTAAATTCTTTCCCTCCTGTCTTGCCTCAGCAGTCACCCTGCTGGTTATAAATGAGTCCAGGGGAGCACTGGCTTTAACCAGAGAAAATCTTGTGTCATTTCAGCCTTTGACTACTTTCATATTTATGATCGTTCTGCTTTAGCCCCAGTGTCCAGCCTGGCCTTGGGCACTGCCAGGGATCCAGGGGCAGCCACAGCTGCTCTGGGCACCCTGTGCCAGGGCTAGGAAATTATTAAACACCTCACCTCTTTCAGGTGATGAATTTAAAGCCATCCCTGGTTTTCCAGAGCCCTGTCCCACCCCTGTGTGTTAAGGAGCTCCCACAATGGGGCTGCTCCGTGGCCCAGGCCCTGCCCAGGCAGCAATCAGTGCCCAGCTGGGAGGGCTTTGCCTTCAGCCACTGGGAGGTTGCGTTTTTTAATTATTTTTGCCCTTTGTAACTTTTTGGCTCCGTTTCAGTGATGAAAGCGTGTGCAGAGCTGTGATTGCAGAGTGCTGCTGGCTGAAGGGGGCTTGTGGTGTGTCTGAAAGCTTTTCCAGGGAGTGGGAGCAGCTGAGCTGAGCCTCCTGCTCCTCGTGCTCTGTGGTCCAGGAACGTCCCACTGGGGCAGCTCCCTGCCCTGCCAGGGGAAAGGCACAGCCCCACAGACACAAATGTCCTCCCACTCACACACAGTTCCCAAACAGCACCATTCCCTCTCCACTCGAACCCTGTAATGTTTATTCTGGGTGAGGAATCCTCCCTGAAGCTGGGCAGATCTAAGATTAATCTTCAAATCGGTCTAAAATAAACTGACCACAGAAAACAGGTGAAAATAAAGTCCTAAACATCAACGATATCCCATTTAATTACAGAGATTATGGTTATACTGACCGCGGAAAACAGGTGAAAATAAAGTCCTGAACATCAATGATATCCCATTTAATTACAGAGATCGTGGTTATACTGACCACGGAAAACAGGTGAAAATAAAGTCCTGAACATCAGTGATATCCCGTTAATTTATAGAGATTATGGTTATACTGACCACGGAAAACAGGTGAAAATAAAGTCCTGAACGTCAATGATATCCCATTAATTTATAGAGATTATGGTTATACTGCCAGGGATATCAAAGAGGTAAAAGATTCATCCCAAACTTACAGAAGTGCCACTTCCCTGAGACCTTCTGTCACGCCTCGGAGCTGACATGAATTGGAAATAAATGAAGGCTCAAGATCAAACCATTTCTCTTCCCAGCCCACCCATCATTTATTTCCTCAGCCCCACTTTGCCAAAGCTGCTGTGTTTGAGACAAATTGTGTTTAATTAGGAGGAGGTGGAGACCTTTAGGCAACGCTCTTCAATCAAAGTGCCTCGAGGAACTAATCATGGAAATGCAAAAGCAAAGGAGTTGTGAGCTCTCCCCGCTGGTGACTGATTGTCAGAAGGGAGGGTTGGTGCCAGCACAGGCTGGGGGCTCCGGCTTTCAAAGCTCTCCTCATTTAAAAGCTCTGTTCAAGGCACTCTGGAAATGAATTTTGTGGTGGGGGCATTTAGGAACTCAGTAAATATTGAGCTCATCTGAGTATGAAATGAAAGTAAGGAAAAAAAGTATAAAAACCAGGGCAATTTTCAGTAAGTATTGATAAATAATTTTACTACCCTAAATGCACAATTATCTTTTTTCTGATCGATACTTAGGGTGCGAGATGTTCAACTGCACAAAGGAGTTTGTTGGAAATCATTTTTGGAGATGTTTAGGGTTGGTTTTTGTTTAAAATCAGGGATTTGGGGTGTGGCATTCGGTGTTCAGGGGATCAGTGTTGTTTCCAGGGCTGAGAATGAAAGCAGCGCCTGGGTTTGCCAAGGAGGGGGAGGGTTTATTTTATGAGGGATGGAGGGACAGGACACAGGGAATGGCTTCACATGGACACAGGGCAGGGATGGATGGGATATTGGGAAGGAATCGTTCCCTGGGAGGGTGGGGAGGGGCTGGGATGGAATTCCCAGAGCAGCTGTGGCTGCCCCTGGATCCCTGGCAGTGCCCAAGGCCAGGCTGGACATTGGGATTGGGGCACCCTGGGACAGTGGGAGGTGTCCCTGCCATGGCAGGGGTGGCACTGGGTGGGATTTGAGGTTCTTCCAAGCCAGCCCAGTCTGGGACTCTGGGATTTTATGACATAAATCACTTGAAAACCTTGACAAAATTTGGGATGTTTTCACCCCTGCGGTGGTTCCCTGTTCCTGGGAGCATTCCAAGCAGCTCATTTATGGCAGTTCTGGGTTTTGCAGCCCTGGACTTTGCTTCCCCACCCCCCTGGCTGAGATTGAGCCTTGCAGAGCCCAGCTTTTAAAGGGATCGTCTGCAATCCTGAGCTGTTTTAACTGTATTGAACTATTCCATTGCAACCTGCCTTGGGTTTGGTTTTTTTTCTTTAATCTTTCCTTTCATTAATTGTTGTGTTTTCCCTTTTTTTTTTTTTCCCTCAAAGTGATGGTTGGACGTGATGATCTTAGAGGTCTTTTCCAACTTCAGTGATTCCATAATTCCATGATTTGAGTGTTCTGGCTGTGTCTGGTTTTTCAGGCACAAGTTGTCTTTGTCCTTCTGATCAGAATGGGAAGAAAAGGAGCAGGAAAGAACCAGAATTTAGGGTTTTCTTGCCGTGAGAGTGCAGATGCTGACACTGCTGAGCACAGGAGGCAGAGGCTGTGGCAGGGAAGGCTCCCAGCTGCTGAGGGATGTGATGAGTGCCAGGGAAGGACTCCAATGGATTCCCAATTAGTGGGAACGGAGCTCAGCCCTGCCTTTAATCACCTCCATAAGCACTTTTTAATTTTCCCATGGATTTGTCATAAAAACTAATTATTGTGTCCAAGCCATAAAAAGAACAAGAGTCTATTTCCTGTGCCCTGGCAGCGATTTCCAGCTCTTCCCCACGTTAATGAGATCAATCTGCACACGGGGAGAGCAGGGGGAGGCTTCATCCTGTCCCCAGGAGAAACTGAGGGCTGCTTTCGGTCCTTCCATCAGCCACCCGAGGGTCCCCGAGGGTCCCCGAGGTGTCCCTGCAGCAGGGAGGGCTCAGGGTGCAGGTGAGGGTCCCCGAGGTGTCACTCAGGGAGGGCTCAGGGTGCAGGGCTCAGGGTGCAGGTGAGGGCTGTGGGCAGGTGCTGCTGCTGCCAGGGGAGTGCTGGGGGAGGGAATTGGGGAATTGTGGAATTGGGGAATTGTGGAGGGTGTCAGCCCAGCCAGGAGCTCCTGAGTCACATCCCTGACAAACACCTCCAAAATCCCCCCCAACACACGGGGCTGAATTTAGCACAGGGTCCCCACCTGCCCTGCAGCCACCCCGTGAATCCTGGAACAACTCAGGTTTGTCCCGAGCCTTCTTTTCTCAGCTGAACATCCCCAGTTCTCTGAGCCTTCCTCTTGCAGCAGCTCCCCACGCCTTTGGGCACACACCCTGACCAAAAAAGGGGAGGTTTAATTTAAAAACGTTGTCCAAAAAGGGAAGGGTTTAATTTAAAAACATTAAAAAAGAAAAAGCCAGATGACTGCAAAGCACTTTTCATGTTGGACCCCCGCACCAAATTTACTTGGGAGTTAAATTCCTCTTTCATCCTTGTTTATTATCTCATTTCTTCGGCCTTCTGTTAATCCATTTACCGAATAAATGTTTATTTGCTGCTTTATTTAATTTTTTTGCTGACCTTCACAGCTCCACGTGATCTGGGTGGGAGGCTGGAGCTGTTGAAGAGGGGAGTAGCTCTGTGATGGGTTTAATGTGCACTCCAAGCTCAGCAGAGCAGGTTCTAAATGCTAAATCTGCTCCTGGATCGGAGTCTTCAGAGGTGTGGGAAGAAATAGGGACGCAAAACAAACATTTTTTAATTCTTAATAAATATTAACATTCCATTGCCATGCTGCACATATATTTGAGTCATAATTACTCAATTCCACAGATTTTAGTGATCTGAATGTAATGATCCCTATCAGCCCGTAAATAGCAGAAAAATTAGCAGCATACTGATACGGCAGAAATCCTGATTTGTCTCAAACTGTGAGGCTCCAGAAATACGATGGAAGCCAATTTCTATCCCGGGAAGGACTCTCTTCCTAGGAAATCACCGACAATAATAACATCTGCAATTTGCCATGAGCTCCAGATCAGGCTGTATCACTTGTGTCATTTCACAGGATTACATCGTGCAGCAGGGCTGCAGTTTGTGCTTATTTGGGGTTATTTTAATTAATGGACCTCTCAGATTCATTTCTTCTCTAATTCTATTTTGGAAATGCATCAATGCTGTGACCTGCTCAGTGTCATTGTAACGAGACTCACAGACATCTTCAACGAGGTCTGATTTAATTTCCTCGCTGTAAAGCCCAGATTAAAGAAGAGCCCAGTCAATTAGGGGCTGAACAAAGCTCGTACTTAAGAGGAAATCACTTAATCTGCATTCTGTACATCTGGAAAATTCTCCACCTTCTATCGTGTCACAGCTCCAGTCTTCCCTTAGAAAGACTGGAGAGCTCCTGAGGAGGAGCCTCAAAACCCAACAAAAGGCTGCACATTTCCTGTGGATCAGCCCTTCCCAGCTTCAGCAAAACCTGGGGAGGGTCTGGGCCTGTCTGCCAGCCTGAGCTGGGTCTGGGGGAGCCCCTGGAGCTGCTCCAGGGCTGGAGCCCCTCTGGAGCCAGGCTGGGAGAGCTGGGGCTGCTCACCTGGAGAGGAGAAGGCTCCAGGGAGAGCTCAGAGCCCCTTGCAGGGCCTAAAGGGGCTCCAGGAGAGCTGCAGAGGGACTGGGGACAAGGGATGGAGGGACAGGACACAGGGAATGGCTTCCCAGTGCCAGAGGGCAGGGATGGATGGGATATTGGGAAGGAATTGTTCCCTGGGAGGGTGGGGAGGGGCTGGGATGGAATTCCCAGAGGAGCTGTGGCTGCCCCTGGATCCCTGGCAGTGCCCAAGGCCAGGCTGGACACTGGGGCTTGGAGCAGCCTGGGACAGTGGGAGGTGTCCCTGCCATGGCAGGGGTGGGATGGGATGGGATGGGATGGGATGGGATGGGATGGGGTTTGGGGTCCCTCCCAACCCGAGCCAGTCTGGGATTGCACAGCTCCATGACCCAGCAGTGCTGGATGCTGTGTCCCTGTGGGTGCAGCCCTGCAGTGCTGGGACTGGGACCCCATCCCAGGGCTCCAAACAGCTTCAGGAGGAGAATTGAGGGCGTTGATTCGTCCTTTGGGTGAGAATGCTCAACGCTGGGATTCACAGGAAGGAGCACAAAATACGTTTGGAGGAGCAAATTCCTCCCGTGTGCCAAAAGCTGGAGTGTCCTGCCCGTGCCAACCCTGGAGCAGCGACATCAGGAAATGTGTGAAAGGGAAGGAACTCCTCAGAAGCCTGGGGCTCCTTTCACAGCATCCCGGGGCTCCACAGCATCCCGGGGCTCCATTCCCAGGGGGCAGGAGGGCTCAGGAATGTGCAGGAAGGGGTTTTGCTGACTCCAGCCCCCAGGCAGAGCTGCAGGAGCGCTGGCTCAGGTGCCTTGGCCAAGGCATTAATTCCGGCCCGGAGGAGAGGGGCACTGGAGCTGCTGAGAGCAGCATCTCCTCTCCCCTGCTGTGCTCATTGCCTCGTTAGGAAATTGGGAAAAACATCAAACCAGCATTGTGAGGTGGGGATGCAGCCCAAAATCCTCAAGGATTTGGGATTCTGGGGAAGAGGAACTGGGATCAGCCTTCCCCACACCTCTCCCTGAGGTTTCTCTGATAATTAGAAATACTTTTCATGGCTTTGCTCACAAAGGCAGAGGCACGAGCACTGAGAATTCCCAGCTTGTTTTAGTCTGTCTGACCCCAGCTTGTTCCAGTCTCTGGGTCAGGGAAAGGGCTGGAGAACATCAGCAAGGGGAGACCCCAAAGCAAGGGGAGATCCCAAAGCAAGGGGAGACCCCAAAGCACTCAGCCCCAGGCTGTGCCCAGGGAAGAGCTCTGTGTTTTCCAGCCCCTGCAGGGAGGCACAGGCACAGGGATCAGGTCGGGGATTTGGGCTGGGACACAGCGAAACCAGGGGGACATTGGGACAGAAAAGCTCCAGCTGGACAGGCACTTGGGTTAGGGGAATGGGCAAGCCCCAAAGCAAGAGGAAACAACAAAATAAATGTGCTTTAGTCTCTCCATGAGCAGCTCAGACTCTCCAGGTGCACACGGAGTGGCTGGAACAGCATCATTATTTCTGAAAGTATGAGAAAAACATAATTTTGTCTTCTTTGCAAACTGTCGGGAGCAAGCTCAGCCTTCCCCCAAGCAGGAGCATCCATCTTCCCGGGAGCTCCCCGGCAGCTCCTGCTTTGCACAAGCAGAGGAAATTGCTGCTTTTTCGTTGTAGCAGGAATCCAGGGCTGAGTTCCTGCAGGGTGATGGGAAGGGCTGGGCCCCCCTAAAGGAGGCTTTGCAGTTCTCCTTCCACCCCTGCTGTGTTTTATCCCCGATGGCAGCCCAGGTGTCCCCAGGCAGCAGCTTCCCTGACTCCCCTCTCCTGTCTCGTTGCAGTCTCTCCGAAGATATTCCGGATCTCCAGCGACATCGTCGTGAACGAGGGGAGCAACGTCACCCTGGTGTGCCTGGCCACGGGGAAACCAGAGCCCTCCATCTCCTGGAGACACATCTCCCCCTCCGGTGAGTCCCCGGGGTCCCAGCAGCACCAAGGGTGTGTCCCTCCAGACCTCTGGGGAACAAACGGGGTGGGATCAGGGAAATCTGGGATGGTGCCATCACACAGGAACAAGGACACAGCACCCTACATGGGAATTTGTATCTGTACATGGGTTGTAACAGCCGTGGATCAAACAATTCCAGTTAAAATCCAAGCAAGGACAGAAGGAGGAACACACGGGGCTCTCTAGGAATGGGGAACATGAGAGTTAAACACAGGAACAGATTCAATTTAATTAAACATGCAATAGGTTTAGTTTGCTGCATTTCCTCCACTGTACAGGGTGGGACTGTTGGGGTGTCAGGGTTGGGAGTGGGACTCGTGATCCTGGTGGGTCCCTCCCTCAGGATATTCCAGATTCCACACAACTGAACCATTATTCCATGATACAGTTTATTAGGATGGTTTTGCCGAACAAACTGAATGATATGTATGAAAAATTGTAAACAAAAAGGCAACTCAAAGTACCACTGCTATTTGATATTTCCATTTATCCCTTTGATTCCTTCTAACACACAAAAAGGAAAAGTTTTGGCCAAGTTAGAGGCTTCTATCCGCTGCTGGCTTGGTTCAGAGCCACTGGAGCTGCTCCCTGTGAGCAGAGCAGGGGCAGAGCAGGGCTATGGGGAGATCCCTGACCTGGAAATGAGGGTGGGGTTTGTACCCCTGTGAGGAGCTGATTCCTGCCCTGGAAATGAGGGTGGGTCTGTGCCCCTGAGAGGAGCTGCTCCCCCTCCTGTCCCAGCTGCAGGACTGGAGCTGCACTGGTGCCTTTACTGGGACTCTGCAGTCAGAGTGGCTTAGCACTGAGGGATTTCTTGCTCCCCCAGCCTCTATAAAATCCGTGTAATTACAGGCAAGAAGGGCTCCATGGGCTGTCACAGCCTCTCATAATCCTGAGGAACAGTTGGCTTTACAAAGCAAGATCTGGGAAAAAACCCTCACTTTTGACCTTTAAAACAATGACAATGAATTCGGCTTGAAGTGTCCATCAAGGGACTGGAGGAAAAATTCAGTTGTAGCAGAAAATGGATTTTAACTAAATGTCAAATAAAATTTTATTAGAAACCGTGCTGATACTTTGGAGTAATGGCTTAAAGCATTGGAGTGGCTGCAGAAGGGAGCTGGGGTGATGTTCCTGGAGAGGGAAAAGGAGATCAGGAGAATTATTGCTCTCAGGCTGGAGCAGGGGCTGAGGGGAGGCAGAGCATCCTCATCTGGAGTGCAGCAAAACGGAGAGGTGGCACCTGGGGACGTGGCCAGGGGCGGCCTTGGCAGGGCTGGGGAATGGACTCCAGGGGCTATGGGGGGCTTCCCACCCTGAATGACTCTGTGGAAATCAATGCAGGGGGTCAGAAGGGCTTTCAGTGACCCCCCTGGCTGTGTTCCTTGCTCCAAGCCCCGTCCAGCACGGCCTTGGACGCTTCCAACCTCAGTGATCCCGGGATTCTGTGCCCTGGGACGTGCCCTGGGTGTCCCCTGCGGATTCACAGCCACAGCTGGGTCTGGAGAGGGAGAACACAGGGCCCAAACTACTCCTTGCTCAGAAATTGTGTCACACGTGGTGGGAGCAAGCCCACATTGACAGGGAATGTTCTGTGCCAAACCCAGCAGGATGTGCCCGTGCCCGTGCCACGGCAGCAGCTCCTGCTCGGGCACAGACAGGTACACATGGCACCACAGCCCTCCACAGAGCACACACAGCCCGGCTTTATTAAACCAGCAAACGCAGGAGAGCTGAAAAGGCCGGATTTCTGCAGTGGTTGATATTCCAGCTGCAGCCCCTCGCCTCCCTCCGTGCATCAGCTTCATCTGCACTTTCCAATTTGTGCCCGTTCCTGCTGTAATTCCCAGCGGCACTAATGAGGCTCCCAGGCAGGCAGCGCATCTCCAATCCAGCACTAAATTATATTAACGAAGCATATTTAGAATATTCTCAAATTGTTTGTCAAAGCTGCTGCTAAAAGATAAGGAACTGAAATCTCTGAATACAAATGACTCAATGTAGACTAATTCCAGGATATGATCATGATTTACATCAACACAGCCTCGACTCGCATGAGGTCGGATTCAATTTTTCTGAACAAGAGATAAATTGAACCTTTCGTAGGAATAAAAATAAAATGCATTTCAAGGTGATTTTTAAACTTAGTCCGTTAAATTATTGGCCTGGAATCTTTATTGTGCATGTTTAACTTGCAGTCATTATGTAAATGCTTTCCTTATATAAATATTCATTACACAGCCCCATTATGTAAATCCAGCAAATCTCCCCACTCAGCGTAACAGCGTCGGGCTGCGGGTTGTAATCTCCAAATCTGTATTGTTGAAATGTCACCCGAATAAATTGCAGGTATTACTTATTTTGTTCTGACATTTCCGAGCAAGGAGCAGCATCGATAGTTTAGGAATGAAGGCAGAATGCTAAAGGATGAACTTCTGCCGGGGACCCCACTCCAGCATCAGCTCTGCTGAGTCCCACCAACGCCTGGGCAGAGCTCTGCTGGCAGCACCAGCCACAGCCGCTCAGAAATCCTCTGATCAAATGTTCCTCCTTGCCAAAATTCAGGTGCTGTGCATCAAAACTCTTTCCCGCTTTGGTTGTGACAGAAGTTTCCCAAGGTTTGCAGCTCCGTGTTGGGGACTTTGCACAAAGCCAAGCTCTGGATTTTCCATTGAGCAGGGATTCCTGCTTCTCCCAGGCACCAGGAGATGTCCCAGGCTGGCCTGGCTCGGTGCCCTGCTGACACCCAGGGCACAGCACAGGGCACGGAGGAGCAGTGTTCCCTGGAAAACACCCAACACCTGCATTCCCTGGGACCTGGGGTGGCTCAGGGGGCCTCAGGCTCTCCCTCAGCCCTTCCCTGAGAAGGGTGATGTTCATGGGGCACTGCTGATGGCGTGGGGGGGTCAGTCCTTCCTGCCACCACCCAGGGAGCTGAGGGTTTTTATTAATATTTGATAGGAATTTAATGGCCCGGCTCGTTATCCTGGAGGGATTTTTCAGCTGATAAAGGCATAGCTTGTCAGTAAATCAATGGTCCCTGGTATCAAACACAGGGCTGGCGGCTCCCCAGCAGCTCCAGGGGAGGTGGTGTGCAGCAAATGAGGGCATTAATTACCAGTTTGAAGACAGCAGAGCAAACAGCAGCACCCAATGGAAACGGCTGGGCGGGGTTCCTCCCTGCGCCTTCGGATCAGCAATAAAATCACTCCCAAAATTACTTCCCCAACCACAGCTCTCCTGAAAAAGGCGATGCCTTGTGGGTTCAGGCTGTGGGAATTCTGGCCTTTTCTCTTTAACAGGAGGTGTAACCACCAGCCTTGGGAGATTTGGTGTTAGGATCCAATTAAATGACATTTAGTGCCATGAGCCATGGCTCTGGGGTGAGGGGACATCTCCCTGCAGCTGGGGGTTCTGAGGGACACCCCTCAGGCAAATGCCATTTTATCAGGATGCTTTTTTTTTGAGCATCCCTTCAGGAACAATTAAAGGCATTCCTAGAAATCCTCAGGTCTTCTTAAAATCCTTTATAAAAAATATTCTCGTTAAAATACACTTGTCAGGAGAAGAATGCTCCAGCTAAGATGGTCAGATAATTGGGGCTTTGTGAAGGAACAAGAGCCAGATCAAAATCTTAGTGAGATACACACTAAAACTGTCCAAAATGGTTGCACAGAAACGAGCAGGATTTCTTTGTCTTTTTGACAATTTTATGATAAATGGGAAGTATTTCTTACTTTTCAATAAAAGTAGACGAGCTCATTAATAACTCATAAAATGCAATGAAAATGAGAGTTTTAATGCAGGCTGAGCTTATTCCCAGAGATACCAGTTCATTTTCACGTGAGAAGCGTTGCACTTTGGAATGAGCAGTGTGAGACTCTCGGGGGATATTTCAGAAATATTTCATATTTCAAACCCAACCCAACATTTGCCCTTTTCCAGAGCAGCCCAGCCCAGGCTGGCCCTGCTGGTGGGCACAGACCTGGGAGGGGACAGCAGGGGCAGAGCCCAGAATCCAGACTGGGTCGGGCTGAAGGGACCACGGTGGGTCACTGGTGTCACCTCCCAGGGCCATCCCAGGGCACAGGATTGTGTCCCAATGGCTCTGGAATATCCCAGGGAGGAGACTCCCCACCCTCTCTGGTCTCTGTTCAGGGCAGAAGTTCTGCCTTCTGTGCAGGGGGAACTTCCCTTGTGTCCCACCAACTGTTTCACTGCATTTTATGAATATTCCCTTCAATTCCCAATAATTTTGCTGTTTCAGCCTTGCCTTTCCCCTCCCCACCAGCAGTGCTGGGGTGTGTTAGTGAGCGCTGCCGTGCCCAGAGATGTGCTGGGAGAGCTGCTGGGGGACCCTTGCACACTTTAAAACTGAATTCATGCACAGACGCACAAACGAATTCACCCCTCGATGGCCAGGACATAACAGCCCTGCCTTGTCCCCACTGCCCACGCCGCGTTTTTCCACAAGCCACGGTTATTAACAGCCAATTAAAGGCTTTCAGGCTGGGAAAACACTTCCAGCAAGTCTTTTAAATCCTCAGACCTATAATTTCCAGCATCTGCGGTCATGGCTGCTGTGAGCCACTGTGCTAAAATAATAATTACATGCAACTTTTTGGGGTTTGTGGTGTGGTGAGCGCCTCGTGGGGAATGCAAACCCATTAACTGGCCATTCCCTGGGGTGCACTGCACTGCTGGGAAGGCGTGGGAGGGTAACTCGGAGTTTGATATCCCCATGTGAGGGCTACAAACGCTCCCTGCCGGGTGGGAATCACGGCAGGGAAAGGCTGGGAGGTGCCAGATTTCGGGAGCTGTGGGAATGCCTGTGCTGGCTGTGCCCGTGTCAGGGGGGATAAAGGAGCTGCTGAGCCGGGTCAGTGTCCTGCCTGTGGGCAGCTCCTGGTGGGTGACAGGGCACGGAGCAGGCACGGAGCAGGCACGGACACCAACGCTGCTGTTTGGTTCTGTCCCCTCACACCAGACCTGTGCCTGCTCCGGGCATCACTCACGGACTGTCCTCATTCCTGTGAGACACGGCAAACACCCAGATCCCATTCCCTTGGGTGCTGTGGCCAAGGAGAGCTGTTCGTGTTTAATGAATGGCTCAGCTGGCTGGGATCAGCTGCTCCAGGAGAGGCTGTGTCCCTGCAGCTGGCCCTGACCTCTGGCTTTGCTCCGTCCTGCAGGGCAGGGCTCTGCCCCGCTGCAGACCATCAGCACTCAGGGATGCTGCAGCTTTTAAGGCAGGAACGGTGGAGTTTCAGGCTGGTTTGGGTTGGAAGGGATTTAAAGCTCCTCTTGTTCCACCCCTGCCATGGGCAGGAACACCTCCCACTGTCCCAGGCTGCTCCAAGCCCCGTCCAGCCTGGCCTTGGGCACTGCCAGGGATCCAGGGGCAGCCACAGCTGCTCTGTTCTGTGACACCCATGAGGTACAAGTTGCTCTGGTGTATCTGAGGTTGTTGAGCTTCACTGTGGAGATGAGTCAGGAGAGAACCTGTGCTCAGCTCCAGGAGCTGGAAGGAGTTTCCGCTCACCTTGGAGCTGGGGTTCCTGGGTGGAGGCTGCAGTGGCTCCAGCTTCCCTTGGGTGTGTGTTAAACTCTCCAGCTGCTGTGCAGATGCTGAATTTCAGGTGCTCTGTGCTCAGCCTGCAGTAATTTCTCTCTGTTTCCTTTCAGCCAAGCCCTTTGAGAGCGGGCAGTACCTGGACATCTATGGGATTACCAGAGACCAGTCTGGGGAGTACGAGTGCAGCGCAGAGAACGATGTCTCAGTCCCGGACGTGAGGAAAGTAAAAGTCACAGTGAACTGTAAGTGCTGTTGTTTGTTACTCCCTCAGTGCGGCAGAGGAGAGTGTGGAGCAGCACACTGGAGCTGCTGGGTCTGCCCCGTGGCTGAGGGAGCTGTGCTGTGCTGTGTGTGTCACCTGGGTGCCACCACGGAGGGCACAGCACCGTGCAAACTCTCCTTTTTGGGTGATCTGAGCAGGTTCTGGTGGCTGCTGCGGATGTTGGGCTGAGCCCTTGCTAGTTTATCTTGTCGTGGTGGTGCTGTAGGTGATACAAGGAGAGGAGAAACTCTGTTTGGGTGTTAGGTGGGGCCTGATCTCCGTGGAAGTGTGAGCTGTCCTCAGAGGAGGCAGCAGGGTGTTCGTGCAGTCCCCACTGGAGGCAGGGGACTCTGCTGTGGGGACCCTGCTGTGGGGACCCTGCTGTGTGCTGGGTGACACCAGGAGCCCCCAGGGCCACCTGGAACCTGTCCCTGCAGCCTGTCTGCTCTGACCAGCTGGGATTTCCACACCAAGGAGGTGTTCCCAGCTTGGGTCTGGATTTGGTTTACCACTCAACGTGATGTGAAATATTCTTTTTCCCTCCAATGTGTGAGAAAAAACAGCCAAGACAATGCGAATAATTTCTCTTGCTCATTCTAACGATTTTCTTTGGTTAACTTCAATTACCCAGCCTGTAATTTGTTTCTGGTTTTTAGTTGCTGTGGCAGCTTTATTGGTCACAAATACGAGGTGCCAGCGTTGTGTCTCCCCCAGACCCTGTCCCAGCTGCTGTGGGCAGCAAAGCCCCTCATCCCCATCGCTGTGGGGTCACTGCTGGTGTTCAGGGGGTGGTCAGTGCTGCCCAGACTGTTCTGGTTTACGTGGCACCAGGGTTCCTTGGGCATCTGGGGACAGTGCAGGGACACTTCTGGAGCAGCTGGATGATGCTCTGGGTGCAGGGCAGTGCCCGGTGCTGGGTGACACTGGCTCAGTGTGAGGGGCAGTGCTTTGCCCTCCCTGATGTGTCCCACCTCCCTCAGCTTTGCTGGGTTCCTGAAAACCAGCAGTGCTCAGAAAATGGGGCTCAGAAACCCACTCTGGCTGGTGTCTGGGGCAACGAGTGCCCTCTCTTTTTGTGCAGTGGGTTCTTCCTCCAAAAACCTCGTGCAGACCTTGCCCAGGCCTGCCCTGGGTGGTTTGGGGTGACACCTTCACAGGAGCTGTGCTTCCAGATGGTCTGTGGTGTCACACAAACACAGCGGGGAGCTCAGCCTGGGTTCAGCAAAACAAACACTGCCTGAGTTATTTCACATCGGGGTTTTCATAAGGGAGAGAGCAGCTGACAGGGAAAGGGAGGAGCTCAGAGGTGTTTGTGGTCTTTTTCTCGTTTAAAAACCCCGGTGGATGTGGGAGACTCGGGGACTCTCTCCTGCCTTCCAAGTCAAGGTCTAGACAAGCCCAAGTCCCAGCCTGGATTAAAGCACCAGCTGTGGCTGGGCAAAGCCAAAACTGTGCTGGGGGGTGTGCGGGAAAAGGGCAAGGGGGCAAAGGGGAACTGTCCACGGGGAGGGGTGTGCAGGAAAAGGGAAAGGGGAATATCTGTGGTGAGGGGTGTGCAGGGAAAGGGAAAGGGGAATTGTCAGTGCTGAGGGGTGTGCAGGGAAAGGGAAAGGGGAATTGTCAGTGCTGAGGGGTGTGCAGGGAAAGGGAAAGGGGAATTGTCAGTGCTGAGGGGTGTGCAGGCTCTGGAGGTCCCATTCCTCTCCACCTCAAGCGAGGGGTGCTCAGGCCTGACTGCAGCACTCGGACTGAGGCACTTTGTGTGCAGCTGAAACGTGTCCTGGGCTGCTCAGCCAACGAGCTTGGTAATTACTGGCAAATAAAGTGTCAAAACTGAAGCCATAAAGCTGCTCTCTGTCCCAGTGCAGCCACCTGGGCCAAGCTGGGAGCATCCTCAGCCACACCATGGATGTACAGATACCACTTCAGATTCAGGCAAACTCCTGAGTGTGCACTGGGAATATGTAGAGTATTTTATTTTATTTAAGTACTTCTCCCAGCTCCAGAAGGAGGGGTGGGAATCTCGTGGAAGCAGTGCAAAGCTGGGCTGTGCTGCAGCTGTGACAGAGCGTGCACATGGCTGGTTTGTCACTGTCAGCTCATTGCTCACGGGGTGGGGACGTGTCCCCAGCAGCTGAGCACGGAGCAGGAGCTCTGTCAACATCTGCCTGCAGTCACTGTTTGTAAGCAGTTTATAGCAAGTTTATTTTCAAGTTTAAATCTGGAAAGTTCTTGATGAAAGAAATAAAAAAAGAGAGGAAGCTCTCAGCTCCCCTAGGTGGGCAGTTTCCTTTGTCAAATGTTCTTCAGTCCTGTTTCTTCTTTAAAGATATCTGTTCATTTCCATAACAAACTGATAAGGGCAGGGCTTTCTCCCCAGAAATTCCATCCTTTTATTGGTGCCTGTGGACATGGATCAGTGGAGGCTTTGGCAGTGCTGGGGGAAGGTTGGGCTCGATGGTCTTGGAGGGCTTTTCCAACCTAAACAGCTCTGTGATTTGATTTTCTCTGCTGCTGCTCTCACCCACGTTGGTGTCATTCCATGATTCCAATCCCAGTGCAGGGAAGTTCTGCCCATTTCCAAGTCCCTCCCCCGTGCCTTTAATGCCACTTACTCGTGACTGAGTTCCCCAGTGAGTGTCACTCAGGCTGTGACCCTCCTGTCCTCCTTCAGTCACACAGGGACCTTGTCCTTCCAAAAACCGTCCTTGGCCTTTCCCACCTGGGGATTTCCAATAGAAAACTCTCCTGGCACTAACGTGAGTGCCCTGAGTCCCAAACCAAGGCCAGGCTGGCTCCTGGGACAGGGGTTATCACTGCTCTGACAGCCCCTAACCGTGTCCCATGTTGTCAAAGGGACATTCTCTGCTGGAATAAATCTGGGCTCTGTTGCTCCCAGGTAATAGAAGCCATCGACGAGCCCTGAGCGGTTCCAGAGGGTGCAGGCAGAATTTGGGATGTGGATATTCACGGCACGGAGCAGCTGCTCAGCCACCCAGGCAGAGACAAGAGAATTACCAGGGTTAAATTACCTCGTGAAATTCAGGTTTCTTGGCTGGGCAGCTCCCAGCCCTCCACAAACAAGGAGCTCCCAGCACACGTGTTACGGCTCTGATGGCTACAGGGGTTTCATTCTGCTGCTGGATACACCATTATCTACATTTTCTACCTAATTTATGTCTGGCCCCCCTAATTTCCCTTTGAAAAATGGTGGCCTGAGAATCTGCCTGAATTCCAAAAGCATAGGGGGAGTAAGAAAAGGAAAAAAGCCATTGAAGCTGCTGGTTGGTGCTGAAGGAACACTCCACCAAATCAAGTTAAAATAGATAAGACATAATCCAATTTCATTTCACAAGTAAATCCTATTAGCATTTTCCATTACATTTTGTAAAGCAAATACTGATTTATAGATTATAATATTGAACCCCGCTTTGAATGAAGCAGTGTCTGGATTTAATGTGTCATCTGGAAGCTGGTCTGAAAATCTCCATGTGCTACTGTCACTGCACTCCTTCTCTCCTGCTCTGTTACTGTCGTGCTTAAGAAATATTAAAGGCAGCTGCTAAATCCTACAATTTCCAGTAGAGCTGAGGCCACAGCGTGAGGATGAGGAAAGGGATGTGTGCATCAGGAAACTGGTGTTTATTTGCATTTATTCCAAACTGTCAGCTGTCTAAGTAAATAGAAAATGTGGATTTGAAGTGGAGTGGTATTGTGGAATTCCCTTTTTTTGGGTAACGAATGTTAAGGGTCAGTTTCCCTGTGATTGTACCTTGGACAGCTCCGGTAGAGCTGCAGCTCTCAGACTCGACTGAATCAAGTTTCAGTGGCTTTGGGGAGGGCAAAGACGTTCATCTGGAGTTAAAATAATTTAATAATTTAATTCCAGGCTGCAGTTTGCAGGCCGGGTTGGTGGGTGCTCACTGGGGGGGTGACAGTGAGAGTTCCTGTGCTGAGGGGGCCCAGCTGGCACCGGGCAGTGCCCTGTGCTGTGCCCTGGGCTCTGCTGGGCTGGGCTGGATGTCGGGGTGCTCCTGGAGCTCAGGAGGGAGGACAGGCCCTCATTCCAGGGCCAGAGCTCCCAGGCAGGTTTTGGCAGGGGTCACTTGGCAGGAAATGATGGAACACTGGCAGCCTGGGCTCCACCTGCAGCGGCTCTGCCTCCCTGTGCCACAGAGCACAGAGCTCATCTGCCACCTTCTGTGGGCAGGAAATACAAAGGAAACCCAAAAATAGTGCAGACACTGAGCCGTGTCTGCCTGCAGCAGCATCCCTGAGTGCTCTGCTCCATCGGACCCTGAACGCCTTGAGGGAAGGGAGTGGCAGGGGATCTGTTCTCTGCAGAGGCTCAGGGTGGGCATCAGCAGGAATTTCCCCATGGAAAGGGTGCTCAGGCCTTGGAACTGCCCAGGGAGGTTTGGAGTGCCCATCCCTGGAGGTGGCACTCAGGGCTCTGGGCTGGGGACAAGGTGGGCATTGGGCACAGGCTGGGCTCGGTGATCCTGGAGGGTTTTCCAGTCTCAGTGACTCTGTAATTCCGTATTCCCGGCTCTGGGGCACTCCCTGTGCCAGTGGGACACTCGAGGGGTGCGGGGTTCCCCAGCACCTCGCTCTCCCTCTGCAGAGTGCCTGTCTCAGCTCCTCGCTGGATCCATCCAGAGGGAGAATCGAGTGTTGAACTCATTCCTGGGTGTTTGAACTCATTCCTGCATGGTTTTGTCCAGTTTTCAGGCCGTTTTTTCCATTTCTCTGGATGATTTCAGGGCTCTCATCTCCGGTTATGGTGCTAATGAGCCCTGCCCCAGCAGCAGGCCCAGGACTGGTGTCCAAGTGAGCAGATGGGAGCAGAGCAGGAGCAGGGTTTTGTGGACGTGGTGTGCTCACCTGAGGGCAGATTTTAGCCCAGCTCAGGCGGTTTGTGGGTTTGTATCAGTTTGGTTTATCCAAGCACTCACTGCATTATTTTTTCCTCGTCTTAATCTGAAATACCAAACAAAGGATTGGGGTGACTGAGTTGGTGAAATCTTCTGTTTGGAATGATTCTGTCCCAAGCCTGGCAGAGTTCAAGAGTTTGGACAATGCTCTGGGGCACAGGGAGTGACTCGTGGGGGTGTCCTGTGCAGGGCTGATCCTCATGGATCCCTTCCAGCTCAGCACATTCTGTGATTTAATCCTTTCCTTTTCACGCGTGTGTTTTGTGCTCTTCAGCAAACCATCTGAATTTGGGGCTTGGGGGCTTTATTCCCAACTTTATGAAGTTTTCCTGGGCCCTGGGTCGGTGTGCTCAGAGCAGGCCATGGTCCTGCTCAAGTCCAGAGCAGAGGGACCCTGGATGGACATCCCAGTCCTTCCCTGGGTTTCCATGGACATCCCAGTCCCTCCCTGGGTTTCCATGGACATCCCAGCCCTTCCCTGGGTTTCCATGGACATCCCGGTCCCTCCCTGGGTTTCCATGGACATCCCAGTCCTTCCCTGGGTTCCCAGCCAGCCCAGTGCCATTCCTGTGCAGTTTGGGGAGCCTGTTCCAAAGGCTGTGTGGGATCCTGTGCCCTGGATAAGGAATTTCACGCCGTGGGGTTTTTTTGACGCAGGAATGTGTGAGTTCCTTGTAAGGAATTTTAAGTGGGGTGTTTGTTTTTGCTTGGCCAGGCCGGTTGTGCAGAACAGCTCCCCTCATTAGCATTTCTCCCCTCATTAGCATTTCTCCCCTCATTAGCATTTCTTCGAAGGCTCCTCGCTGTTGCTATGGTGCTTTGCATAATGTTGTGGATAATACTCCGATTTTACTTTGAAATCAGACATCCTGTACAAGCCACGCCGGCCTAATTATATCTGTAACCTTAAATCTCCTGGGGAAAAACACTGCAGGACCTCAGGGCTTGGTGGGGTTCCCAATGCCTGGACATGTCACTGTGACTCTTTTCCCAGGAAGTGTCCTGTGTGAACCATCCCTGACCTGGGATCAACATTTCCTTGGCAAGGTTCTGAGTTTGGACTCAAGAAGGAGAATTGCCTCAGTTAAATTATTAAATGTGAAGACAAAGCCCACATATTTTCTGGCGGTCTCAGTCCTCCTCTGCTTTGGCACCAAGTATAAAATTGCTCAGAGCAATTTAATTTCCACTTTCCTCTAATAAAAGAGAGGGGAGGAGAGGGCTTCTCTTGAAGTAGAAATCAATAACTGATTCTTTCAGTTTTTAATAGCTGCTGATGTTCAGCTCCATCTTTATATCCCTGACTGGGTTTAGGATTTGGGGTTAAGGTCAGCATTGGCTTTAGGAGCCGAGTTTCACTGCTAGGGGTTTCACTGCTGCAGAGAAA
This sequence comes from Pachycephala philippinensis, assembly GCA_013397055.1. Classification (NCBI taxonomy): domain Eukaryota; kingdom Metazoa; phylum Chordata; class Aves; order Passeriformes; genus Pachycephala; species Pachycephala philippinensis. The sequence goes on along the minus strand of VWZT01007600.1, from coordinate 159,337 downwards.
CACATTCTCTTCAGTTCTCAGGCTGGCATTCAGAAAGGGGATTTTGGCCTCTCAGTGGCACTGGGGACTCCTGGAAATCTGACTCACGTTTGGTTCTTTCCATGGCCCAGGGGGGTTCAGCCCCTGTGGGGTTGGTAGGGCGTGCCCTGCTCTGTGGGATGCCCTCGGTCTGGGGTGTGTGGGTGGTGTTGGTGACACTGGGCAGGGTCCCCAGGCTCCAGCCTGCCGCTGGCCTGTGCCAGCTGTGCCCAGGGCTCGGCTCCAGCCTGCCCTGTGTGCCTCTGATTTTCTGTGGGAAGGCAGCTGTGAGGGTTGGTCCCCTTTTGGTTTGGGGTTCCCTTCCCGAGGTCCCCTTTTGGTTTGGGGTTCGTTTCCCGAGGTCCAGCAGCTGCAGATGTGGGGAATGCCATGTCCTCCCTTCGCTTCTCTTCACCCAAAAATGTGTGCAGGAGACCCCAGCTGGAGCTGTGCTGATGCTCTGAGGGGACAGTGGCCCTGCTCCCTGCCCTTTCGCTGGGCACTGGGCACGGGCTTTGCAGGGCTGCACTGGGCATCTGCAGTGTGCTCAGGCTGGAGGGAGGGGTGTGGAGGTTCTGTATCACCCCAGCCAGCCCAGCCCTGGCTCGTTCCTCCTGCTGCTGCTCAATATTAACCCGATTCTGCAGATGGGATTCTCCGTGCTGCAGCTGCTCCAGCCCGGCCCCGAGAACTCTCGTGTTTGAGATAGTGCTTCAATTAAAGAGTCTGGGGGAGGCTGGCACTGCAGTGATGGAGGGCACACATTTCCTGCAGCACCTCGCAGCTGGGAGGAGAGAAAAGCCAGGAGCTGGTCTCTGTGTCAGTGGGTTCGGTGTGTGGGGACACAAAGCCACCCTCTGGGCTGAAGGAGGTGAGGGGACAGCACAGCGCCCGTGGGAATTTGGGCCATGGTTTAAATCAAGGGCAGCAGAGCTGGGATTGGGTGCAGCCACCAGGCAAGGGCTGCCAGCAAAGTATTTCAGGTGAAACCAGTGCAAATAACAGGTGTGGGTTGGGGTTTTTTTACATAAGGTCTTTGGAAAATTTCTGCTGTCTTGTGAATTGGAGGTTTTGATCATGCACAATGTCATCAGTTGGGGTTTTTTTGCTTTTTGGGTTTTATCTTGTTATTTTTAGTCACCAGTAGGACTAAATTGTTTTTTAGCTAATTTGCAAGCTGGTCTCATCACTGAGAACTTGTCTGAGTTATGTGATGTCCTCTCTCACAGCAACATTAATGACAAACAGCTTACACCAATTCAGTGAAAACTGGCCTACAATTAAACCTGCCCCAGCTGGCTGGGTGAGGAAAGAATGGTGCTGCTTTGAAGAAAATATTTCCCTTCTCTAGTGGGGAAAGAATCCTCTTGTGAAGTAGTGGTTGTCATTTTATGTCCTTCAGGTGTTTTTATTAACATTTCAGAAGTCAGATTAAAACAATATAGTTCCCGTTTGTGCCTCGAGTGCAATTTGGCTCCTGAATGAGTATCGATTTCTTTCGGGGGGGGATGCTTTGTGCAGGGGTTCTGTGAGCTCCGCGTGGTTCCTGCAGATCCCTGCCAAACACGGCTCGTGTGGCAGCGTGACAGAGCTGAGGCTGCTGTCCCTGCCCGGAGCTGGTGGCATTTGTGCTAGCACAGCACAAAGCAGGGCTTTGGCAGCGCCAAACGAGCTGCTGCTGCTGGAGGAGCCGCAGCATCAGCGCTCGAGATGTCTCTCCAGCAGATAAGGAGGATGTTTGTCATCTTCCCAAAGAAATTCTCGGCTTTGCTCTGCCAAGAGGGGCTGATTGGGAGGGAGCCGTGCCAGGGGGTGCTGCAGGTGTGCCAGGGACACAGGGGCTGCTCTCCTGCAGGGTCCCAGGGCACGGGGGCTGCTCTCCAGCAGGGTCCCAGGACACAGGGGCTGCTCTCCAGCAGGGTCCCAGGCTGCCCAGGGACACGAGTGCTGCTCTCCAGCAGGGTCCCAGGCTGTCCCGGAGGGTCCCAGGGACACGGGAGCTGCTCTCCAGCAGGGTCCCAGGCTGCCCAGGAGGGTCCCAGGCTGCCCAGGAGGGTCCCAGGCTGCCCAGGGCATGGGGGCTGCAGGACCAGGATTCAGCCTGGCTGCTTCCATGGGAAAGGAGCTGGTGCTCCAGCATGACATCAGCACTGCTGCTGCAAAGGCAGATCAGGAGCTCAGCCACAGGAAGCCCCTGAGGGTCTCTCCTCGCTGTGTCAGAGCGTCTCCAGCGCTGAGCTGTGAACCACATTGCAAAGGGGGTGGGCAGGGGAGGTTTAGGTGGACTATTGGGGAATGTTTCTCCATGGAAAGGGTGGCCAGGCCTTGGAACTGCCCAGGGAGGTTTGGAGTGCCCATCCCTGGAGGTGTCCCAGGAAGGGCTGGAGGTGGCACTGAGTGCTCTGGGCTGGGGACAGGGTGGGCATCGGGCACAGGCTGGACTCAGTGATCCTGGAGATCTTTTCCAACCCAATTCTGTGAAATGATGGAGTGGCCATGACACACTCCCCTGGAATTGGTGGGAAATACTGTAATGGATATATTGTTGCTGGTTTTTACAAAGACACCGTGTGAAGCTCTCAGGGCGTTCTTGGTGAAGGTCTGGGAGCAGCCCATGGATCTGTGGGCAGGAGGATTCATGAAAGGGTTTTTAATAGTTTTTATCTACTGTTGTACTCTTGCTGTCATTGTAACACCAAAGGAAGGTTCCAATAGGATTCTGCACACCTCTGTACATCCACGCCTGCTGAAGCCTTTCTGGCATCTCCTGGCCTCGGGGGCAGCAGGAATGTGGTCCTCTCCTTAAAGGGTTGGTGTGCAGCTCCCGTCGTCTTCAGAGGTCCTAAAAAGTGGATGTTAAACCCCAGCCTGAGGCTGCAGGGCCAGGACTCAGTGGGGGAGAGGCTCTCTCTCTCTTCCTGGGGAGCCAGCACCCCTTGGAGCAGGTGCCTGTTCCCACTGCCAGCTCTCAGCCTCCAGGTGATCCCACCTCAAACCCCAGCGAAAATACAGCTCAGGAAAATCGGAGCTTTAATAGGAGATGAGTCATCTCTAAAGAGCTGCAGCAATTTGGAGCAGAGCTGTGTGAGACTCCGGGCTAGAGCCAAAATTAATGGAGAGCTCTCGAGCTTCCAGGAGTGTTCCCTTGCCCAGATCACTCTTCAGCAAAAACAATTACTTAAAATATTTCCTAACAGTCAACACACTGTAGAGCAGTATTTCTCCCTGTAATTGCATTACTCCTGGTTGCTGTGGGGCCGAGGCTGAGGCTCCCTGTCCCTTGCAGAGCCCTTGAGGTGACGGTCAGAGGGGTCAGTGCAGCTGCTGGCACCAGCTGGGGTCACAACAAGCCAGGCCTGAGCAGTGTCAGCCTGGTGCAACTCTCCAACCCTTGATTTTTTTTTTTTTCATGTTTTTTATCCCAGTCATTGCAGTTGGAAATGGTTCTGCACTAGGAATGTGCTGTAATGGTATTATTACAACCTGATCTTTCCTGGTGACAGGGCTGAGGTTCAGATTCCCCCTGTGGTGTTGTGGTGTGGTGGAGGCAGCAGATGGGAGCTACAGGAGCCTTGAGAAGTCCCCATTTTGCATTTATAGTTTAAAACAAAGCAGTGCTGGGGATGCAAAAGCCAGGAAAACCTGCCAGCATCACTCCTCGGGCACTATAATCCATAAAGCTGCTTCTCTTCGTGTCTTTTGCTCTTCTCAAATAAAACCAAACTCTTGTGAGGCTGGAGTGACCCTTCCTGCCCCTCGGAGCTGCAGAGCAAACCCAAGGCTCTGTGGTGGGAGTTGGTGCCTCCAGGCATGGCCCCATCCCATGGCTCTTCCCAAGGACAGGGAACATCGTGGATCCCGTTGTTTTGGTTCCTGTTGTACAAAGATCGTGGTAGTTGGTGCTGGACTGGGAGAATTCAGTTCTCCTAGAAAAATTCCCTTCAAAATGCACCATTTCCAGTGTTTTTGGAATGAAATTCTGTGAAATATCACATGTATCATAATCCAGGTGCTCTGCTGCTTCTGCACCTGGTGGGATGGATGGCCAACAGAAAGAGAACAAATCAGGAATCATTTCTCAAGGCAGCAATTTCCCGAAGTGGGGAGCTCCCAGTGCTCCAGGTCTCCCGTGTACAGCCAGGTCTGCACCCAGGCGTTGGCTTGGGGTCTCTTGTCCCTTCCTGAGGAATGTGTGACATCCTTGGGGCTGTCACAGGAACATGAACCCAGCCCCTGGCACAGGCTGTGGAGCCCGGGAGGTTTCTGGTGTCCACCAGTGCCTCTCCCCTTTGGGCTCAGGGAGGCCTGGGAAAACCCTGTCAGAGTCCCTCTGAGGTGGAATTTTACCATTTTATTTTGAAATCACACAGTTTTATTTTTCATTACGCAGACTCCTCCCGGGAGTGAAAGCAGCCGGGGTTCCCGTGGCTTTATTGCTTCCAGCAGCACCCCGAGGCATGGCTCTGGGGTGCCCTTGTCACCTCCCAGCAGAGCTGGGCCATTCCCACCAGCTCCCATCTGCCACAGCTCGCTGGGGCCCAGAGCCAAACCCTCCCTTTATGTAAACTGCACTTCTTCTTAATACAGAGCAAGAGCTTCGAGACCTTTCATGGCTCCTTCTCATTCTTCATGAGCTACATATGTACATCAGCTCCAACGCTCTGTCAGGGAACAGGGGTTTTCAATCAAAAAGACTGTCAGGAAAGCTGATTCACTAACAAGAAAGCTGTCAAGCTGTGACAGCTGCTGTCTTTGCAACCCCAAACAATCTGTTCAGTGCTAACTCTGACTTATGCTTCCATTTATTATACAGCAGTAATGAGTTCTGGCCTCGGAAGCAGCGTTTGGGGGACTCACCTGGCTGCTTTGCTGGGGATGTGCAGCGCGTCAGATCACACCCGAGCTGGACGTGAGCAGATCGCTGCACAAAAGTTCTGCTTCTGTCTTTTGAGATCTTTTTTAAAATTCCAGTGTCAGTCCTCACCTCATTTTTGTAGTTAAGTGTGAATCTGGAGATTTCATTACTGCTGGGAGCTAACGAGAGTATGATTTCTGATTTTTCCCCATTGTGTTGAATAATGGATTTCAGTTTAAACACAACATGTTTATGCACAGAAATGAGTGAAGGAATCGGTTCTGGTGCTGAATTATCCCAGGACCTCAGAGACCACAGCAATCCTGGGGAGGAACGGAGGGCTCAGGCTGGTGCCACTCTCCAGGTGTCAGCATTCACTGTCAGCCTTTGCTTTTAAAGTGAACAAAGAGGAAGAGCACCTTGACATCTCCTCAAGCAACATCTTCTGGCTGTACCTTACCATCCCTAAATCTGCCTTGCTGCAGTTTTGGCTGATTATGCTCAGCCTGGCCCATGGAGAGATGGGGTAGAGCTGATTCCTCTTCCCTTCTGCTGTGCATATTCAGTGCTGCAGTGAATACCATAAATCACCTTCTGCAGCTCTGCTGAGCCACATTCCTTCTGTTCCCCTGAACTTTGGGTGCTCCAGCTCAGCCCAGAGTGCCTGGCCCTAAAGCAGGTGGTTTGCTGTAGGTATCGAGTCTGTGGGGCACCTCTGGGGGCTCCTGGCCAATTGTGGTCTCACATCATCAGGTGAGGGCAATGAATTCATCAGAGAGCTGGTGTTTGATGGGCACTGTGCTGGGTTTTGGGGGTCACGCTGCAGGTGAGGGCACAGACAGGCCCCACCAGGGCTGTTTGAGGGCTGGGCACTGTGCTGGGTGACCCCACTCTTCCCTGATCCCCAGAGGGTGCCCCTGGTGTGGTTTCTCCTTGCCCTTGGTGTCTCCTGCCTGCCTTCCCTGCTCCTGTGGGGCTGGAGCAGGGCTCTGCCTCCATTCCCCACCTACTCTGGGGAATTTGGCTTTTTAGTTCCAAACTTTCTTTCCTTGGAAAACTACCAGCTTGCTTTAATTCATTTTCTTCTTAACTTTGCTGCCAAAAGATCTACTTAGTAATTCCTGGAATTCGTTGAAGTCCATTGCTTTTATCTTCCTGGGAGGGGGAGAAGCAGCAGAGGCAGAGCGCTCGTGTCTGTCAGAGCCAGGCTCTGGGCCAGCTCTCCCTTCTGGACTGGCACCAGCTGTGTGGCAGCGTCCCCATCCCTCCTCCTGCTCCTCAGTGCCACTCTGGGATGCTGAGACTCGTTTCCCCCCCCTTCAGCCCCCACAGACACAGTGTGACTCCCCGCAGGGCTGGGGTGCAGTGCACCATCGGGTCTGTGTTTGTCCAGCGTGGTTTCAGTCACCCTCACCGTGAGGGTGGTGCCCTTGGCCAAGGAGCTCGTGGATCTGAGATGCTCCTGTCCCACCTGTCCCCCTCAGGTTCCTCTTGTTCCAAAGTTTCTGACAGTGGGAAGTGCCCGGAGCAGAGGGGTTTGTTCCTTGGAGCATCCCAGGGGTGGCAGGAATTGTTCTGTCAGACGGGGTGTGGGCAAAGGGAGGGGAGTCCTGGCAGCTGGGGCTGGATCACAGAATCAGGGAATATCCTGGGCTGGGAGGGACCCAAAGGGATCATGGATCCAGCTCCTGTCCCTGCACAGACACCCCAAATCCCACCCTGGGCATCCCTGGCAGCGGTGCCCAAACGCTCCTGGAGCTCTGGCAGCCTCGGGGCCGTGCCCATTCCCTGGGCAGTGCCCAGCGCCCTCTGGGGAAGAGCCTTTCCCAAAATCCACCCTAAACCCTCGTGGCCCAGCTGGGAGTGGGGAGCATCCCCTCCCCTGGGGCCAAGGGCTGCCTCCAGCCAGCTCTGGGTGTGAGGTGCCACTGCCCGTGCTCACAGTCGGGGTTTGATCCCAAATCCTGCTGCAGGGACAGGGATCAGGAGCCAGCGTGGGGCTGGAGCTGCGCTCCTTGGATGCTGCTCAAGGAAGGGGTTTGTGTTCCCACGCTAGAGCAACTCCTTTAATAGGGGATCAAACTGCATTTACAGAGCTGCCTTTAAGGGAATACGGGGAGAAAAGTGCTTTGCTGGAAAATAAAGGGATTAAAGAGATGCAGCGTGAGATAAACCCCAATGGACAGAGAAACAAAGCAGCTCTTCCAACTTGCCTTTGCTTCTGCAGCTCCCTCAAGGTCTTTGTTTGCTTTGCTGCTTTTTGGGAGGCTTCATTAAGTTCTTTCCTCTTCCTTTTTTTATCCCTGCAATACCTGTACAACAGATTGTTCGGGTTTCCTGTCTGGAGGCCTGTTATTTATTAAGTATTATTTTGTGATGCTGATTTTTATGTTTTCCACCCACCTAACAACTACTGGTGGATTTTAAGCTTTGCGCTCAGCACCGGGAGGATTTCTGTCCAAGCCCATAAATGGCACAGCAGCCAGGGATTTGGGTGGATATAAAGCAATCCACGAGCTGGAGCTGAGGGAGGAGCAGGTTTGGGAAGAGGCTGTGCCCTGTGACACCCCAGATCCCACTCAGGGAATGCCTGAGGCTGCTCTCTCCTGAGGGGTTGTTTAATTAATCCACATTAGAATACAGGGTGGGTAAAGGGAAATCCTGAGCTGGAAAGCTGAAGGAAGGAACATTTAGATGGGATTTTGGGAAGGGATTCCTGGCTGTGAGGGTGGGGAGGCCCTGGGCTGGAATTCCCAGAGAAGCTGTGGCTGCCCTGGATCCCTGGCAGTGCCCAAGGCCAGGCTGGATGGGGCTGGGAGCAGCCTGGGACAGTGGGAGGTGTCCCTGCCATGGCAGGGGTGGGATGGGATGGGATTTGAGGTCTCTCCAACCCAAACCATTCCAGGATTCTGTAAAAAGCACGAAAGAGACACTGGGCTCCATCTAGAACTGAATTCTTACCGACACCTCCTGTGTTTGCATATAAAATTTATGGAAATGTGCATGTCAAGATCCCAATGAATCTGTGATTCTGAAAAGTCATCAAGAAAAGCTGGAATAAATCAGCTGTTACTTGCTGAGCCCAGTGGTTGTTCCAGCCGTGTCTCTCAAACGTTTCTGCACGGCAGAGAAGGTTCTGACGTGAAGAGCCATTATTGAACCACTCCATTAATCTGGGGAGAGGTAGGGCTGCTGCTCTGAATAAATTAGAAAAATTAAATAATCCAGAGTATGGAAAGCCCATCTTAATTATATAAAGTACAAGTAACACTGTTTGACTTGTTACTCTATTGGTAAAACACTCTGAGAGTGCATATACATAAAAGAATATATTTGAATATTGCTGATATCTGTTTTTCTGAGCACAAAACACATCTTAGAAAACCTCTTCTCTTACCTGGAATTTTTTTATCTTAATACCCCGGAAAGCAATTTCACTAACAAAAGATGACATTAGGATGCCAAATTAAAAGCTGATGAAAACGGGGAAAATAAAAGATTTTTTTTTCTTGACATTTACAATTAATGCCACAAAAATGTTGGTTTAATCAGACAATATGGGGGCTCACAAAGGTGAAATTGGAAGCTTCCAGCCCTGAATGCTCGTGTAAAAGTTAATAAATTCAGCTCGTAATCATTATGCACATGCTAGTTATAATAATTTACTGTCCATACCAAATCTTTATAAGCATTGTAATTAAATATAAAATGCACATTAGAATTATAATGAGTAATTAGGGCAACATAACTAATGTGCATAAAAGTCCCGAAGCTCATTAAAATGTTAAAACAGGAAACCTGCTCGGGCTGGAGTTGGTGTGTTCCCCATCCCTGGGAATGCCATGGGTTTAACTCTTCCTTTAGACCCTTGGAAGCAAAATGAAAATATTTGGGATGAGGACTGGGTTCAGCAGGCCTTTGGGTTGTTTTTAAACAGAACTTTAGGTGTAAAATTTGGGTTTCCAGGCGAAGGTGTTGGGGAGCTCAGGTGTGCAGAGTCAGGATCAGGTTTGGGTTGGGGGAGATCCTAAATCCCATCTCCTCCCAGCCCTGCTCAGGTGTGCAGAGTCAGGATTGGGTTTGGGCTGGGAGAGACCCTAAATCCCATCCCCTCGCACCCCTGCCATGGCAGGGACCCCTTCCCCAGCCCAGGGTGCTCCCAGCCCCATCCAGCCTGGCCTGGGACGCTGCTCTGTGTGGGGTGACACCTCCGTGGGTCCCATGGGGTGACACCTCCGTGGGTCCCGTGGGGTGACACCGAACCCTGGTGACACCTGGCCCCACCTTGGGGCCGTGCTGGGCCCAGTTCTCCTCCCTCCCACATTCTGCTCAGACCCCTGCTGTGGGGATCCCTAAATCTGTATTTTTGGAGTACTAAATGCGTATTTTGGCTCAGGCCCCGCTGTCCCTCTGCACCACCCCACACGGGGACAGCGTGGAGGGGCTGGGAACTCCCCAGTGCGGCTGCGTCTCGGAGCACCCACCCCAAAGAGCCCTTCCCAGCAAGGCACTTACAGGTATTGGGAAATTGATATCAAGTCAGTTCCCGTAATTCATTTCCAAGCCAGAAATTAGGCATTTATTTGAAGTGCCCTGCTCTGCGGGGATGAGCCACGGGAGGGGATTGAACAAGGAGCCACTGCAGGGAGGAAAAACCTCCGGATCTGAGTCACAGGAGCCCGTGCTGCTGACAGACACAGATAATCACATTCTTCCTCTATCATTTTATATAACCATTATTTAGGAGACCTAAAAATGACAAACACATTTTAAATTATTAGTTTTACACCAGGTTTTCTTGTTAACATCCCTGTTAGATTTTATTGCGGCGTCTCTGTCAGGCATTGATTTGTCTGGATAATCTCGCCCTGGGAGCTGTGGGGGGCTGTCACCCCTTCCCTCCTCCTGCAGCCTCTCCCAGCTTTCCTCTCCCAGCCTTCCCTCCCTCCTGCTGCTCCGTGTCTTTGAGCCAAGGTGTTATTTCCTTGCTGGCTATTTATTGTTATTTATAATGAGGTGCTCCACGCACCCTCAGACGCAGGGCTGTGCCGCTGCTCAGCGGGAATCCCTTCCCACATCGCTGGCTGAGGGGAAAGCTTCAGCTGTGGGAGTTTGAGGGGGGGTGGCTGGAGCTGGAATCTCGTTTGTCCCACACCTCCCTTCAGCCCCAGCTTCTTTTTAACCAAATTTCTCCTCCCAGTTGTTTGTCTCTTCCCGTTCCCCAGAGCAGACCTCGGCAGCGAGAGCAGCGGGTTTTGGGTGTGGGATTTCACCTGGAGCTGCTCAGTCTTCCAGGTCTGATGGAGTTTTGGCTCCCTAATTAGTGCTCCAGGAACACGGCTGCATCCCACAGTTTGTCTTTAGACTAAAAAGCATAAAACAACCTGACAGTGATAAATCCAGGAGATGGAGGCTCCAGCCATCTCCGGTTTGTGTTTCCATGCCTTTATTAAGCAGGGATTTCCAGGAGCAGGGAACGTCGATTTCAATTCTTGTTCCGAACAAACAGAATCTGAAATCCTTCTCAAAGGGAGATCTGAGAACATTTCCTTCTCAGAAGTTTTCCAGTAGTTTCCAAGCAGCCGGCAGAGCCTGGAATTGTTATGTGGAGCTGGGATGCAGCTGGCATCCCCTGCCCAGCTGTGCCTGCCTGAGAAGCAGCAGCGAGCGCACGTTGTCATGCTCCATTTCATCCTGAAACACGCTGTCAGGGGTGCTCTGCTTTGGTGTAAAAACAGCCAGCCAACCAAAACAAAAACATCCCCAAAACCCCCAAAACCCCCAGCAAAGGGTGAGCAGGAGGGGGAAGCAGCGAGGTGGTGCTTTCTGGAAACAAGAACTTGGGACATCACTCGGGCCTTTGCTCATCTCGTATTTGCTCTCCAGTGGTCACATCTTTCACCCACCCCGAGGGAAGCAGTGGGAATGTTTTCCGTGTCCCTGTTGTTTTATGGAGGAACAAAACCAATCTGGTTTTTCCTATGCAGATTGTGGGGACATAGACATGCAAATTGCTTATACATTTGTCATCCCCTTCAAACGTTAATGTTACCGGGTGAAAGCTAATGAATTTATGGATTGGTTTGCTGTAATCACGGGGATGAGGAGGCTGGAGGCAAGGGTGAGTTTGCCAGTGTGTGTGTGTGATTTGTGGGAGGATGGGAGCCATGGAAGAGGGAGAAGCAGCGCTGGTTTAACCCCAGTGAAACTCCCTCACCCGGTTTTGTTAAAATCAGGAGTTGTGCTGAGTGCTGAGGCTGTGCTTGCTTTCCCCGGCCATGGCAGCTGCATTCCCAGGAGATTCCCATCCTGCAGTGTGGGAAGCAGCCTCTGGTGTGAGGGAGGGGACGTGGCTGTCACTGCTCTGCACAGAGCCAGGGAAAACACTGAGCTTGGAGCTGTGTCACAAAGTGGGGTTTGGTCACTCGAACACCTTCCAGGGGCTGGCAAAAGTGGGGTTTGGTCACTTGAACACCCTCCGGGCGTTGG
>VWZT01007600.1:121467-147915 GCA_013397055.1 Pachycephala philippinensis | reverse complement strand
TGGCAAAAGCGGGGTTTGGTCACTTGAACCCTCCAGGGGCTGGCAAAAGCGGGGTTTGGTCACTTGAACACCCTCCGGGGGCTGGCAAAAGCGGGGTTTGACCTGGGTTTGTGGAAATGAGGCTCAGCAGAGCTGGGTGCCCAGAGCTGCTCGGGTGCTGCCCGGGTTAGAGCACCCAAAGGAGGATCCCATCCGGAGCCATTTGGGATGATCCCATCAGGAGCCATTTGGGATGATCCCATCCGGAGCCATTTGGGATGATCCCATCAGGAGCCTTTTGGGATGATTTACAGAGAAGGGAGTGCAGAGGATGGGAGGCAGAGATAAGGCTGCACAAGGGTTTAGCAGCACTCGATTGTTGAGTATTTAAGATTTACAAAGCGATTTGGTCGGTTCACTGTAATTACAGCAGTGCTTGACTCCAGCTCTGAGATAGCTGCGTCCCCCCACAATCAATTCACACCCAGGTAAAATGAGGGGTGCGCCGTGTCCAGGTGTGGAAGGGACCTGTCCAAATTCCCGGTGCTTCTGTGAGATATTCCCATCAAACCCCTCTGCCTTGCCCACCAGGGAGGGGTTTGCACCTCGAGGAGTGTGGAGATGGGTGGGGCTCAGCACTGCTGGGTTGGGGCTGGAAGATGCTTCACTTTGGAAGATGCTTCCTTTGGCCACCCCCAAGTTTCCATTCCGCCCATAACCCAAGGCAGCAACTCCTGGGCTTTCTTCCCAGCTTTTTTAGAGCTCCTGGCAGGGCCAGGCTCAGCTGGGGTGGCCCAGGGACCCTTCACCTCTCAGCTGGTTCAGCCAAGGCTCGTGAGGAGCTCTGGGATCAGGCCTGAGGTGGGGTGAGGAGAGGCAGAGCGAGACAGGCAGAGCTCCACGTGTCCATAAACACCTCACAGCAACATCTGGAGAATTGCTCGGGAAAAAACAAACAGATTTTTATTTATGAGTTATGTGGTTTGGTTTTTACAGCGTTTTGATGGTGCACATAAATTATTGTTTAAAACCAGAGAACGTAAAAAGTTCCGGGAGGAGGCAGTTGTTTCCTTTGATAACCTCTTTCCTGAGGAATTTGCTGTGTTTTGTTTTCAGCTGGCGGTTCCTTTTGCTGGCAACTGGAAAACCTGACAATTGCTTTTTATCTTTATTTGTGTCTGTAGTTCTAAGCTCAAAAACTTTATTACTATTTACAATGTTTACTATTTAAAAAGACAAAATGCACGTACTGAAACTTCCAACTCACACAGGCAGTGGGATGACGGGAGAGTCACTTTTCTCTGGTGTTTGTGGTTGGCTGATAATTTCGGAGGTTTATTCCTTTAATCTGAGATTTCAAAGGCTGCCTGAGCTCCGGGTGTGTGAGAGGGGCTGGCACTGGGGACCTGGCACCCCCTGGCAGTGTCGGGGGTCCTCGGAGCCCCTCGGTGCCCCCGTGCTGGGGCTCCTGTGCCTTTTCCCAGCCCTCAGGGTTTAAATGCCCCTCGTGGGCACTGATGCTGGTGGCTGTGCTTCGTGTCGGGTAACTGTCAGAAAAACAGCTTTTCCAGGACTGGATTGCTCTCTCTTCACCTCTCAGCTGGGTTTTTACCCCAGACACTCGGAGCAGGATCTGCAGTGTGGGATCATTCCCATCCTGCTGGAGCAAGGCGTGGTGGCACAGTGCTGGAGCTGGAGAAGAGCCCGCGGAGGGCCGAGGAGGAGCAGCGGCGCTGGGTGTCCTGCCTGTCCACATACCAACGTCCACTTTACAATTCTTTTCTTTCAGTTGCCCCCACAATTCAGGAACTTAAATCCAGCGGTGTGGTGCTTGGAGGGAACGGCCTGATCCGGTGCGAAGGTGCAGGAGTGCCTGCCCCGCTCTTTGAGTGGTACAGAGGAGAGAGGAAGTAAGTAGCCGCTGCTCGCCCACCCCTCGTGTGCCAGGGCTGCTGCCAGGCTGGGGCTGCCCCGGGGTGACCATTCCAGCAGCTCCAAAGCTCCAGCAGCGGGTGCTTGGAGCTGCCCCGTGGCCGTGGCTTCTGTCCTGTGAGAGTGGAAATTGCAGTAAAAATCTGACACCCAAACGGGCTGCAGGAATCCCAGCCTGCGAAGGGGAATAGCCAGGAAAGCACTGGAAAATCTGCAAAACAGGATTTTTGTCTGATTTGTCTCCCTCACTTTGGAAAGGAAGGCTTTGACCCGGTGTGAATTGTGCCCTGGTTGTGCCAGGGGTGGTCTGTGTTCCACTGCAGCCAGGGGATCAGGGGAGCTCTCCCTGCCTGAACCCTAAAACCTGACCGTGTGTTCTGGGTGTGTGTGCAGCCCCTGCCCTGCTGTGGGGGGCTGTGGGACAGCAGCAGGCACCTCTGCACAGTCACCTTGATTTTAAACGCAGGTCCTTAAACAGGGAGAGGTTTTTCTTTGGAATTTTGGGTTACAGCTCTTGGCTTGTGCAGGAGCTCATTTTTGCTGGGTTCACACGGTGGTGCAAAAGGAGGTGGATATTGTCCCTTGTAACTGGGGAGCTTTGGGAATTTCCCAGCTCCCGAGTGCTGGGTTTTTCAGCTCGAACATCCCATTAAACCTGGGAGCTGGCAGGAGAATATTAATGACCCTTTTTCACAGAAAGCCATCTGTCAGCTCCTCTCTCAGCTGCTCCCCTCCTGCAGCATGAGCTGCTGTCCTCCTCCCTCCTCGCTGAGCCATTGCATCCCACCATATCCTAAACCTTCTCTTAAACGGACCTTTCCTCGATGGAGCAGGAAATGTTCCTCCCCTGCTGGTGAAATCCATCTGCATCCCATTTCCATGGCTGCTCGAGCCTGTGTCCTGCCCGTCCTGGGGGCAGATGCAGCACAAACACCCTTTTTGTGGGGAGGATTTCAGAGCAGGTTTTGGCACTCTGGGTTCAATTAGCAGCTCCCAGCGTGCTGATCACCTTTCTATTTATAACTCTGCCCAAATTCCTCTCTGCTGAGCACATTCAGTGCCATGGCAGCAGCGGGAAAGGCAAAGCAGAGCATTTGAGGACACCCAAGGTGTGCTTCTGCTCCTGTTTTGGTTGGTGTTGCACCTCAGCAGGAAACTCTCTGTCCTGCTGGGTCTTGCTGCTCAAATACTGGGTTAAATCCAGTGCTCCATCCTTTCAGGAGCTGGGCTCTGATGGTCCTTGGAGGTCCCTTCCAGCTCAGGGTGTGCTGTGAGCTGTTGTTGGTACATGACTGCAAAGGTGCTGGGGATCTCTGAACCCCATCCCTTGCAGGAGAGGGGAAAATACCCCAAAAATGGGCTGGTTTTGGATCCAGTGTCCCCCTCTGCCTCTGGGTGCTGGGCAGCCAGTCCCAGCCCAAGTACTACCAGCTCAGGATGAGCCATGCCCAGCTCGGGTATTGCCTCAGTGCAGAGCTGAGAGGGTGCAGCTCTCAGGGGAGCTCACAGCAGCACCCACATCACCCTGCAGATAATTTGCAGCTGTACTCCACAGCTGAATTTACACCCTGGGAGTGCACACCCTGCTGGATTTTCTGCTAACACCATAGAGAGAATCCCACTTTTTTCAGCTACTCTGGGACTGGGATTCTTTTTTAGAAATCTGGATGGATTGTTCAATAAATGAACAGTGGGAGTTAGCCCTGTAATCATAACTGTGTGTGCAGTGTCTGGAACAAGGCTTTTGGGGGTGGAACTGCATTGTTGTTACTGAGATTAATGTAAATCCAAACCCACCATTCCCAGGCTCCAGGGATCATCTCATCATAAAATAACCATTAAAGCTGAGCGCAGAGGCACTAACAGACTGCTCTGAGTGAAGGTTATTGGTCTTTGAGGCAGAGAGGGCTAATTCTGCCTGATCACCCAGCTCCCAGGAGCTCTGTTCAGTGACTTCCCACAGGTGCTGGTGCACAGGGTGGGGAGAGCTGGGAAGAGAACATTTGGGGGGAGAAGTTAATAAAAGCATCTTAAAATTGTCAAAGAAACATCCCATGGTTGGGTTGGAAGGGATCTTAAAGTTTATCCTGTTCCAACCCCCTGCCATGGCAGGGACACCTCCCACTGTCCCAGGGTGCTCCAAGCCCTGTCCAGCCTGGCCTGGGGCAGTGCCAGGGATCCAGGGGCACTTCAGGGATCCAGGGGCACTTCAGGGATCCAGGGGCACTGCCAGGGATCCAGGGGCCCTTCCAGGGATGGGGTATTTGAAATGTGTGTAGCTTTGAAGATTGTTGAGGATTCCCCGTGGAGAGCAGGATGGATTCACTGTGCCAGCTCTGAACCCACGCCTGCTCACAGCCTGTGTTCTGGGGTTACAGAAATCAGAACTCAGATGTTAAACAGCCACAGGGAAGAAGCCCAAAAGTCACCTAAATAAAATATTAAAATATTAATTCCCTTTTCCTTCTCAAGGCAAACAAGAGTTACATTTGAAATAACAAAACTCATTATCATGGCTTCATCAATTAGAACAGTGTGCAGGTACTGTGAGATGGCAGCAAGGCAGGGCTCGGGGGCTGCTGCTGCTGGGATGTGTGGGAGCCATCCCTGGAATGGAAAGGAGATCGCTCTTCCCTTCTTATGGCACAAAGCAAAAGGGACAGGCACGTGCAGGGTGGCTGCACACACCCCAAATGCTGTTCCAGGCCCAGAGCAGGGATAAACCTGTGTTCAGTCCTGAGCAGGAGCAGTCAGTTCAGCAGGAGAAGCATCTGCTGCCTCCAGCTGCACACGGACACCCTCCGGAGTGGAGCCTGGGCAGCTCGGGGGCTCCCTGACACACATCTCTGTCCAGCCCCATTTGCTCCAGAACGTCCACTCCTGACCCCCAGTGTCAGCCCCTTCCCAGCACGTGAGGGAAGGGGACGTGGGAGCAGTAGGAAAAAGGGGGCATGAGGGGAGCAAAAATCCCAACACTCCATTGTTTCTCAGAAAAAAAGGAGGCAAACCTCACAACTGCAATGGAGATGCTGCAGTTCAAACTCTGGTTATGGGCTGAAAGGGTGGAGCTGGCTTGGAAACAGCTGGTACAAACCACAGCATCCCAGAGTGGTTTGGGTTGGAGAGCATTTTAAATCCCATCCCATCCAGTGCCACCCCTGCCATGGCAGGGACACCTCCCACTGTCCCAGGCTGCTCCAAGCTCCTGGCCTTGGGCACTGCCAGGGATCCAGGGGCAGCCACAGCTGCTCTGGGCACCCTGTGCCAGGGCCTCCCCACCCTCCCAGGGAAGAACAGGCAGAGCTGGGCACGGAGTTTTGGCTCTGGTACCCCGAGTGTCCCTGGGAGAGGGGCAGGGATCAGACCTGGAGAGGCAGGGGGAGGGACCGTGACCCTGGATGGAGCTGGGGAGGCCTGGGAGCAGCACAGGGGGCGTTGGGAGTGAAGAACTCTTTTGGAATTTTCTGCAGGAGAGGCAGGAAACAGGGACAGACACTGGTGGGTTTAGAGGAGAACATCCAGAGGCCGAGTGGACGAATTTCTGCCTGGCACAGACGTTTTCTCCTTCTGGACAAAAGATGGATCTTCCAAGAGCAGTGTTCACCCCAAACCAGGCACTGCAATCCCATTTTCCCGTGTTTCCATGTCCATGGGATGTGCCGTGTCCTCTCCCCAGCCTCGGGCTGGAAGAGCAGAGTCCTTTGCCCAGGGAAGGGGAATCCCTGAGTGAGCAGCAGCTGCAGGGATCCCATGGGAACTCACATAACAATGAGCAATGCTCAGTCCACAACCTGCACAAGTGCAATTAATGACAGATTTGCCAAGGTTTTCAGACAGAACGCTGGGAGATGGCATTAATTCCCAGGATGTATGATTATATCCTTCAATATAGCAGGCAAAAATTGTATTCTTAATCCAAAACTCTGCTCCTTATGGGAAATAGAAGGAATTATGAGTAATAACTGTAGCGAGTTTTTAATAACATGGTTCCCCTTCTCGTCTCCTTGTTTGAGCAGACTTGGTTTGCCTATGACAACATCATTAAAGTTGTTCCTCTTGCTTTGTCCTGGTGCTCCTGGCATGGCTTTGGGAGCAGTATCCAAACACCTGCATTTTTCCTTTGAATTTGGGGTGGGAAGCTCAAAGCTGGGTGAAAAGAGTCCTGATTTGGCTTTTTCCTGTGCTTCATTCCCTGATCCTGCCCAGGCTGCTGCCTCAGCAGTGCTGCTGGAGCACTTTGTCCCTAATTGCAAGGCTCGTTTGCACCTGTAGAGCCCCAGAAACGAAACCACGGTCACAATCCTGGCTCCCAATCCTCACCTGCCACCAGCCAGAGCTGTGAAAGGACACAGCAAACTCCAGGGGCTGAAAAAGCCGTGGTCACAATCCCATTTCTGGCCCCTCATCCCTACCTGCCATCAGCCAGAGCTGTGAAAGGACACAGCAAACTCCAGGGGCTGAAAAAACCCTTTTAGAAAGATTTATCACAACACCTTTGTGCCCCAGGGAGGGTATTTCAATTTCGAGTTGGCTTTGCCCAGTTTGCAATCCAAGCTCTGCACCTGGGAGTTTCTACCCCTGCTCCTCCAGGCCGGAGGGGCTGTGGGTGTTCCTTTCCTTCCAGCTGCAGCACCCGCAGGCAGCAGCACTCCCTGAGCACCCCAGGGCTGTCCCTGAGCTCTGCAGTGTGCCAGGAGCTGTGCTGGGCACAGGCACGGGCAGCTCGCAGAGAGCTCTCAGTGCTCCCAGGGCTCTGTAAAACCAGCTCAGAAAAGAGAGAGATAAAAAAAAATAGATCTTGGTTGTGGTATATGAGTTATAGACATTTTCTTTTTGCTTTCTAGACTGATCAATGGTCAACAAGGAATCACTATTAAAAATTATAGTACAAGATCCCTTCTTACTGTTACCAATGTGACAGAAGAGCACTTTGGCAACTATACTTGTGTCGCTGCCAACAAGCTAGGGACGACCAATGCCAGCCTGCCTCTCAACCGTAAGTAACGGGGACGTGTGGCAAATGCTCAGGGTTGGTGCTTCCCACACCCGTGGGTTCCAAAGCCAGAAAGGAGCAGTGTGCTCGTTCCCTGAAATGCCCTGGAAATGCCCTGGAAATGCCCTGGAAATGCCGTTGCGCCTGTCGGAACCCGGAGGTTCTGCACCTGCTGGTGGCTGTTCCGTGCTGGGGAAGGGTTTGGGGCCGTGGCACCTTCTGGGGGGATCAGGGAGGTGTGGATCTGCCAGAAATCCCTCTGACCCCACCCCGCCATCACGGTGCAGAGGCACGGTTTGCACAGGCACAGCTTCCTGCTCAGGGTGGGGATCACAGGGCCCCAAGGGGCCGCTGCAGAGAGGTCAGAGCTTCCCAGCACATCCCAGGGAATGCCCTGAGCTGGAGAAGCGGGGTGGGCAGCACATCCCCAGGAACGCCCTGAGCTGGAGAAGCGGGGTGGGCAGCACATCCCCAGGAACGCCCTGAGCTGGAGAAGCGGGGTGGGCAGCACATCCCCAGGAACGCCCTGAGCTGGAGAAGCGGGGTGGGCAGCACATCCCCAGGAACGCCCTGAGCTGGAGAAGCGGGGTGGGCAGCACATCCCCAGGAACGCCCTGAGCTGGAGAAGCGGGGTGGGCAGCACATCCCCAGGAACGCCCTGAGCTGGAGAAGCGGGGTGGGCAGCACATCCCCAGGAACGCCCTGAGCTGGAGAAGCGGGGTGGGCAGCACATCCCCAGGAACGCCCTGAGCTGGAGAAGCGGGGTGGGCAGCACATCCCCAGGAACGCCCTGAGCTGGAGAAGCGGGGTGGGCAGCACATCCCCAGGAACGCCCTGAGCTGGAGAAGCGGGGTGGGCAGCACATCCCCAGGAACGCCCTGAGCTGGAGAAGCGGGGTGGGCAGCACATCCCCAGGAACGCCCTGAGCTGGAGAAGCGGGGTGGGCAGCACATCCCCAGGAACGCCCTGAGCTGGAGAAGCGGGGTGGGCAGCACATCCCCAGGAACGCCCTGAGCTGGAGAAGCGGGGTGGGCAGCACATCCCCAGGAACGCCCTGAGCTGGAGAAGCGGGGTGGGCAGCACATCCCCAGGAACGCCCTGAGCTGGAGAAGCGGGGTGGGCAGCACATCCCCAGGAACGCCCTGAGCTGGAGAAGCGGGGTGGGCAGCACATCCCCAGGAACGCCCTGAGCTGGAGAAGCGGGGTGGGCAGCACATCCCCAGGAACGCCCTGAGCTGGAGAAGCGGGGTGGGCAGCACATCCCCAGGAACGCCCTGAGCTGGAGAAGCGGGGTGGGCAGCACATCCCCAGGAACGCCCTGAGCTGGAGAAGCGGGGTGTGCAGCAGATCCCCAGGAATGCCCTGAGCTGGAGAAGCGGGATGTACCAGAGCTCTGCCACACCTCGGTTTGGCAGTCGTTGGGGCAGGGAAGTGAAGTCTTTTGGAAAAGACAAGGAGCAGTGTAAGAGGCAAAGCGCTGGATGTGCAGCGTGGGGGTTGCCCAGAATGGATCTCCAGGGTCCTGTTTGGGAGGAGTTTTGGCTGTGGCTGGGTGGCCTTGCACTGCTGTTGGGTGTTCAGCCATCTGCTGGGGGATCCAGAGGTGCTGGTGGTGGAGCTCTGGTGCTGCTCTGTTCTGATACAAGGGAGAGACAAAGCCCAGGGCGTGTCCTGCACGTACAGATATTCCTCACCGAGCGGAAATGCGGAGTTTCAGTTGCTCAAATCCCACAATTACTGCCTTCCAGCCATGAAATTTCCTCCTGAACTTACTCCCCATATGATGTGTGTTGTCAGGAGGTTCTGAATTCCTGCAGGAGAGACGTAACAGGCACAAAATAACAGGGAGCCTTTGCTGCCATTTATTTAATGTTTGAGGGATCATTACCAAAGTGGGAACGATGTTACACTTATTTTAAACAGGAAATGCGAGTGAAAACAAAGGAGTATTATGCCAGAAGGAGCTGGAATTTGGTGTATTTGCAATTCAGAGCAGGTAAAAGGAAGGTCTGGCTTCATTTGAACAGAGCAGAGCTGAATCTGTCTCTGAGCTGCTGCCAGGATCTTTTCCGTCTTGAATTGTGAGGTGCCTCGTAACCACCCTTGAAAAGCTCTTCGAGAGGCAGAGGCTGAAAATGTCATACAAGTACCAAGTGCATTGGTATAAATCATAAAAATAGATGTTCTCCATCATGAAAGAGAGGGGACGTGGGAAGCAGAATGGTCTGAGAGAAAATACGGAAATCTGGGTGTGCTCCTGACCTCAGGGGGGGCATGGGGGGTGTTGGCTCCGAGGTTTGCCTCAAAGGCCAAGCTGAAATGTCTTATTTTATTCTGTGATTGTTTTAATCCAGTCAAAACAAGGAGAGCTGTCCTAAAGGTGGTGATGTGGGTTTTGGCTGGGAATGAGGATCATTTGGTGGAGTTCTTCCTTTGCTTATAATTTACATTAATATTATCTAGAAGCATTATCCCTTTAAAAAAACAACAACAAAAAATAAGTAGGAAAAATTCTCAGGGTAGCAACTTGTTAAGCGCGGACTCCTCAATCCCTCAGCGAGAATCTTGTGCTGTGAAACTCCTCCATTTCACTCTCTGGCAGGGAGAGTGGGCCATATGTGCTGCTTCAGGTATGTGCGAGGGAGCTGCGAGCTCCGCTCGGCTGCAGCGCTCAGGAGCCAAGTGTGGGGTTAAGCACGGCTTCGTTTGTCTCTTGGGGAGTGATAAAATGGAGTTGCTGCCCTGTTTCAGGGCGTGTTGCACTCTGGAGCTGCGCTGGTGGGGCACAGTCTGAGGAGGGCAGTGGCCTTGGAACAGCGGCGATTCGGGAGCCCCATCCCAGGGGAAAGCCCGGGGGTGTGCAGGGACACGGGAGAGGGGATCCCAAACCCCTCAGGAGGAGCAGCTCCTGTCCCCAGTGTGACCCTGGGCTGTGACCTGGGGGAGCTGGGGGTACCCCATCCCATGGGAACCACCTGGGGTGTGCAGGGACACGGGAGAGGGATCCCAAACCCCCCAGTGTGACCCTGGGCTGTGACCTGGGGGAGTTTGGGATACCCCATCCCATGGGAGAGCCCCGGGGTGTGCAGGGACACGGGAGGGGGATCCCAAACCCCCCGTGTGACCCTGGGCTGTGACCTGGGGGAGTTTGGGATACCCCATCCCATGGGAGAGCCCCGGGGTGTGCAGGGACACGGGAGGGAGATCCCAAACCCCCCAGTGTGACCCTGGGCTGTGACCTGGGGGAGTTTGGGATCCCCCATCCCATGGGAGAGCCCCGGGGTGGGCAGGGACATGGGAGGGGGATCCAAACCCCCCAGTGTGACCCTGGGCTGTGACCCCCGAGCTCTGGGCACCCCTGCACTGCCTCTGTGGGCTCCTTGCCCAGCAGCGCTGGGGAGGGGCCCCTGGCTGCTCTCTGCTCTCAGCGTGGGCTTTTGAACAAACGTGCTGCAGCAGAGTTAAATAATCTGTGGTTTTTCTTTGCACATGCCCATATAACACACACGATATCCATAATATCCATAATATCCATAATGCACCGAAATGGCACAGCAGCTGTGCACAGCTGGGGACCTTTCTGAGGGACAGCACCGAGCCCAATCTCCATTACTGGGATCTGCATCCAGACACATAAAACCCCAGGAGAGCAGCAAAAGGATTATTTCCTTTGCCATGGAGAGGGCTCTGGCTCTCTGTGACCCCTCAGGGAACCCCGAGCTGACAGGAAGCCACGAGGAGGGTAAGGGAATGTCAGGACAAGGTCCAGGCTGGCTCTGAGTGGTGGGACAGGGAGGGAGCCAAGGACACGGTGGTTCATGGAGCTGGGCAGGCAGGGTAGCGGGGTGAGGAGAACTTTCAGGGCTGAGGCTGCTCACCCGGGCCAGGGACAGCCCCCAGAGGTCACCCAGAGCCACTTCTGCCCTGAGGACAGGCAGCCTGGTCACTGCCTGGGGAGCTGGGGACATCCCGGATCCCATGAGCATAAAGGAGTTTATCCTGTCCCTGACTGAGGCCCCTTTGGCCGTGCCTGAGCTCCAGAGATCCATAACAAATCCAGCAGCTGGAAAAGAGGAAGTCTCAGCCTTGGGGGGAAAACACAGGGAAGCAGGGGTTCCAAAAAATGAATTTCTTTCTTTGATGAGGGTAAAGGTGGAGCCGTCGCTCAGCCTCTGCTCCCCAGGATGGGACGTGAAATGAGGGATATGGGATGCAGGATGTGGGATGCGGGATGCAGGATGTGGGATGCAGGATGCGGGATGCAGGATGTGGGATGCGGGATGAGGGATGCAGGATGCAGGATGTGGGATGCGGGATGCAGGATGTGGGATGCAGGATGCGGGATGCAGGATGTGGGATGCGGGATGAGGGATGCGGGATGCAGGATGCAGGATGTGGGATGCGGGATGTGGGATGCTGCCCCACAAGCCCTGGGTGAGCTGCTGGAGATGCCAGCGCAGGGATCAGCTCCATGGCACAGCAGATCCGGGTGGATCAGGCTGTGGGAGCACTGCTTTGGAGCCCTGGCTCGGTCAGGGCTGCGATGCCAACCCCGCACCTCTCCAGCCTGGCAGAGCTCCTCGTCTCCTCAGCACCTGGTAAATTAGGGTGAGGAACTGAGGGGTTCTTCAGGTGCTGCAGCTTTAATCTGGAGATTTGTTCTCTAGAGATTCTAAACCTACTCCAGAGACTTCACAGAGGCATTAAACTCCCTGCACTGTGGGACATCTGTGTGTCCCCTGAAGGTGTCACCGCCAAAAGCCTGGGCTGCTGTAAAGCCACCACCTCTCAGGAGATGTAAATAATCATTGCTCCTCCATTAGATGGGTGTGCGTTCCTGAGTAAAGGCATTATTTCTGTGTTCCAAAGAGCACCTCCCATACATTCCCTAATATTTTCAGGAATCCTATAAATAACCTGACTGATGAGGGGCACCTTTCTTAAGCAAGCCTTGCAATCCACAGGAAGCATCCTTGTCCTTTCCTAACAGCTGCCAGGGAAATTGCTCTTTCACGTGGCTGGTTATCAGAGGTGTTACTGATGTCCAGGTTTATACAGAATCCTTGGATATACTGCCAGTAACTATAAAAAAAAAATGTAAATAATTGCAAAAAGCTGCCCAAGAGGTCAGGAGTGACATTTGGAAGGAGAAGGAGCCTTGTGAGAGGGATGTGGTGGTATTTTCTGCGCTGATTTAATCACACAAGGACTCCACTGAGCAAGCACTGACTGTGCACCCCTGGTTAGTGCCACACGCTCAGAATCTTGTCTCCAACATTCCGGAAGCGCCAGACCGTGCCCTCAATTTCCATGTGTTGATTGCCTCGTGTGCTGGTTCCTGCACGCAGATTCCTAATTAAACCCGTGTATTAATATTCCCAATACATCGGCTGCGGATCGGAAACATAAATAAAATGAGTTTTCTCCCCCAAATGCAAATGAGCTCGTTATAAATTGCACTCAGTGGTTCCCCAGTGGTGCCAGGAGCCGTTGGTGTTGGCTGCTGGAGCCCAGGGGTGCAGGGGGCTCGAGGGTCTCTGCCAAGGGGTGAAAGGGCCCTGCTGTGACCCTAAAGCAGGGCACAGGGCGCCGTCCCCACGGGGATTCTGCTGTGCCAAGCCCTGGCAATCAGGACCAGATTCAGGGGGCTTCAGAGATCTCCTCAGTCACGGACTCGATGGCCTCAGAGGTCTTTTCCAGCCTGAATGGTCCTGTGGGAATTGAGGGACTTGGGGGCACAGCCCTGCTGCTGCTCCCACTCCTGGACTCGCTCCCTGGGATCCAGCGAGAGCCTCCACACTGCGGGCATTTTATAGTCGTGCTTCTTCCTCACTTTGGTGACTTTTCTGTGGATTTAAGCAAAGCTGGAGCCTGTTCCACCCACTGCATCAGTGTGGGAAGAAGGGAGAGCAGGGTTCTGAGGAGAGCTGGGGTGTGGGCACAGGGAAGGAGGGAAGGGCAGTGCCACTGGGGTTGGCTCTGCCTGCAGCCAGCTCTGGGCCCCCTCCCAGCCCTGACCCCGCATCTCTGGGGGATTTCTCCCCCTTATCCCAGGCTGGGCGTGGGCAGCTCCATCAGGAATTTACAGACTTAATTAACGTGCCAGCCCTGCTCAGGTCCTGGCTGCTCACACAGCTCGGTGTCATCGTTAAACTCAGCACTTTGGTTTTATTGACTGAGGAATCATATCTCGGCGCCTTTGGATGTGTGACAGGTCTCCGCTCAGTTTTAGCTCGATAGCTTTGCCTGGCCCACCAAACCTGACATTTCTGGAGAGAAATACACTCTCCAGGGAAATTCCCTTTGTGTCCGCAGTTTCTGCTGTTGCCCAATTACCTAAGAAAGATTTTGCTATTTTATCTCTCAAGTACCGGCCTGGAAAGCAAATCAAATTTCAATTTGCATAGTTCTGTCTCAGCCAGGCGGGCCGGTCTGCATCAGAAAATATAATATAAAAGTGTGTGTAGGTATATATACATTTATCAACCTAAATGAAAATTCCTGTTCTCATTAGGAGCCTGCTGCAAGCCTGCTGCAGTCAGTCAGAGGACAGTTATTGATTTAATAAGGTTTGGACCCAGCCCAAGGTCTCCTGGAGCCATCACTGTGCAGAGAACTGGTGCCATGCAGCTCATTTTCCCTTCCATCCCTCCCAGTCCTGCCCCTGGGTGCAGTCACTGTCCTGAGCTCCTCCAGCTCCTGCTGGGCCTGCAGAGAAAGCCTCTCCCTCCGCACCTCCAGAGGGGTGATGGGCAGGGAATCGATCTGAAATCGATTCTGGGAAATTCCAAACGCTTTGTAAGGGGTGGTCACACATCTGAGCCTCTGAGCTGCTTCTGGCTCCTGCTCAGGGGCATGGGACACCCAGGCCACAGCCAGAGGGGTCCTGGAGCTCCTTCCCAAAGCCAGGACACGGCTTTGCCTGGAGCATGTCCCAGCTGGGAGCTTGGGAGGCCCAGGAAAGCCTCACAAAAACCTCTCCCGTCTCAATCCGAGGAGGATTGCGCTTTCTCCGCTCTGTGCTCTGCCTTCACTGGGGCAGCTCTGAGCCAAGGCTTTGGTTCTGCTTTCCAAGTTGTGCAGACAGGACTGGCTGCTCCAGGAGAGCTGATCCCGATCCTGATCCTGATCCCGATCCTGATCCTGATCCCGATCCTGATCCTGATCCCGATCCTGATCCTGATCCCGATCCTGATCCTGATCCCGATCCTGATCCTGATCCCGATCCTGATCCTGATCCCGATCCTGATCCTGATCCCGATCCTGATCCTGATCCCGATCCTGATCCTGATCCCGATCCTGATCCTGATCCCGATCCTGATCCTGATCCCGATCCTGATCCTGATCCCGATCCTGATCCTGATCCTGATCCACCATGGGAAGGTTCTGCCCTGGACACAGACCCAGCTCCTGAAATTCAGGGCATGGGAGAAGCAGGGTTATAAATCCATGGGAACCCTCAGCGTTCAGCCAGGGCATTTGAGTGGAGTGCTCCTGTTTCCAATGGAAAACAGCTCTGAAAACCTGGGAAAACCTTCCCTCTGCTCTGCTCTGCTCTCCCCAGGGTGAAAGGCAGCTGAGCAGCTCAGCTGAAGCAGAGCCCGCTCCCATGGCAGGGACCAGGGGAGCTGTTCCAGAACAGATTGCTGAGACAGAGCCAGAAACCCGGCACCTTGCATTCATACATTCACAGGGAATTAGATAAATGGCCAAATCCCCCATTTATGTAAGTCATAATAATTCTGTTAAATGTTGGGTTTGAGCTCCTTCCATATGGATGCCAACTGCTGCTCCAGGTAACAATTACCAAGAGTTATGAAGGAATTTTCTCTAAATCCATTTTCCAGCTTGAGCTTTATTATGAGTTATATGACAATAAGTGACTGAGATGGGATGAGGCAGAAATAACCCGTTTGAGCAAGGCCAGGAACACAAGTTTCTCCTTGACATTTAGCAGAAATTTAAAGGCCTGAGAGTGGATCAGGGAAAAATCAAACAAAAATCAAACAAAAGCCCGGGGGTCTTTGCTGTGGGGTCTTGCTGAAGTTGCCCCGATGCTGTTTTGTTCCATTTGTGTTTATATTCACAGATTTTGCAGTTACCCACAGCTCACGGGGCTCAGACTCATCTCCTTACCCACCTGGATAAATCAGAGGGGTTGAAGTGTGGCCAAATCCTCATCTCAAGTACCAGTTAATTGTCCCAAAATCGTGGAATACCCCGAGTTGGGAGGGGCCCACAGCGATCCCTGACCCAGCTCCCTGCACAGACACCCCACACCCCCCCTGTGCCTGGGAGCAGTGTCCAAACAATGACTAAAACATTCCAGGTCATCCATGGCATTCACTTCCCTGCCCCTGCCCCCCTCAGGGTGAGGAGCACCCCTGGTCAGAGCGCCCTGGGACTCGAGTTTCTTCTCACGGAGTAGAAAACCTTGAAGTAAATCAAGGAAAATTGAAAATCCAAAGAATACCTCATGTAACAAATGGGATGAAGACAAGAAGTGCTATAAATAGCACTATAAATAATGATATAAATGTATTTTACAGCTTGGTCTGGAACACAAACTTCAGCCTGGCCTCACAACTTTGGGAGGATGAGGGGAGGAGGCTCAGAAAGGGGTGACAGGAAACAGAGGATGAAACAATCCCCAAGTGAAGAGATTAAAAACAATTACTGTCTATTCTGGGCAGGAAAAGTGGGTTATTGGAATATTGGCGAGCCTGGAGAAGGTGCATTAGGAAGTTTTCTCATAACAGGGGCCCAGGAGAGAGTCACTTACACTGCTCAGCGGCCAATTTCAAACCTAATGCAAAGCCCTTCTTCATTAGAAGGTTATTAAGTGCAGAACTTATTTTCATATCAAGTTGTTGAGCAAAGCTCAGGGGGCTTTACAAAGGAATTAGATATTGATCAAGGATACCCTGAGTTTTCAGAGAGATCAGAAAATAGATTTTAAACCCCAGACTTGGGTATTAAAGCAAATAATCCAACAGGTTGGAAAATGCCAAAACTGGAATAATTTCCCAGATAAATTCTGGGTTAAAAGTTGCTTAAACCCAAACGTTTATCTGTGAAGTTGTGTGCTTCTATTGAGCCGAGGGTCTGTAATTTAGAGGTTACCAGAAAATGCAGAGAGGTGGTGTCTGCACAGCTTCCTCTGCATCTTCCTGGGGGCTGCTGCGTGCTCCTGAGGCTCTGGACTCTCAGTGAGCTGCAGGAAAAGAGGACGGGGAAAAAAATAAATTTTTTTTTTTTTTTTTGGCTGCAAGAAAGCTAAAAATAACTCCAGAGGCTTAAAAACAAGAGGTTTTCAGCGAGCCCGCACTACAAGCACTAATTAACCTCTGTGCTGAAGCACAGAAGTAACAAAGTGCTGAGGTACCTCGGAAATCAAGAGCTCAATTACTGTTATCCTTAATTCCACCGCCAGGTTTGTGTGTGCAGATTGGACTGCATTTACAATAATAAATCAGGCATAAAAGCTCTCTCTGCTCAGGGCTCTCCCACACCTCCGCATCAGAGTCTTTGATTTGTGATATCAGAACTATTCACAGAAAAAGGCCTGTAATGAATTTTTCAGAAACTTCCTTCTTTCCCCTACACATCGAAAGTAACAAAGCTGATTGCTTGACTTTTAAATGTTCTGCCACGAAGCATCTACAGCAATAACCTGAATTTTGCTGTGGGACAAGGTGCTCTTCCTGTAGAGACCATTTCTTATAAATTGCCCTGATATTCAGACTTTAGGCTCGGCAATATTTAGATTTACTAACTTTATTCAAAAATAAAACACAAACCTGAGAACTGGATCGTTTAAATTCTGTTAATTTATTCAGTTAAAATTATATTCCAAGGAAAAGAAGAAAAATTTTAATTTGCTGGGGATGTGAGGAAGAAAGGAGCAAATCTCGCTGAGTGACTGCGCCCTATCACGATGTAGCAGCTTCAATTTAATCAATAAAATGATAATCTTTCCCCAGCCCTTTTCTGAGGCTGGTGCTGAGCTGTCCAGGGTGCTGCGAGGAAATCCCTGTAGGAAGGCAAACCGAGTCTGGAGTCAGGATCAGACTGGGGCTTATCTGAATCAAAGGCGACATAAACGTTTTTAAAATGTAATTTTACAGCCAGAGGTAGTTCTGTGCATCTATTCAGCTTCTTCATCAAAGTAATTCAATTTATTCGTCTCAATCAAGTGCTGAGTTTAAACAATCGGCTCCTGCTAATATCAGAGCAGAACGTTGTACAAAGGATGTCTGGTTCCAAAAAGTACTTCTGATTAATGGCTGCATGTTGATTATTTTTGCCCCTGGATCCCTGGCAGTGCCCAGGGCCAGGCTGGACACTGGGGCTGGAGCAGCCTGGGACGGTGGGCAGTGTCCCTGCCAGGGCAGGGGTGGCACTGGGGGTCCTGCAGGAGAAGCAGCCCGGCTTTGGCCTGGGCAGGGCTGTCCTAGGCTCGGCTCTGAGCTCCTGAGGTGTGACCCTGGCACCAAACCAGTGTGAGCTCCGATATCCCACGTGTCGCTGCCTCGCCAGGAGCTGTCAGGGTGTGACAGCAGCCATCGGTGTGGGAGCTGTCTGAGCCCTTGGGCAGAGCAGTGACTCCTCAGGGAGCACATTTTGGGGTTATTTTAAGCACTGCTGGCTGTGCCTGGAGCCTGTGTTCTTGCAGGGTGTTAGAGGCAAACTCCTGCTCCCTGAGCTCGGCTTTGAGCAGCTCCCCAGGCACCAGAGGGAGTTTTTTCCCTTCCCCTTTCCCCTTTCCCCTCCTCTGGAGGTTTCACCGTGCCCGGTTCCACAGCCAGGCACTGCTCATCCCCTGCCCTGCCTGATTCCCAGGACACATCCATACAAAGCAAAGCCCCTGTGCTCCCCTGGGGCGCATTTGGGACTGCAGTAATCCACATTAAGGTTCATCGTTGTGCTCCTCTTTTCCCCTGCCTTGCAGCATTCTGTGGCTCTATTGCACTTGCAAAGTTCAGAGTCAAGTCTTGAATCCCAGGATGGGTCAGGCTGGAAGGGACCACAGTGGTTCCTCTGGTGTCCCCTCCCTGCTCCAGCAGGGTCATCCCAGGGCACAGGATTGTGTCCCAATGGCTCTGGAATATCCCCAGGGAGGAGACTCCCCACTCTTTCTGGTCTCTGCTCAGGGCTGGGCACTGCCCAGGGCAGAAGTTGTGCCTCCTGTGCAGGGGAATTGCTGGGCTCAGGCCCTGCCCGTGGCTCTGGTGCCACTGCTGGGTCCCCGGAGCAGAGCCTGGGCCCTGCTCGGAGCCCTCCCTGCACCCAGGGACACCCAGGGACACCCAGGGCTCAGGGCCCCTCTCAGCTGGGGCTCCTCTCCAGGCTGAGCAGCCCCAGCTCCCTCAGCCTGTCCCGGGCACGGAGATGCTCCAGGCCCTTCCTCAGCCCCGCAGCCTCCGCTGGCCCCGCTCCAGGAGCTCCCTGGCCCTGCTGTGCTGAGGCTCCAGAGCTGGACACAGCACTCCAGAGGTGCCTCACACTGGGCAGAGGGGCAGGATGAGCTGCTCCTTCTTAAACTCTAACTCCATCTTAATTAATCTCCTTTCACAGAAATTGTAGTCATTTCGTGAATCTCATCATGACATGGGCACATCTCCCATGTAATTTATAGAGATTGTAATGATTCATTTGATAGGCATTGTCTGTGGATTTCGGCTCGTCAGGGATCAGCAGAGCTATAATTACACAGTAATTACTAAATAAGTTATTCACAAATTGCTGTGCCAGTGAAGGCAAATAGCAAAGCAGTTGAGGAGTACCCAGTTGTGGGCACGTGTTCGATCCGTACGAGGAGTGAGGGGATGGGGCTTGCTCTGGTGGTGAGAATGGCTCCTGCTGGGGAGAATAGCTGCTGAGATGGTGAGATGGCCTGCTGGGGAGAATGGCTCCTGTCCTGGACAGAGGTGTCCTGTATCCCAGAGCTGCAGAGCAGGAGGAGGCTTCACCCGGGGAACCCTCCGGGAGGTGGTGGGGTGTCATACTTGGACACGAAAGGAACAACGCAGACACTGGTCAAGAGAAGCAGGGAAGAACTCGGGGCTCTGCCCTGAATTTTATTTATATATGTTCTTAGAAATCACCATGGATTGGAGGGAGAAATCAACACCCCTCAATCACACTGGTCAAAGGAAAGATCCATCAAATTTCTCCACCTAGGAGAAATGGAATGCAAACATGAGCACACTTAGTAAAACGCAGCTATATTTACAGAAAAAGCCCGTGAGAAAACTCTTACAGAAAATAAAAACATCGGGAACGGCAAAACTCAGAGCAACAGTGGGGTCAGGAGTCCAGGTTCTCCCATCAGGGGAGCATCTCCCCAGGCTGCCCCAAGGCACAGGGAGCCCAGTCCCACAGGGACCATCCCTTGGGCCACAAATGGATCACAAACCCTGGGAATTTGGGTACCTGAAGTTCCTGTGAACCCGTCCCAGTCAGCTCCCGTGTCCGAGCTGCTGCTCCAGTGTAACTCAGGCAGATTCCTCTGGTTTCCTCTTCTGGTTATCTGGTAAATGTAGTGATGAGTTCCCACTGCCAGAGGGCAGAGTTAGGTGGGATATTGGGAAGGAATTCCTGGCTGGGAGGGTGGGGAGGCCCTGGCACAGGGTGCCCAGAGCAGCTGTGGCTGCCCCTGGATCCCTGGCAGTGCCCAAGGCCAGGCTGGATGGGGCTTGGAGCAGCCTGGGACAGTGGGAGGTGTCCCTGCCCATGGCAGGGGGGCACTGGGTGGGATTTAAGGTCCCTCCACCCCACACCAGTGTGGGATTGTGTGAGTTGCTGGGTCACCTGCTGCACTTGGGACTTGTCCTGCCCCGTGTTCCCATGGCATGGGGGGCTCCCAGCCCTTCCCTGAGTTAGTGCCAGACCAGTCTCCGTGCCCCAGACCCTCAGAGCTGTCCCTGCTGCATCTCCGGTGTGTGGTTTGTGTATTTATTTCCAGAAACACAGAGACAGTGATGCAGATTTAAGGAGTGACCTCTGAGAACAGGAATATCATTACTGGGAGTCAGAGCAGTGCTAATCATATGTTTCGGAGCAGGAAAATGCTAACAGATTTCCAGATCTGCATTATGCATGAGCTTCCATTTATCCATATGAATGAAAGACCAAGCTCAAAGGACACCGCCAACTTTGTCACTTTTTCTTCATTTTTGTTTTGGTCTCAACAGCTGTAAAAATCATTAAAGCAGCAGTTTTCCCTGGAAAAATCTGAAATGGGGAATAAGGACTAGTGAGCAAATATTGTTTATCCTCTAGAACACTGTAACTTGAACAACTAAATCATAGCACTGTCTTTAATCTCCATTTGGTGACACAGACATACCCAAATGTATCAAATTCCGTGGGTTTCCCTCTGCTTCACCTGGCTGTGTCACCCAAGCAGAGAGCACAGGGGTGACACAGCACTGGGGCTGGGGCACACTCAGGACCAGCTTCCTTGGATCTGTGCCCTCATGGAATGTCGTGCTCAGAGCAGCAGGGTCGGATGTCCTGGGCTAAAATGTTCTTTTTTCCCTTCTATGAGCAGAGACATTCCTTCTCCTGCACCCATTTTATTTAAAAACAATGCAATGTATTTAAACTGCAATGGGAGCCCCTGGGTGGGAAACTGGGGGTGCTGGGAATCTCCTCTTGCATCTGAAAGGGCCTCGGTGTCCTTGGAAAAAAGTCCTGAGGTGGCTTTGTGCAGGATGGGTGAGCTCCTCCTGCTCTCTGGGACAGGGACAGGACCCAGGGAATGGCTGGAGCTGTGCCAGAGAGGGTTTAGGGTGGATTTTGGGAAAGGCTCTTCCCCAGAGGGTGCTGGGCACTGCCCCAGAGGGAATGGGCACGGCCCCGAGGCTGCCAGAGCTCCAGGAGCTCCTGGGATGCCCAGGGTGGGATTTTGGGGTGCCAGGGCAGGACAGGAGCTGGATCAATGACCCTGTGGGTCCCCCCCAGCCCAGGACACCCCGTGGCTCTGTGCCCCTGTGCCAGTGGCACTGCACCGTGTGGCACTTTGGGCACACGCAGAGCTCCTCACTGCCCCATGCACCCTCCCTGTGGCCAAAGCACCCAAATCCTTCTTTTCTTTCCCATAAATGGATGAGCTCTCCTGGCTCTCCCGACCCCAGGAGCCCTGAGCCTGCTCTGGGTTACCTTTCCCTCTGAGTTTTGCTCACAGAGTCTCTCCAGGCACAGCTCGGTGGGCTGCGGGTGCTCAGGGTCCTTCTGAAACCTGTAAAGACCTCACTGCCCACAGTTATTCTTCAAATCTGATAAAATCCATGATTAATTCAGTAGATTTTTCCTTCCTGTATTGCACTTTTTCATTTTTAATGGGTTATTGTTGTAAATCCTGATGCAGAGATGTGCCCTCACATTATATTGGGTATATTTTCCTGATACTCAAGAAGTGGCCTGCAAATGAATGGCTGCTTTTGCCAACATCCCTTTGCTGAGGAAAAAGTTCCCTGATTTATTAATTTATTCCAAATACAGGCAGTCCCGTGAAAGGTAAAGCCTTAAGCGTATACCAGTGTCTTATAGATGTGAAACTGGTGTGAGTGAGGATGGAAACTGCATATTTTTACTGCCAAGAGAATCAAATGTGTGACCTTTAATTAAAATACTATTTTGAATGTTTTTAATTAAAATATAAATTCGTCTGTTGCTGGTTCACACACACACGTAACACCGCCCCTCACATTTAAATTAAATTAAATCGAATTAAACTAAATTAAATTAAATTATCTCTGTTTTTTCACACTATAAAATCATTCATCCTACATAAAACATGATGGTTCACTCTGGAACTTAATAAAAAATAAATAAATAAAAAAGCTTTTAGTAGACTGGGGCATTAAAACAATATGTTTAGTATCTTTCTCTGCCTTTCCATAAGAAAATCAAATTCCATCAGATTTTAAGTCAAATTTGAAATTCATCCCATTGTGCTGCCAGCTGAGAACGAGCCTGGGACTCGGGGCTGGAATCCACAGACCTGGAGGCTCTTAGAAATTACCTTCCATTGGACTTCTTTTACAGCAGGGCACAAAAAGCTGTCAATAATGTGGTTTTCCACAGCCTTAAAAATATTTAAATATTTATTGAGAAACTCCTGCTATCAAGCAAAACAATCAGCTGGAGGTGTGGAGCTGCAGGACGATGGAGTGAGAAAACTCCCTGGCAATTTCAGGCCTCAAACTTCAAGTTCACAATTATTATTTTTTTAACGTCTCACCGGTGTAGAGCTATTAAATATTTATCATCCTGTAATAAAAGAATAAACCATTTAAATAAAATAAACCATTACGAGGCAATTAAGGTGTAATAACTCAAACCTGCAGAAAAGCTCTAATTGTAATTGCAAAATATTAAGGGTGAGAGAAAGACACAGAATAAATTAAGGTCACGTCTCTGCCCCATCCACTCACAGTTTCCATCCAAAAGATTTATTATGAAATGTTTTTCCATTTTTTGTGGTACTCAAACAGGCTCTGGCTTCCCTAGGCTTAAAGACCTCGATTTCACAATAAATCATTAATCTTTAACAAAGCTGATGAAGCCTGGGGGAGATTAGCTTAAATAAGCCCAGTTAATTATCAAAGGTCATAAATTGAAGCAGTTATGAGGGTTTTTTTAATTAACTAATGAGTTGGTATTTAACTGCCAGTTGTGTTTTGGTCCAGTTATTGATTCCTCCAAGTCGAAATATCAAAGTCAAACAATTGTACTGATGCAGATGGAAATGAAAGAAGCTTTTTGCACTCTGCAGTTGGGAAATGTTCTCCTCAGGACAATCCCAAAATCCCACCCTGGGCATCCCTGGGAGCAGTGCCCAAACACCCCTGGGGCTCTGGCAGGGTTGGGAATGTTTGGGAATTCCCTGGGGAGCCTGGCCAGTGCCCAGCACCCTCTGGGGAAGAACCTTTCCCAAAATCCAACCTGGCCATCCCCTGACAAATCCTCGAGGAGTGACAGAGACCAATGTCACAGGTCAGGGGCTACAGAAAGCAATTAAACACGTCAGAGTTTGTGTTCATTGGAAAAGAGGTTGGATTTCCTGCCACTGAGACAGTGAAGAACACTGGCAGTTGCATTATAGCTTTGCTTTTTACTCCCACAAGCAGAGTTTAGGTGTGGCTTTACTCACAATAAAGCACATTTTTCATTTTTAAAACCTGGTGTCCCTCTAACAGCTTTAATTGCACCAAACAGAGCAGTTTGGTTTTGGACCAGCTGCAGGGTGATAAAATAAGGGTGCTAATACCATTGTAACAGAAAAGGGGATTCACAGCTTTAACTCTAGACCTGGTCCTGGGGATGGGCTGGTGCTGAGCTCGTGCTGGGAGGGGGCTGCAGGGAACTGGGAAGAGCATTGGCACTGGTGTGGATGAACTGGAAAGCGCTGGAAGTCCCGTGGGCAGTGCCCAGCTGCTGCTGGCTCTGCTGGAGCTGCGACAGGAGCTGGGCTCCTGCCCGGGCAGGGACGGATGTCTCTGGGAGGCAGAGGCTCCCCTCTCCCGGTGCAGGCACGGACTGAAATCACTGCTGTGCTCTCTGCTGAGCTCTCCGTGCTCTCTGGGGATGCAGGTCCGGGCTTTGCTGCTGCGAGGCTGGGCCTGGAGCACGCCCGGGTCAGTGGCTCTAATCCCTCCCGCTGCAGGCTGCTCCCGCGGGTAATCCCTTCCCAAATTAATCGCGTTTTCTCCTCACAGCAGCTGGCGTTTATTCAGGAGCTCCGAGGAGGAGCACAGCCAGGCCGGGGAGGTGCAGATCCACGCTGGATTTCTGCAGGAATTGCCCTCAGTTTGTCCCTTTGCTTGTGCAAACAGGGGCTGATGAATCGCTGCCTTCCTAATCACATGCAAGGAGATTTGCTGGGCAAATAATTACAAGTAATTGGCCTCTAGTAAACTAAAAGTCAGGGTTTATTTACTTGCTTGTTTTTACCTGCCTGTATGCTCTAATAGCTCCTTCCAGCTCATATTTTTCCGAAGCCTTGGATGTCAGGGAGCTGCAGCTGTGGGTCCTGCCCTCCTCGAGCACGTCTGTAATTCTCAGTCCCGCTGGCCCCGCTGTCCTCCCTGCCTATGAATTTACTGTTGTTTTGACAATTTTATGTGCAAACATATTTAAATCCCTCTGACCTCAGCCTCCTGAGCTGATTGAATTTTGCTTTAACTTTGGTCTGGCAATTTCCATTTCCATGTTTTTATGCAGAATGCCAGGGTTTCAGCTTCTGATAAAACCAAGACAAAAATAGATTTGGGTCCATGCTGAATTTCTCTGCCACACCTCTGTGAGCAGAGGGGCTCTCATTTCTCTCAGGGTACCTTGTTCCTTCACTATATGGTTTAGTGGACGTGGTGGTGTTTAATTTGGACTCGATGATCTTGGAGGTCTCTTCCAACGCTGATGATTCTGTGATCTCTGGGGTCAGGGAGTGCCTTCCCTCAGGTTTGCTGTGGTTCCCTTTCCGAGCTGCGTTCTGGCTTTCCCAGACGTGGCCTTTTTGCAGCCAACTCCTTTTGTTCCCTGTAATTTGCCTGCTTGTGCTGGGGAGCCTTTCATGGGGTGGTTTCCCTGATAAGAGGTTTTCTCTGCCAGCTCTGTTCTGCCTGGGATCAGAAAGGGATTTCTAGATACAATCTCTGTGCTTTTTGGTAAAAGGCAGCGCTAAACGTCCTTGACATTTAACCTCACCTCCTTGGCCCAGCTGTCTTTAGTGCTTATATTCTCCAAAGGTTTCCCTTCTGAGGATTTGAGCTGCAGCTACAAATCTGTGGGGTTTATTCTCCCACTTCATTTAAACCCACTCAGCTGCTGGCTGTCTGAGGCTGGGTTATTCCCAGCGTTAGATCCGGCTCACCACCCCCAACCAAAACCAGTTTTAAGGAGAACATTAGACTTTACTTCTTCCCATGACAATGTGTTAGAGATTCCTGCACACACATTTCCCCTTCCCCACTGCAGCAGAGCTGGGCTGCCACAGCAGCTCCTGTCAGAGCATTTCCCTGCTGCACCAGGGCACATCTAGTCTGGATATGAGGAAAAATTCCTCCACGGACAAGTTCAGGGCAGGAAGTTGATCAGGGGGTTGGGGCATTGGTGTATTTAGACCTGGGCAGAAATCTCCAGTTTCCCATGTTTGTTTGGCAGCCAGGGATGCTATTCCAATATCTCCACATCCAGAACATTCCTGGATTTACATTTTTGAACCCAGCCTGGCTTAAAGCTCCACTTTAGACTGCCGAGCTGGGTCTGGCTGTGGTGCCTCCCCAGAGGAGGTGGCTCTGCTGGGCACACAGGGTCCTGCACACACAGCTCCAGCTCTGGCACGGGCATGCCACGAGCTGCTGGGCACTCTGCTCTTCCTCTGCTCTGGGAGACAAAGCTCCAAAGTTCAGCTCAAGGAGAATCCCCACTGCAGCCACAGAAATGGCACAGAGGGTCATGGGTTTCCATTAGACTTGCAGATTTTTCTCCACGAGCACCCTTGGAAATGTGAGCAGTCCTGATGTTGTAGGGTTGGGGTCCCAGGGAAGTGCAGTGCAGACAGTGCCACTCTGCCCCACACATCCCTGCCTCCCAGAGTTCCTAAGGAGTCATTAATAAATTTTAATTTGAATGAACCAGCCTAGCGTGCTTCTGCAAAACCAGCTGGTTTTGTTTTCTCTCTATAGACCTGAACATTTTCATGAATAAAGATTTGCAAAGAGTTTTAGAACTTGAAACTAGAAATAGATCCGTCTCTCCGATGCCTTGATCTAATAATGTATTTAAAAATGAGATTTTTTGCAAGAATAATACATGAAATCACCGCCTTCACTTCCAGCCTCAATGCTGCCAGGAATCCGTGACTTTATGCTACCTTAAGCACCTATAATTAAGTCTAGATCAAATGTTTCCTGAGGAGACACGATCCCAGCACAATCCCTGCTGGTTTGGGTAGGGTATTTTGCTTTTTAATGAAATATTGTACTGACTGAGTGTGTTAATTTGCCTGATTGTTGGAAAGAATGGTGTTCATCTGCAGCAAGAGGAACTTCTCCTTTCCTAACAAGCCACAATCACGAGGCTTGACTCCCAAATTCCTGTTAACTTAAGGTAGCCAGAAAAAATAACTTTTGTCATCATTGCACAACACATTTGAGCCAGGCTGCTAATTATCCATGAGGAGCAGAATTGCTCAGAATATGAAGGTTTAGGAAAAATTTAAGAGCACTAAATAAAATTACTGTCACGCTTTTTAAACAGCCATTAAAATACAAAATCGAGGGAATCTTGGTAGGTTTTGGTTTTCTCTGAGTCTCTTGTTTGACCCCAATTGCTGTTTCTCCTGCTGAAGTCAGGGCTGCTCCGTGCAGGGGCACAACCTCCTTTCCCAGGGGAGCATTGTGGTGTGGGGGCATTTGCTGTGGTGTTTCCCTTTTCCCTCGTGCCGAGCTCCAGCAGCTCCTCTTGGCTGGGGACATCCCTGACCTTGGCTGGGGACATCCCTGATCTCAGCTGGGGACATCCCTGATCTCGGC
>VWZT01007600.1:109483-121299 GCA_013397055.1 Pachycephala philippinensis | reverse complement strand
GGACATCCCTGTTCTTGGCTGGGGACAGTCCCTGGTGTCCCCCACCAGGGGTCCTGGTGTCAGCCAGGCCCTCCCTGTGCCACTGCCCCAAGAAAGCAATTTGGGGTTTTCAGCAGTGATCCAAACCCCACAAATTCATCGTCGTGACTCTTTCCCCCTTTCCCAATCCACACCGATGTTACAAAGTCCAGAACTGCTTAAAACTTAAGGCATCACTGAAATCAACTTGGTGCCTCACATATTTCTGTATTTCTGGGTAATTTTGCTTTCTCTCTGTTAAATATTCTGGGGAAAAGCCTTGTTTGTGTCTTGGCCAGTTGAGCAAAGACGTCTAAAGTAGAAAGCCTGCAGAGGATCCTCCCCATCCTTCCTCTTCCTCCCTGGAGCCAGCTGCACATCCCTGGGATGCTCGCTTATGGAGAGCACCCTCATCTCCACCCCTCGCTTCCCAGTGCCCAGCTGCCACGGGGGGAATGATGTGGGATAGCTGGGATGGACCCTCTGTCCAGCACTCCCCCTGCTCCTGCTCCTGCACAGGGGTAGGAAACCTCAGCACCCAAAACCCTTTTCATGCTGAAGGTGTCACCAACTCCATGGATTCTAATGTCAATTAAAAGCGTAACTCAGCTCAAATTCCATTTTGCTTTAAAAACGTGATTTGGGTTCATCAGCACCCGTGGTGTGTTTGTCAAGGTGTTGAATAATTGGTTTTAAGGTTGGGAACATTCATCTGCATTAGCAGAAGTTTAGCAACTGGTTAAAGAAACTTCATAACTTTTTATTTGGGAAAATATTTGTCTGCTATTTCACTCGGACTCGTGTTTGCACAGCATTAACCTGAAAAGCAATTGTAGGTGGAAAAATCCCCTCAAAATTGGCCAGGAGCTGGTGTGTGCTCAGCCATTCCCTGCACATCCCTGCTTGTCAACTCGCTCCCATTTTTTTTCATTAGTTTCTTGTTATAGTCAAGATATGGTCAATGATCTTTTGAGCTTGGTAATTTTGTTAAACCTTTTTTATGAGGAGTATTGAATTGCTGCATTGAGATGGGAGCTTGCTTCCGTGCAAGATTAATTGGGACTGGTATTTCATTTTGCATAGCGCTATTCAAAGCTAATAAAAAGGCCCAGAATAATGAATTCTAAAGTCAAATTATAATGAAAAGCCACAGGTGATTGTTTCATTAGGCTGGATGCAGGAGAACTGTGTCTTCTCTTAACTTTGCCTGTTTGTATTGGTTGCCCTGGGGGAAGTAAACAACTTCCAAATGGGTTTGATGTTTCTGAGAAATGTTTTCTTCTGGAAAGACTTCAATAATTAAAAAGATGTGCCTTCTTAAAAGTTCACTGAAGCACAAAACTATTGCTTTAAAACATTCTTTGTTCAAAATTGTTACCTTGACTGATATTCATGGGAGGAAATTGCCTTCAATGAAGTGAACAAAGCCCTTCTCTTAGCCAGGTTTCAGTGCCTCCCGGAGAAATGCTCGGGAGCTGGAGAACTCCAGGGGCAAAAGGCTTGGCCCGGTGGGAGCGTGCTGGTGCTGATGGTGTGCACAGAAGGCAGGGAGAGGGCAGAGCTGGGGTGCAGCTGCAGGCACAGAGCTCTGCCCCAGCCCCGGGAGCGCAGCCCCACTCGAGATAAAACTGTGCTGTCTCTTGCATGACTGTTTGCTGTCTCATTCTGTACTTGTCTTCCATGTGTGATTAACTCCCAAATGTTCTCTTTTTTTTTTTTCCTTTTCCCTTTTTGTAGAAATTATTGAGCCTACTACCTCTAGTCGTGTCTCAAGCCCAGGTCAGTATCCCCACGCATTCCCGCAGGAGGGGCGGCTCCTGCAGGGGCTCATTGCCATCGGTGCCCGGGGCTGGCCCGGGTTGTGTTGTGGTAGTGCTGGACTGTCTCCTCTGTCTTTGTGCTTCCATCGGTGTGTCTTCCCTCCAGGCTTT
Organism: Pachycephala philippinensis; assembly: GCA_013397055.1. Classification (NCBI taxonomy): domain Eukaryota; kingdom Metazoa; phylum Chordata; class Aves; order Passeriformes; genus Pachycephala; species Pachycephala philippinensis. The sequence goes on along the minus strand of VWZT01007600.1, from coordinate 119,350 downwards.
GTGTCTTGTCCTCTTTCTCCCTGTTTCGAGCAGCCTCTCCCATCCCTGTCCCTGCCATGGGTCCCTCCTGGCTGTCCCGGTGGGGTGCAGGGCACTGCTCCCCATGAGCAATTCCCTGCTCTGGAATCTCCTCACCCTTCGGATCTTTGCTGGTGTTGTTGCAAATGTGGATGTTGATCTGAGGATTTACAGGTTTCTTGCTGTCTCATGGCTGACTGATGGTGGGGTGGAGCCAGGAGCTGTTGTGGGGTGCCAGGAGGTGTTTGTGGGGGCTGAGCGCCTCTCCTTGTGCCTGGCAGGTGTTAATGGGTCCTGGATGTTTGTGGTGCATCCCCATTTTCTTGGGGATTTCCTGTTGCTGCTCCTCAGCAGGACTCCCTCAGTGGAGCTGGTCATAGAAATATGGATTGGTTTGGGTTGGGAGGGACCTCAAAGCCCATCCAGTGCCACCCCTGCCATGGGCAGGGACACCTCCCACTGTCCCAGGCTGCTCCAGCCTGGCCTTGGACACTGCAAGGGATCAGCCACAGCTTCTCTGGGCACCCTGTGCCAGGGTCTCACCACCCTCACACAGAATAATTCCTTCCCAATATCCCATCTGGAGACAAACACAAGCAGAGCTTTCCTCTGGCAAAACCTACACCAGATGTGTGCTTTTACTTCCTAACTGAGATAAAAAGATCGGAAGGACTGCGCCAGAAAGCCACAGAAAGTGAGGTAATTAAACCAAGTGAGGCTGACGAAAGTGCAGATTAAACCAAAGGTTGCAGAAGGAAAAGCAGGCACAGGTGGTTCCACCACCCTCAGACTTTGGAGTAGCAAGACAAGGTTTAAATCTTCAGTGCTTTAGTTAAAGAGCTTAGGGAGGGCAAGCTCCGGTGTCACTCGGGGGGCAGAGGTGCTGCCTCCCTGCCTTCCCCAGGCCCCGGGGAGCTTCCCAAAGCTCTCCATCTCCTTTAGGGCACAGATTGTGCCCTGTCCCCCTCTCCTTTAGGGCACAGACTGTGCCCTGTCCCCCTCTCCTTTAGGGCACAGACTGCCCCGTGCTTGCAGCCAGAGCCGCAGCAAACCCCCTGAGAGATGTCTGCAGGAGCAGCCTCCATCCAAACCCGCAGCGTGGGAGGGGGACTGGGCTGCAAACAGCTGATAGTGCTTGCAATGAAAGTCCCTGTCCTCGGGATTTTCCACAGTTCTACCAAGCAGTTGAAAATAAGCTGGAATTATTTTTGGAGTTAACAGAAGCTGAGCAGAAGGAAGGAGTGGCCACTGTGTCGGTCATGCAGAGCAGTGATAGGAGACCCTCACTCCGTGTGCTGTCCAACGCTGGGGTTTGTAATTCCTGGAAAAGTGCCCTCAGCCTGCTCCTGGCCCAAGCTCTGCTCAGGGAAGGAGGGATAATGCTGGGTGGTTGCAGCTGGAACGGACTCAGTAACATTTCTGGGTTTAATCTCCATCAGTGAGTGCTGCAGCAGAGGCACAGTCATTCCTCACTTTCAGAAACTGCTGTTCAAGTAACACAGCTTTGAGATGTGTTTGAATCCTTGTCTGCAGAAATTTGCACCAAATGAGCGAAATTATGTGTATCTTTGGGAGCAGGATGGAGATGGGGGAATGGAAAGGAATAGAGTCCTTTAATAATGATCCCTCTCTTAATTCTGAAAGCACCTTGCTAAATAGAGAGGGCTTTTTCCAAACATGAAATTGAAAATATGAAAACCTCTGAACACAACAGAGGAAAAATTTGAGAATCATTAAAATTGCAAGAGTTATGAAACTACATGAGCAAATCCAACTTTAAATTACCAAGGAAAGTACTCTGAGCTGTGTTTGCAGTTGAAAACCAACATCTGTTCTGCTGAAAGACAACAGAAAGGGGGAGGAGGGTTTAGAGACTGCTCTCAAAATGGTTGAAAATTTAGTATTGAGTCTTTCCTCCTGGAAATGAGCCCTGGTACCAGCAGTGACACTGCATTGAACCGTTCTGTTTGCCTTCCATAATTAAATAACACTGTGACAGTCCTTCTACTTGGCTAATTTTAGCCTGGTAAATAGCTGGATAATGCCAGCACTATTGTTACCAAGTTACTCAGCTGCAGAGGCAAAGGAAAACTTCCCCGAGTGTCAGGAGCTGAGTCCCTCGTGTGCTGCAGCACCACCGTGAAGGCAGCAGGGTGGGGTGTGGGAGATGGTGGCAGAAAACCTGGGTTATTTGTCCATGGCTGCTAATGACAGGAAAATTAGGTTTATCATAAATAACAGAATGGTTTGGGCTGGAAGGCACCTTAAAATCATCTCGTTCCAACCCCTGCCATGAGCAGGGAAAACATTTCTGACTTTGTTTAAGGTCCTCCCACTGGCCACAGAGTCCTTTGGGTCTGTCTGGCTGCCCCGCTTCCCTCGTGCAGGAATACAAAACATGGATAATCTGTAGGAACTCATTTCATCCTCATGTCTCACCTCAGTCAGAAGACAGAGCATCAGCCTCCTTCCTGCTCAATCAAGGCTCTGCAGCTAATTAGCTAATTACCACCATCCTTTACCACTTCAGTGCAGCTCCAGGGGATGTTTTCCCTGGAGAAGGTTTTGCTGCTGGAAGGACACAGATCCTTTGTAGGGTTTTGATACTGAGCCAGAGGTTGTGAAAACACCCCAAAACCAGTCAGTCTCACTGCAGGTGGGTGAAGGAGAGCTGGAGGCCAAGGCTCACCCCAAAACCAGTCAGTCTCTGACTGCAGGTGGGTGAGGGAGCTGGAGGCCAAGGCTCACCCCAAAACCAGTCAGTCTCTGACTGCAGGTGGGAGGGAGAGCTGGAGGCCAAGGCTCACCCCAAAACCAGTCAGTCTGACTGCAGGTGGGTGAGGGAGAGCTGGAGGCTCCCAGAAATGAGGGGAACGACTGATGGGATATTCAATGTTCCATCAGCACTGCTTGAGTTTCCCAGGATCTGCCTTAAAGACCAAACTCAGAAGTTACTCTTTGTGGAAAGTGAGGAATCTGTAGCAATCCTGGAGAACTCTCAGGATCCCCCCCATTTCCCCACAACAGGGGACAAAGCATTTAAGACATTTTTAATGCAAAGCAACGCCATGTTTGAGAGCCCTGGTGACACACTTGTGCATTTCTCTGTTGGAGCTCTTTTCCGTACATTTGGGGATTTACTTTCCTAATTTGAAGCGACAACGCTTCAAGCGTGTAGAATTAGCTGCAAAAAGTTACAAAATTGGGGCCACGGTTGGTATCTGTTTTGTCAGCCAGCGCCAGGAGCTGGAGCTCCTTACAAATCTTTCCTCCTTCAGCATAATTAGTTCACAGGTGGTGTCTTGAAAAGCCTTTGAAGATGTTGCTGAATTCTTAACGCTGACTAAACAAGTAACTGTGACAGGTCAGAGAGAATAATTGAGGAATCTTCTTTAATTAATGATTTCACATCTTATGAGGCACTTTTATAAAAATTGGAGCGGGAGAGAGAAGGACCTTAAGTTATTTAATTTTCTCAGGAACAAAAGCGCGTGTTTAAATGAGCACTTGGGCAGGTTGGACAACTCCTTGAACTTCAGTTGCTTCTCCCTGCTCTGCCTTTCTGCATATCTAACACATTTAATATGCCAGAATACCAAATAATACCTCATTTCCAGCAGGCTCTGTTTGTTTCGTGGGAAACCTGCCAACCCCTCCAGTTTTTCTCCTCTTATGCAGTTGCAAATCCCATTTAAATCAATCAGTGATTCTGTGTGAGGAGAATCTGCAGGGTTGGACTCTGAATTTCGGAATTTACAGTGCTCTTTGTGGCCATTAGTTCTGTCTGTTCGTGAGGAAAGCAGCACGTTCCTGCAGCTGGAGGGCTTTGCATGTGAGCAGGAGACATTAGGGCAGCAAACTCTGGAGCAGGGAAGAGCCCTGAGGCAAAAGACAGAGCCAGTTGTGCTTCATCAGCCAACACCCAACTGCTCCTCCTTTTCCCTGCTGGTGGAATTCCTTCCAAAACACTAAACGAGTATGAAAAAATGATCGAGATTTCAGGTAACAGACCCTGGATCATTGCAAATTTAACTCCTAAATCCTGTCAGGAGCAGATGCGTGTTTGTTCTAAGAGCTTTTGATGCTTGGTGGGCACTTTGGTGCCTCCCAAACACCTCACCTGGGAAGGAAGGCAGAGTCCCCCATCTCCATCAGCTGATGGTGAATCCCCCTCCAGCACCCAGCCCCACGTCAGCAGAGGTTCTTCTGTCCCAGGTAACAGATACAAAACAGATCCAGGGTTACCAAGCCTTGCTGTGGGTAGTTTGGCATCAAACAGGTGAATATCTCTAAAGAGAAAATATCAATGTATTAAACCTCCTTGTTAATCAGCTGGAAGCTTTATGTTCAGAGCATACTGTGGGCATTGCTGCTGCATTTCAGAACTCAGGCAGGTGTGAAATTCCAGCGTGGCTCCCTGTGCCAGGAAGAGCTGGTTTCTGCATTCAGCCAGCGCCGTGCACCTGCACCGTTAATTCCGAGTTTCTGTGGGAGCCCGGGAACACTGGGAATTATATCCTGTGGGAAATAGCTGCCTTTCGGGGCTGCAGTCACCTGCTGCTGCAAACAGGTGAACTCTATGTTTGTAAATCATCCCGTGAAGGCACAGCCTCTGAGTGAATGTGTGGAATTAGGTAAACATTTCTGTTTAAGCTGAACGAGTGTCTCAGGGTGTGCTCAGTGACATTCAGCGTGTTCAGAGCCTGCATCATCATTCCAGCAGAATGTTTGAACACACTAAATCATATTATTCACTGCTTGCTGAAGAGATGCATTATTTAATATCAAAAGAGCTGCTTTCTATCAGCTGAAAAATAGGACTAGAACTAGGTCGTTTTTAGTCCATTGATTCCCACTCTCTAAGCCGGCATGTAAAATACAAGAATGTTTTTTTCCTGATAGTGTATTGCCTACAAGCCTTCTGTCAGTGGGGATTTCAATATTAATGAGTTTTCCCCCGAATGCGAGGAGCCCACTTAGGAGAAGAAGCTGCTCTGAGAATCCTGAATATTTTACAATATCACACATCGATCACTTGGCTGGAATTTCACATTTTAACCAAGGAGTGCTTCTGAGAGCTGCCAGGAAGGCAGAGCAGGGCCAGGTGTGAAATGGCTTCTGGAGGCTGTGAGAAGGGTGGAGGATGTGGAGGGTGGAGAATGTGGAAGGTGGAGAGATGCTCAGCCTCCTGTTGCTGCTTTCTGCCGCCCGCGCGTTTCCGATGCCAGGGATGAGCCACGGCTCCTGGGCAGCCCGAGGTTCCTCCCTGTCTCTGAGGGATGCTCACCCTGGCTGGGAGTGCTCAGTCTCACGGGATCAGTGTCCTTGCTGCTGGGGGTTTGTCAGTATCCAGATCAATTCATGTTTTTGTGGCTGGGATCAGCATTTGTCAGGTGTGTGTTGTGTGTAGGAACTCCAGCCTGGAAACCTTGGGAGCGTGGGGAAGGCTCTTCCCAGCACAGCTCTGACTCCCCACAGTTAGTGGGGTTTAAAACACCGATATTCACAGAGTCATGGGATGTCTTGAGTTGAGAGGGACCCACAGGGATCATCCAGCCCAACCCCTGGCCCTGCACAGGACAATCCCAAAATCCCACCCTGGGCATCCCTGGCAGCGGTGCCCAAATGCTCCTGGAGCTCTGGCAGCCTCGGGGCCGTGCCCATTCCCTGGGCAGTGCCCAGCACCCTCTGGGGAAGAACCTTTCCCAAAATCCAGCCTATCCCTCCCCTGGCCCAGCTCCAGCTGCTCCCTGGCTCTTTATACAATCTATTTACACCTTCCACGAGATTGAGACAAGTCCCAGTTCTGACTGAGAGAAGACAAGCAGGAGATTCCAGAATGTGATTCACCAGCAGGAAGAGAGCAGTCCGTGTTTTTATTTATCACAGAAGGATATGTTTTAAGTGAAGGTTTGATCAGCCAGAACTGGCTGACTGCAGGAATTGTACAGGAATAAATATGCATATATCCATCTCAATGAGATGGGTGGCCATGTGCAGAGATTTAAAATGTATATGGAGCTGTGTAACCATAACTTCAGGGAGGGCCCAACTCTGTGTGGAATATGGAGGAGCCTACAGCTACAGCTGGCAGGGAAGGATCCGACAAACTTGGGTTGTTGAGGGAGGCAAAGCTTGGGGGATTAGGGGGCTTGTCAGAAAAAGCCTGTTTGAAAACTCCATGAATATGTCAGTTTTAAAGAAATTCAAATAAAGGCCTGTTGAGTTTTGAGTGGAAAAAAAATATATTGGCTTCCTTCCAGGCTCCCCATCTCATTCCAGGCAACACTTCTTCTTTTTTTGTCTTTTCCCTGTCTGAATTTCGCACCAAATGGAAATTTCAGTTCCATGCCAGCTGCATTTAGAGTATCTGTGCAACATGGACATTTTGATGGAGTTGCCAACATTATTTCCAGCCAGGGATGGAAAACAACATCCCAGGATGACACAGGATCAGCCATTTCCTTACTCTGAACCTGATGTTTAAAGGCTGCATCGCTGCATCTTTTCCTTTCCCCCACTACGAATGGGTGCAAGGCCCAGTGCACCGAGGGTGCTTTTCAAGCTGGTTTTGGTCCTTCTTTAAACTTCCCAGATGAGCTCTTAACATGTCCCCAGGCAACCCACAAGAGACTGAATGTGGGTTTTTCCAGGAGTCTCTCTGGGTTAAAGAAAACAGCACCAAAATTTGTCTTTAAAAACGTGACGGTGGAGCCAGGCCCGTGTCCTTCCCAGAGCGGGGCTGTGACGGGTTTGAGCAGCAGCTCTGGACAATTCAGTAAATATTCCTTTGTCACTGGTTGCCATTGCTCTTTAGCTAATGATGTAATTTCCCCTCAGCTTGCCCCCCTTCTCAAGATGCTGGGTTACACATTTTGGGCCTAGGCCGGGCTGGGTGTCCTTGGAGAGCAGCCTGGAGAGGCTTTGTTCTGTCTGTCTCAGCATGAGAGAGCAGCAGCTCCCAGGCTGCAGGACACTGCAGAGTCACACACTGGGAATGCAGGATTGGAAACATATAATAGCTAAAACCTAAGGCATCAGCAGGGGCAGGGGTTTGCACCTCTGAGCACAGAGTGTCCGTTCAAACCTCAGCTGTGCAGGTGGAAGGAAACACGAGAGGGGCTCAGGCCCAGTTACCATTTGCTGCTCCATTAATCCAGCACGGTTAACGAGCAAAATTCACTTCAGCTGCTCCTGTGCTCTGGCACCTGTTCCTGCTCAGGATTTTCAGGAAGTCCAGGTTTGAACTGAGCCTCTGAATCCACAGAACAGCGCGGAGCCATCTGATTAAAATTTTAAAGACGCTTTTCATTCAGATGGAAGTTGTGCAAAATATTTTCCCAGTTTTCAGCTGCTGAGTCAGATATTTCCATAAGAAAAAGCTGCTGGCACGAGGCAGCGGCAGATTAACTCGGTGGATGAGTGGCAGGCTGCTCCCTCCCTTGCACCCACTCCACACTGAGCCCAGCCGTGGGGTGATGCTGGGTGACACGGGGACATCCAGCAGGGGACATCCAGCAGGGGACATCCAGCAGGGGACATCCAGCAGGGGACATTCAGAGGCGCCTGCCACTCCAAGCACCGGGGTGAAATCATTGACCTCGGCATCTTTTGTCCCGCTCATTTCCGAGGTGCATGACTCAGCTTTGCATCTCTCTCTCAATCATCTCCCACAATGGCAGCGCTGCGTCTCCGTGCGAAGGAGAATTGATAGGACTCACCCTTCCTCTCCCCTGATTGCTCCGGAGTGATTGTCTCCCATTCAGCTCGGCCTCCCGCTGCACAAAACCACCCAGAAGGAGCTTTCTGCCAAAGCCAGGCAATTCAGGGAACAACTGGGTTTGGAGAGCTCCAGAGGGCGTTCGCTGGAACAAACGGGGTGCGGGTTTTCGAATAGGAAAACAGGGAGTCATTTGAATAATCCGCAGGAAATTGTCAAAGCAGAGAACTGTGGTTAGAGAGACGCTGCAGGAATAAGCAATGCCTGCCTTGCTGTGTGTGAGGATTCCAAACCTGCAGCCTGCTGTGCCCTTCCCTCGCACGTTGCACAGTCCCATTTTGTGTTAAATTTTCCCAGAATCGCTGAATATCCTGGGCTGGAAGGGACACACAAGGACCAAGTCCAACTCCTAACAGAAGGAAACATGTTTTAGTAAAAAGAGGTGAAATCCCACCGTGGTCAATGCAGATTATCACTATCCAATTCCCAATCAGGTTCTGGAGAAACCTGGATCTTAGTACTTAGGGGTTATTCATGGTACAAACTAGGAAAAAAGATTGGTTTTGAGGCAAAATATGTCTTTGTGCGCGTGTCTCCAAGGCTATCAGAGTCGGTTTTAAGGTATCCATCTCTGGCTTCCCAAAAGCACCAAAATGCTGTGCTAATTGGTAGAGATTTTCAAAGGCATGACTCTTAACAGAACCTGCCTGCCTAAAACTCCCAGTCAGCTTTGAAAAATCTCAGCTATTGGGGTTTTTTCCTCTCTTCTGTGTAATAACATATGCAAAGCTGAGCCATAATGTCTCCAAAATCCTCGGGATTAAGCTGAAAAGCGAGTGGGGAAGGCTGGGGCACCAAAAGCTTCCTGATGCAAAATCCTCCAGCAGCAGGAAAAGCTGCAGAGGAGAAGCAGCAGCAGGCAGGAAGGGTGAGGGGCTCTGGAAAGGGACCCCCAGCAGAAATCCAACCCCAAATGGCTCTGGAAGTGGGGAGTTCATTTCCCCTCACCCACGGGCAGCTGCAAAAGCTCAGAGTCCTCCCGATGGCAAATCAGCTCCTGCTGCACTCCCAAATAATTCATCCTAGGGAGCAGTGAATAAAGGTAAATGGAACCACAGAATCACAGAATGGCCTGGGTTGGGAGAGACCTTAAATAAATCCCACCCAGTGCCATGGCAGGGACACCTCCCACCATCCCAGGGTGCTCCAAGCCCCAATGTCCTGGCCTTGGGCACTGCCAGGGATCCAGGGGCAGCCACAGCTGCTCTGGGCACCCTGTGCCAGGGCCTCCCCATGCTGACAAAATATCCCACTTAAAGGGGGGAGATCTGAAAGTAATTCGGGAAAAAGAAAATCTGCACGTCCATGAAAAGTGACAAATACCTAAATACGTACATTTTCTGTATATTTTGGGGTTGGACTTAGGTGGTGTTGGCTAATTTCCCTGAGCTCACAAAGGGTGGCCCCAGGACTGGAGCAGCAGCTCTGAAGCAGCAGCTGAGGCCCTGCAGAGCAAGAGCCCTGTGCCTCGGGAGATTAGACCTTGTTGCAGACAGAGGAGGATGTGTACTAAATCCACGTGAAATCCATGAAATCCGCGTATGAAATCCATGCTTACCTCGGTGTTGTATAACATGCATTTAAGAGCTGTTTGAATTTATTGCAGTGAGGCTCAATGGGCGTAGAGAGGAGTGTGGGAGCTACAGAGTTACAAAGACAATTAAAATAAAGCACGGCTTCTAGAATCAGGCAAAAGACATGGTTTGTAAGCCTCACTTTCTCTTGGAATCAGCATCCTGTGCTTGTGGATAACTGTAGGCAGGGAAAAGGCATTTGTGCAGCTGAGTAAGAACGGCTACAGGTGGCATTTGCTCGTGGAAAAGGAAAAGGAGGGTGTTGGAAGGGAAAACAATCTGTTCCTGGTGCTGCAGGGAGCAGGGGAGGGTGCACCCCAAAGTTCAGCACAGGGCAATGACCAAAGAGCTCCGGTGTTCTTATAAAAATCAGTGGTGTGGAGTGGCCAGAGCAGCAGAGCCTCGGCCGGGACCCCTCAGTGGGGTCAGTGGGACAGGAGATGGATCCCTCAGTGGGGTCAGTGATGGGAGATGGATCCCTCAGTGGGGTCAGTG
>VWZT01007600.1:88640-102208 GCA_013397055.1 Pachycephala philippinensis | reverse complement strand
ACTGACCCCAGAGCTGACCCCAGAGCTGACCCCAGAGCTGACCCCAGCACTGACCCCAGCACTGACCCCAGCACTGACCCCAGCACTGACCCCAGAGCTGACCCCGGCACTGGAGGTCCCCCAGCACAGGAGGAGGGATGTTTCAAACCACGCCGGGGACAGAGGGACACCAGGCTGGAGAGCACCTCCCGAGTGCCCACGTGCAGCTCTCAGCTGCCACGGCCACGGTCCAGAGGCATTTCCACACCACTGACATTCCCAGCATTTTCCAAGCGTTGTTATCGCGGCCAAAGCTCTGTTTCATCGCAGCCTCCATCTGGCACAGCTTCCAAAGGGCCTCCTCCCTCAGCCTCATCTATTTCACTTCACTCCTGGATTTTCCATCACAGCATTTCCTGTCTCGGGCACTCAGCCTCGAGGATGATTGCATTTGCATAAGACTAAACAAATCCTCGTCTTCGCTGATTCATTTTCAGACAAGATTTTAAGGTTTTGTTCTGCCAAGGTCAAGCTCTCCCCAGTCCTTCCTGGCCCCGAGGCACAGCGGGAGGAGAATTCTCCTCCTGCCCAGCTTCCCCCTGGCCAAAGGCTCCGGAGCAGGTTCCAGAGCTCTCCAGGCACTCTCTCCCCATCTCCACTGCTGCTCCCTAACAGAGTCTTTTACAGACTGCCGACCTTCTCCTGCACAGCCATAAATCCTCCACCAGCTTCAAGTGTAACAGAATGTAGAGATGTTATCCCTAGGCCTCGTCCGAGCCTTCTGAGGCCCATTATCTCCCCATCTTTTCTTTTAAAAGAACCTTATTTGACAGCCCAGCCTTTTTCATCCTCTCTTTTTTTTTTTGCCTTACTGCTTTGACCTTGAGTTAGTTTATTCCTTCCTTCTCTGTATATTTTAAATGTTGCACCAAAAAATCCAATTTATTAAGGCTTTCCTTTGGTAAATGATTAACCTGAATATAGTTAAATGAAATGCTTATTAACATCTCCCTGCATAATCCATTTAACAGAATTAGTCTTGCTTATTCAGACAACCTAAAGGGGTCTGTGCTTTTGTCTACACAGCATCAGCATTAAAGCTTATAATTATTTCTGGTTAATGCAGCCCTTGGTGTTGGGAAATGCTGGTTTGTGTGTTCCAGCATAGCACTTCTCCTAATCTCTTGTATTAATTAGAGATACTGATATAATATTACTTTGTTCCTTTCTATTCAGCACCGGGAGAGATGTCTGCATATAATCCTATCTGTGCTGAGGGTGTCTTAAACATTTCCACGAGTGCTGGCTGCTGTAAAACATTAGGATTAGGGACAATAATCTCCAAATTGGAAGGATGGAGAGCTTACAGGGGCACGTGGGCACCTGAGGTGTGCCTGGCACTGGGTGGTGGCCGTGCTCTGACGGCAGCCACGGCCTCAGCAGGGATTTCTCTGTCCCCTGAGATGGTGTTTGAGGTCCCTTCCAGCCTCAGTTTCTAACCCCAGTCCCTCTGTGAGTCCCTGGGGCCCCAGTGGGTCCCTTCCCAGCCCCTCGGGGATGGATGCTCCGTGTGTGTCCCCTTCCTCCCTCACCCTGAGGGATGCAGCCGCTCTGGCTCTGAGGAGAATTTGGCTTACCCAGCAGCATCAAAGTAAATTATTGCCCCTCAGTGGCTGCAGCTGACATTTTAAACTCACTGCGTCTTCTAAATCCTGGGTCATTTGATATTTCAGACATCAGGCTGTTCACGGAGCTCGTTTTAATCTTTTTCTAGATGGAAATTCACTTTCTTTTAAGGCAGTTCAAGGTATCACTCCCAGGGCTCTGAAGTGAATTTGCAGCACCAGATCATAACATCATGGAATCCTTCAGGATGGAAAAGCCCTGCCAGACCATGGAGTCCAACCATTCCCAGCACTGCCAAGGCCACCACTGACCCCTGTCCCAAAGTGCCACACGCAGACAGCTTTGAAATCCCCCCAGGCATGGAGACTCAGCCCTGCCCCGGGCAGCTGTGCCAGGCCTGGACAGCCCTTTCCAGGAGGAATTTTCCCAATATCCAACCCTGGCCCAGCCTGAGGCCGTTCCCTCTCCTCCTGTCCCTGTTCCCTGGGAGCAGAGCCCGACCCCCCCGGCTGCCCCCTCCTGTCAGGGAGTTGTGCAGAGCCACAAGGTCCCCCCTGAGCCTCCTTTGCTCCAGGCTGAGCCCCTTTCCCAGCTCCCTCAGGATTCTCCAGCCCCTTCCCAGCTCCCTCAGCCGCTCCTGGGGCTCCAGCCCTTTCCCAGGGTCAGCACAGGGGGACCCAGACAGTTTGACCCCGGATTCTGTCACGGAGTGACCCAGAGCTGCTCTGGAGGAGAATCCTGAGCCTGACCAGTGCACCCCAAGCTCTGCCCCCCTTCCCTGGGCACCCCAAGCTCTGCCCCCCTTCCCTGGGCACCCCAAGCTCTGTCACCCTCTGTAAATCAGCCCTGGTGCTGTGCTCTGTGTGATGCTGGGGATGGGGGTTATGGAAATGCCCAGGATGGCTGCAGGTGTAATCACAGCCTCAAATAATTCCAGCTTTTATTTAAAGCCTAATCACACATTCCTCCACCATTATCTCCCTGCATAAATATTAAGACTGGGAGCTCGTGTGTGTGTGTGAAACAATGGTAATATTTCAGTGGGGGGAAAAAAGCAGCTGGTTTATGCCATTCTCAAACATTTAAAGCTTTTCATTTTTCCCTAAACTAGGGCTTTAGTCTGACACAGAGAACCATCCAAAAGAGCTCTGAAAATTACCAAGCCCAAGAACAAAGTGACCTTGCACGGCCTTGCACAGCAAATGCTCAGGAAAGCAAGGACTGCTCAGTCCTTAGCAAAATAATTACTCAGAGGAGATCAAGGACTGAGCAGACCATGCTAAGAGTCTTTAAATTTTAAAGGTCTGTTTGTTTTTAAAGTTTATCTATCAGCACAAATCTATGGAACTTTATTAATATCTGGCAACAGCATTTTGCTTGGCCAGCAAAGAATTTGGGGAGCCACAGAAAAAGTTAATCAAAATTCTGAGGGGGGAAATAAAAAGTCTGCAGGAGATTATTAATTTGTAAGAATTTTTAAGAGTCTAGACCAGTATTTTAAGCTGTGTGTCATCCAGTAGGCCTAGTGTGACATCATAATTGGTAATTGAGCTTCTCCAGGTTTGCTTCTCCTTCAGGTTTCTTTCCCAGCCAATTCTCCTGCTCAGGCAGCTTTGGGAACTGTAACTCTTTTCTATTATCTCCCCAAGTCAGTGCATTTTCCCCCCATTAACTCCCCTCGTGCCTTTGTGCAGAAACAATCCAGGTATGATTTAATAAGGCTTGGAAAGACAGAGCTGGTTCATATGCAGGAAATCAGATTTACATAATTTTCCGCTCGCTTTTATAGCCACTGTAGCTCAAATTATCTTTAAGTTGGGGAAACTCTTTTCATACCATAAAATGAAATAGCACCTGTGTTATGCTTCAGCTTCCTCGCCCGGCCCTTGTAATAAATTAAAGGTTGATTTGTCATCCTGACTTAGCACAGAAAGTCCTTTTTTAATGAGAGGAGAGGAAGTGCCCTGGCCTGCAGTTAGTCACAGTCATCAGTCGCTAAACTAAGCTTCAAAACCACGTTTAATCTTGTTTTGTTTTGGGTTTAGTACCTGAACCTTTCTGCACGGGGGGAGAGCAGAGGATTTGGGGCTGTGTCACGTTCTCTGCGCCAAATCAAATGTCACACGCTAAAAATGGAGCTGAAAACAGGGTTCTGTGCAGGAACAGAAGGGACCTTCGTGTTCCAGGGTTTGGCTGAACAAGGCTTGGGTTGGGGAGGTCACATCTTGTGGGAGCAAACAGGGTTTGGTGCAGGGTGAGGGAACAGCTCCTTGTCCTCCCTCCTGCCTCTGGCTTTCCAGGACCAAACCCAAGGGTTTCACAGAATCCTGGAGTGGTTTGGGGTGGGAGGGACCTCAAAGCCCATCCAGTGCCATGGCAGGGACACCTCCCACTGTCCCAGGCTGCTCCCAGCCCCGTCCAGCCTGGCCTTGGGCACTGCCAGGGATCCAGGGGCAGCCACAGCTGCTCTGGGCACCCTGTGTTCCTCCCAGGGAACAATTCCTCCCCAATTTCCCACCTAAATCAACACTCCTCCAGCTTAAGGCCATTCCCCTTGTCCTGTCCAGGACAAGGCTTCTCCCAGGTCCATCCCCGAGCCACATCTGGGACATTCCTGCCCCAGCCCAGTCCCAGGGATCAGCTCCTCCCTTGCTTCCCAACACTGATTTCTTGTATTTCCCCTCTCTTTGCACTTAGTGCGTATTTACCCAGGAATTCGGGGAAGACTTTGTGGTAAACAAATAAATACAATTTCTGCAAAATAAGTATGAATGTCTTTAGCTGAGCACAGTTGTCAAACTTTGGCTTCTGGAGTTAGGCAGGAAATGAGCTGTTTTCCATGAGAGCTCGCTCCCGTCCCCTCTCATTGATTGCACTGCAGATCTTAATGCTCAGGAACTTAAAAACGGATCAATTATTCACCTGGTTAAAAACGCAGCACTCCCACTTTCAAATGCTTGCCTTAAAAACAATTTCTCCTCTCGGAGGCAGCAGGGATATTCATTCCCTGGGAGGGGTGGCAGCGGGGCCGGGCCACGCTCACAGCGTTCCCTCTGCTTTTCAGAGGAATTCCTCTGCTGCCCTGCGAGGCAGCTTGGAATAATTCACACACAGTGAGAACGTGGGGGCTGAGAAGGGAATTGTCACTGAGCCCTGTCCTTGTCTTTGCAGCTCCCAGCACAGCCCAGTACGGGATCACCGGGGACGCCGAGGTGCTGTTCTCCTGCTGGTCCCTGGTGTTGACGCTGTCCTCCCTCAGCAGCATATTCTACCTGAAGAACATCATTCTGCACTAAATGTAAAGACCCATAAAAGGCTTTTAAGGATTCTCTGAAAGTGCTGATGACTGGATCCAATCTGGTAGAGTTTGTTAAAAGCAGCGTGGGATATAATCAGTGCTTACATGGGGATGATCGCCTTCTGTAGAATTGCTCATTATGTAAATACTTTAATTCGACTCCTTTTTTTTGATTAGCTGCATTACCTTGTGGAGCAGTACACATTGTCCTTTTTTAAGACGTGAGAACTCTGAAATTACTTTTAGAGGATATTAATTGTGATTTCATGTTTGTAATCGACAAGTTTTCAGAAGCATTCAGTCATGGTCTGCTGAGTCGCAGACTGTAGTTTACAAAAAAAAAAGGATATTGCAGTAAAAATGTGCTTCTTTAAGGCTGCAATACAAACATTCAGTTCCCTTCTCAACTAGCATTCTATCCACATTTACACAGAAACATTTGTTCTTTTTTGAGTTTAAAAAAAAAGATCAAATAATATTGCCTTCAAAATATTTCTTCAAAATATTACACATATCTAGATTTTCTTCTAGCATGATATTCAGGTTTCAAGAATGAGCCTTGTACTATAACTGCATTGCGCAGTACCGCTTTTGTTCTCTTCCCTCTTTCCTGCCAATTCAGCATGGTTGTGCCTTCATGAAACACGACTTTCCTCTTCCTCTCCAACAAATCTGGAATGTGTTTTGGGAAATGCTGAAGCATCCTTTTGAGCATAAGGAATCTCTCGGTGAGGACAGAGGTGCTGCGGGCTCCGAGGAAAGGCTCCTGTCCCCCTGCAGGGCGCTGCTCCAGGGGGAGGGTTCAGCTCGAGGGTAGCACCAACTCCTTTTTGTTCCTCCCTCCACCACCACTGACCAGTCGGTGACCTCTGTAAAAACGACATTTCCCATTAGAAAACAGAACTCAAATTATTTTGTGGCATCTTTTGAATGTAGGAACGTTTCCCCTAAAGCCAAATTCCCACCTGGCTGCAAACGCCAGGCTCGTCCCTTTTGTATTACTGGCAAAGCCGAGGTGAATTGGCATTTGTCTTGCACTTCATTTTGTACTGGTTTGGCTGATTTAGCAATGATAAAGGATGCTTTGGACCATGAGATACCTGCAAATCCCTGGAGCATCTGGCAGAATTTTCTATCTACACATATCCCCGTGGCAGCGAGGGGGCTCCAGTGACTGCTGAGGGCACGTGGCCGTGCTCGAGAGAGGCACCTGGGCAGGCAGGGCAGGGGGGAGCTGCTCCCCTGGGCACCTCCCGGCCCTCCCACACCCCCTGCTGCTGCTGCAGCCCTCGGGAGGACACTCCTGTCACACACTGACTGAAGGATCGAGCTCAGAAAGTGTTTGGTGGTACTTGGTTCCTTAACCCCCTGGGCAGTGTAGGTGTGAGGTGCTGCTCACAGTTTACACCTGACTGAAAAGTGCCACCTGTGTAACTCCCTGGGGTGACCGTGGCCAGCAGCCCTTGGACACCAGATCCCTGGTGGCCCCAGGAGCTCCTGACTTGCTCACAAACAACTACTGACAGCAGGAATAACACAATCATTATCTCAGAATCCCAGACTGGGTTGGGTTGGGAGGGACCTCAAAGCCCATCCCACCCCATCCCACCCCATCCCATGCTTCCACTATCCCAGGCTGCTCCCAGCCCCGTCCAGCCTGGCTGGGGTGGGACAGCACCACGTTCACTGTGATCATTCCCAGGCTCCGTGTTTGAGCTCCAGTAGGTGACACAAATTTCCCAGTTCCCCGTTTTTTCTCCTCGCAGCAGGATTTGGCAGTGAGCAGCACCAGCTGAGCACTGGGAATGCTCAGCAGGCCCAGGCTCAGCACAGAGATCCCATTTTTTCAGCAAGGAGGGCTCTGAGCTTTCTGGGCTCAGTCTGAGCTGTCCCAGGCCAGTGAGCAGCCAGAACGTGCAGTGCCTCTGCTGTCCTTGCTGAGAAAGGGCAGAAACAGAGAGATGTTGGCTCCAAAAGATGGCAATAAAACATCCTGGGTCACTTTGCACGTGTTCGGTGACAGATTGTATTATTTCTCTTATTATTTACAGCCGTGTGCCAAGCAGTTGCTGTTTTCAGAAATGTGGCATTTTTTAAAACCTGGAATAACATGACCAAACCCATTCTGCAAGGAAAGGGTACAAACTCAACTCAAATGAGTTTATCAGTCCTGATATCCCGATCTCTCTTGTATTGCAGCTTTAAAGTGCTCTATTTTAGAATCCATTCACTAGAAACAGTGGTGCTGCAGGAAGTCTTGTGTCAGTGCAGTTTCATGAACGAAAAAATAAGGAAATGGGTAACCCAACCCACAGGTGTAAAACTGGGAGAGGGTTCTATGCTGTGGCTGGATCAAATCCCGCATTCCAACGATCTATTGCATTCCAGTGATTCCTGATATTCGGAACCTGATCTTTCCAGCAACAGGATAGAATGGACAGCAGCTTTATTAAATATGAAAACCAGAATTTACAGTGAAGTGTTGAATGTTGGCAGTGGCACCAGGGAGAGCTGCTGGGTGACACGGAGATGTCCAGTCCCACGCTGGGTTTCCACTTCGGGGGGACATCATTATTGTCAAGTCCCAAAAGAAAAACAACCCAAGGCCAGGAGAACAGCAGAACTGGGAGCCGTGTCTGGGTGCCAGGGGTGTTTTGGTGAGGCAGGAGTGTGCTGGGAGCTCGGCAGGGCTGGCTGTGGGAGGGAGCAGAGGCTCCTCTGGGATTTGGGCAGGACGGGAGCTGCAGGCAGAGGGGGTCAGATGGAGACAGACACCTTGCTCTGGGTTTGTGTGCTGGGAGGGGACAGGCTGGGGTCTGTGCTCCCAAAACGGGCTGCAGAGTGACCCCAGGCACGTCCCAGGGACTGTGGGACGGGAGAATGTGTGGGGTGGGGAGGGAGGGACTGCCTGGCTCCAGCGCTGCCATCGGTGGGGGCGCTTTGGGCAGCTGGTTGGAGGTTTGTTCCGTGCTTCCTCGGAGCCCTGACCCACCCTGTTCCTGTCTGTCGGGCCGTCAGTCTGACTCCGCTGATTCCCTCCTTTCCAACATGAAAATAAAAGGCTTAGCTGAGTGTTTCCACCGGGGTTGCTGTCACGTTGGGACCCCAGCCTGGGAGGCTGTCCCTGTGCAGTGACTCGGGGCTGTGTCCCCATGCAGAGCAGTGACACTGCTGTCACACAGCTGCTGGCCCCAGAACTGCGCTGACACTCAGCTGAGGGATGTCTCACAACTCGGGAACAAATGCAGCTCCTCAAGGGTTTGTAGCTTGGCAGGATCCTTCAGAGCCAGACAGCTTTTTTTTAACTTTTCAATAGGTTTTTTTTAGAGTCGATGCTGTTTTTAAGATCCAGGAGTGTTAAACCCATCACAGTGACAGCTGCTTTTTTTGCACATTTTCTGAGCAAGTGTTCGAGATAGACAATGGCAAATGTTCTGCTACCAAAACCTCCACTGAGTCCACAGAACTGTGTTTTGAAGAATGTGTATACCAAAATATGTATTTACATGGATAAATATGCCTTAAAGACTAAATATGCATTTACTTCTAAGGCTGGATCCGCCTCGTGCCCAGTCTGGAGGTAAATAATCCATATTTCACAGCTGCCATGGAGGGGTTTGTTTCTTTGGAGGAAAAAAATGAGGGGGGAAAACATTTATTTAAAAAGAATCTTCAATAATTTAAAAAATCCTTGCGTGAACTGCCGTGGGTGAGGAGGGGCAGGGACAGGATGAGGTTGAGCCTGACACTCAGCACTGGCAGTGAGGGCTTTGCCGTGGGCCGGCAGTGCTGTGGTGCCACCAAAAGCTGCCACATCCTCCCCTGCACCCCCAAATCCCTTGGGGCTGGGGCAGACTGAGGGCTCTGGGTGCTCCCCAGCCCCACAGGGCAGTGGCAATGGGGCCACCCACCCACACCCCTCCTGCCGTGCTGCAGCTGGCAACACAGCGTCCTGTGAAATGAGGAAATGTTGACAAAAAAAGGGAATTTAAAAAACAGGAATTTAAAATTGTCCATTCAGCCTTAGTGCTGAGAGCAGAGGAATCAGCGTTGGCACGGAAGGGAGGAACTGGCTTTGGGTTTGGCCTTGCCAGGCTGGCATGTGGCAGGGCAGGGACAGTGCCAGGGCTGTGCTGGGGTTGGGCTCGGTCCCTGTTTGTGTTCCCTCCCTGAGCTCCCAGGGCAGGGCAGGGATTTACTCTGCAGCCAGGAAAGTCCATAATCTACCTGGGAACAGCCGGGGCAAGGCAGGGCCCAGGGGTCTGGGGCTGCTGGGGAAGGGATTCTCAGCAAATCCTGCTCCCGAGTTCTGTGTGAGCAAGGGCTTTGCCGGGGCACCTTCAGCGCTGTCTGCTCCCGGAGCCTGATGCCTAATTCATGAGCAGCTCCAAGGTTCCTTTTTATTAGAAAATTCTCATGTTAAAAAATGCGGAGATCAGCACATTTGCCACCTCTCATAAGCTCCGTTTTCAGTCATTCACATTTGAGGGCACATGAAGCATTCCCATCAGTCGGCAGGATGAAAATCTGCATTATGGGATGAGGGAGGAGCCATTCCCACCCGCCCTGGCTGCTCTGGGATGAGCTGGGAGAGGCCCTGGGCTCTCTGTCCAGGGGGCTCAGGGGGTGCAGATCAGTTCCACAGTGCTGGCTCCATAAATCCCCACTGCCAGAGGTATCCCTGAGGGTTTGCTCCAATTTGTTCCATCCTGGAGAAGGGAGCAGTGTGCCAGGCACCTTCTCCTGGGCTCACAGCAGGCCTGGGCTGTCCCACTGTGAGCTCTGAGCCCTCCCAGGAACAGCAGTGAAAACCAGAGCTCCCAGTGAGCCCACATTCCCTGCCAGGGCCCCAGCCCAGGCACAGGGACAGCAGAGCCCCAGCAGTGCCACTCCTGCAGCAGCCCGAATTAAGGGCAGGGAGGGGACAGCAGAGTGCTGCTCCAGCCACAGGAATTCCCCTTATCAGCCAATGCTCATTATCCCATCCTCCTTCCCAGCTGCCAGCTAACAAACTGCCTGCAATGATGATCTACATTCCAGCCTGTATCCAGAGGGGGAAATCTGCTCTCCCCTAATGCACATCCATCCCTCTCTTTAGGATTTCTCAGCCCAAACCCAGCACAGCTGGCACATGCCACACTGTGATTTCTGTGCAATAGCATCAGCTCATCCCCTTCCCAGCCCCATTAGAGTCAGAAGCACACTGGTCCCATTAATGACAGCGACTTAAATGCACACCCCAAGTGAGAACAACCCTCCGAGCTGAGCTGGAGCAGCAGCAGCAGCCTCATTTTCCAGTGGGTGGCTGAGGTGGGATGGCAGGGCCAGGCTCCCCTCCCTCTGTTTTATAGCTTTTTTATATAAACCAGCCTCTCCTCCTCTGAGGGTGGGTGATCCCGGCTGGAGGGGCAGCCTCTGAGAGGTGCCCAACATTTGGGATGTGTCCCCTCAGGTGGGGCCGGGCAGGAGCTGGGGGCTGGGGTGCTGCTCTCCAGCCTGATGAGCCCGGTCCTGGCAGGAATTGGGAGCTGCAGGAGGCAGCACGGTTCATTAGGCTGGGAAAGCTTTCAGACCTTACAGGAACTGCTTTTCCTCCCCCGTTTAAGTGAGCTGCTAAAAGCGCTGAGTTGTTCTTCCACAGGATTTCAAATTCACTGCTTTTTCATTATCCTTGACCTTTCTGCATTTTTTACCACAAGGAGAAAAAAGTAACTTTGGAGTAAATTACTGCAAATCCCTCCCCAAAAACATTTAAAAACAGAACCTGGGAGGCTGGGCCAGGGGAGCAGTGGCTCTCACTTGCCACTGTTTTCTCCATAAAGATGATTTAACATCTGTTTGCCAAAAATTATGGTTCCTAAATCCCTGTGACTCATTTAGAAATGACTTCTAGCAGGACAGGTGCACGTATCCTCCCCAGTACTTTGTGTTATGGGTGGCAGAAAGACAAAGGGTGTGATGGGACAGGACACCTGGCTGTGTGCTGCTCCTGAGGCCTTGCTCCCTGTCTCTTGGTTCCCATCTCTTGATCCTTGTCTCTTTTTCCCCAACCCTTGGCCCCTTCTCTTGCTCCTCCTCTCTCAGTTCCCATCTCTTGGTTTTTATTTCTTGCTCCCCATCTCTTGGTTCCCATCTCTTGATCCTTGTCTCTTTTTCCCCAACCCTTGGCCCCTTCTCTTGCTCCTCCTCTCTCAGTTCCCATCTCTTGGTTTTTATTTCTTGCTCCCCATCTCTTGGTTCCCATCTCTTGATCCTTGTCTCTTTTTCCCCAACCCTTGGCCCCTTCTCTTGCTCCTCCTCTCTCAGTTCCCATCTCTTCGTCCCTCTTTCTTGCTCCCTATCTCTTGGTCCCCTTCTCTCCCCAGCCCTGGAGAAGGGGAAGGCTGCAGGAGGAGGCTGCAGCCCAGGCTGAGCTCCCACCCCATTCCCCGGCCCCCAAAAAAGGCATCAGACAAAGACAGTGACAGAGTCACTCCTTGTGCACAGGGGGCTGAGCTCCCACCTTCTTCCCCAGCTCCGAGTTCAACCTGAACAAACCCGAAAGCTCTGTGATGTTCTTTTGGCTTCCCTCCCTGGGCTGGGCACGTCCATCCTGCCTCCCTGGGGAGCAGGTTTGGAAGGGCTGAGGTCGGGTTTGGAAGGGCTGAGGTCGGGTTTGGAAGGGCTGAGGTCGGGTTTGGAATGGCTGATACCAGGTTTGGAATGGCTGATGCCAGCTTTGGAATGCCTGATGCCAGCTTTGGAATGCCTGATGATGTCCCACGGAGAGGAAAAGGCACCCGAGCCCTCCCAGCCCGGTCACTCTGCCCTCCAGCCCCCCGAGTGCCTCGCTCTGTTTCAGCGCCCTAAGCACCTTTTTGCAGAAGGCCCCGCCGTGCGGGAGTGCATTTAAGGAATTAATTTCCCGGAGTTAATCACCCCGGTGGCTGCTCTCGGGCGCGGCCGCTGCGGCTCCGCTCCTCGGGAGCGCGGCGCGGTCGAGAGGCTGCGAGGAGCGCTCCCGGCGCGGCATCTCTCTCCACGAGATTGCGGCTCAGACACTTAATTCCTCGGGAAAAAAGCAGCTGAGGGCTTTGACCTTCTGTTTGAATACGGAATTAGCACTCCAGTAAAGGTTAATGAGCACAAGGAGGGAGGAGAGGATTTTTCACTGAAATGTTTCTGAGATGGGATCCAGCACGGGCAGGGCTCCGGGCACGGCTCCGGGCACGGCTGCTCTGGCACCAGGAGCTGCTCCCCTCGGCCCCAGCTCCACGGGACAGCCTCCCCAGAGTGAGAATAACCTCCACAGCCTCCCCAGGGAGGAGCGGGAGGGTTCCCCAGAGGATGGAGGGAACAGGTTTCACTGCAGGGCTTGGCTTTGTTCTCAGCTGAGATCCCGGCGGAGAGCACGGGACCTTGCTCCGAGCGTTCCAAATGTGTTCGTTTTTCTGAGAACTCTGATCTGGAATCACAGTTCCTTTCCTTTCTTCCTCATCCAGCTGATGCTGGCGTAAAGGAATTCTTTGCCATGTCGGGGAAGCTGCCAGGATTGCTCTCGGGCTCCTCCTCTCCCAGTTGGCATCTCGGCCCCTTTTGCAAGGGTTGGTTTGGCCAGTCCAGGCAAAAAACAGCCCAGCCTTTCCCCCATTCCAAAACTTCCCCAATTTCTAATCCTTTCCCACCCAAAATCATGGCATCACTGCTGTAAATGACAAATCATAAGGGTAAATACTGGAGGGAGACCTCAAATGAATGGCAAGATTTAGGGCTGTCCTAATTTGAGAATCACTTTATTGTGTTCATTACTTCTGTCATCAAAGGCACTTTACCTGTATTTAATGCTCATGCCTCTGGAAAAAACTGGGAGTTCTGACAAATGCTTTAATATTCCTATAGATTGCAAATATTTTGGAAAAAAATTCTTTCCCCAGGCTGAGGCAGAAAAGCAAAATCAAAACACACCCCATGGGGTTGTGGTGCAGGTACTGCTCAGTACCAGTGACTTTATCATGGAATCATGGAGTGGTTTGGGCTGGAAGGGACCTTAAGGGTCATCCAGTGATGATGGACAGTGGCTTTGGAAGGGTTAATAAGAATAAAGAACGTTTAGGGGAAAAAAACCCACACCACAGAGTCATTTGTATTTGCTAAATGTCAAGAGGCACCAGCTGAAAACAAAGCCAGGCCTTGGAGGGAGCCAGATCTGTGTGTAATTATCCCCTGACTACTCCAGATATTGTTATTAAACAACTCTCAGCCCAGGTTCCACTGCAGTGATCACAGCCAGCGAGGAGAATATCTAATATATAAATATAAATACAATAAATAAATACAATATCTGATATATAAATACAGCTTTGGCTGGGCTCTCGGTGGGAGCTGGGCATATCCGTGGCCCCAGGTGTGAGGACACCATCATCCTGCAAACCCAGAGCCCCCAAATTCCCAAAATCCCTCAAAACTTTCTGCAGACTCCAAGGCTGGAGTCGGTGACTGAGGGGCAAGAGTGACTTTCCAACAGCCAGCCTTGGGGAAATGCAGGGAAGGGCTGGGATTGCTCCCCCAGCTCAGCTCCTGCCCTTCCCTTTTCCACCCGGGCAGCTTCCTACTGGGAGAAACTCCTGGGAATAACAGGGATAACTCCCTGCTAGGGAACATCCCGGTGTCCCTGCAGACCCATCCC
>VWZT01007600.1:52811-82043 GCA_013397055.1 Pachycephala philippinensis | reverse complement strand
CTTCCCTGGCTCTGGAATCCCTTCCCTGGCTCTGGAATCCCTTCCCTTGCCCTGGAATCCCTTCCCTGGCTCTGGAATCCCTTCCCTTGCTCTGGAATCCCTCCCCTTGCCCTGGAATCCCTTCCCTGGCTCTGGAACCCCTTCCCTTGCCCTGGAATCCCTTCCCTGGCTCTGGAATCCCTTCCCTGGCTCTGGAATCCCTTCCCTTGCCCCGGAGTGTGGCCCCTCATGCCCTTTATCCCGTTCCCCTCAGTGCTGGTGCCGCAGCTCCCAGCTCGGCGCCTCTCCCTTTAAACCCTCGAGTAAATCCATAAACTGTGGCAGAGCGGGGCTTTTACTGGCAGCAGCCTCCGAGGGGAGAGAATAAAACATCCCTCAGGAATCCTGTTAGCAGCGCTGCTCCTTGTGACGGGGGAAACAGCTTTGCCAGGGATTTGATTTGGGTTTTCCTTCTCAGTGCGTGCTGGGCTCTCCCCATCGGGGACAGGAACATTCCCTCGGCAGGGCTCAGCTCCGTGTTCCTGCTCCCCTGTGACTGATCACAGACTGCCCACTCCTGCCTCATCCTGGGACAAACACTGAGAATGATCCCACACCAAACTCCCCGTGACGCTGCCAAGGACCAGGGAGGGCAACTGGGCTCCTTCAGTCCTCAGGGCTGCAAAATAGCTGCTCCTTAAATTGTTTTTACCAACAAAACCCAGTATTTTGAGAATTTCCAGCACATTTGTGAGGTCCAAACAGAATCCCAGGATCGGTGAGGTTGGAAAATCCTCCAGGATCACCGAGCCCAAGCTGTGCCTGATCCCCACCTTGTCCCCAGCCCAGAGCCCTGAGTGCCAGCTCCAGGGATGGGCACTCCAAATCTCCCTGGGCAGTTCCAATCCCTGAGCACCCTTTCCATGAGGAAATTCCTGCTGATGTCCACCCTGAGCCTTCCCTGGCCCAGCCTGAGGCACTGGAATGCACTGGGATGCAGCTGGGTTTTGTTGGGTTTTGTTGAGATGCCCTGGGATGCAGTTGGGTTTTGTTGGGATGCAGCTGGGTTTCATTGGGATGCACTGGGATGCACTGGGATGCTCTGGGATGCACTGGGATGCAGTTGGGTTTCATTGGGATGCACTGGGATGCAGTTGGGTTTTGTTGGGATGCAGCTGGGTTTCATTGGGATGCCCTGGGATGCACTGGGATGCACTGGGATGCTCTGGGGTGCACTGGGATGCAGCTGGGTTTCATTGGGATGCACTGGGATGCAGTTGGGTTTTGTTGGGATGCAGCTGGGTTTCATTGGGATGCCCTGGGATGCACTGGGATGCACTGGGATGCTCTGGGATGCACTGGGATGCAGCTGGGTTTCATTGGGATGCCCTGGGATGCGGTGCCCACCCCGGCCAGCCCAGCCCAGCCCAGCATTCCCACTGGTTCCCTGGGCAGGCTCCAGGGTCCCCTCTGCCCCTATGATCCCTGCAGGCAGAGGCCGGAATTCCCTGGATCTCCCGGGCCGTGGTGCCAGGGCCCCGCAGGCTGACAGGGAATTGCCCCGCAGGCTGACAGGGAATTTCCCTTTCCCGGGAATGCAGAGCAGCCTGGGAGATCCCCTGGCAGAGTCTGAGAAAATGGCAATTTAAACGGGGTTTGTTTGCTAAAATCAGCTTAAAACAAGAGGAAAGGGCACACGGGGAGAGCTCACTGAGGGATAGCTGGAGCCTGACCCCTCGGGTTCTCCTGTGATCCACAGAATCACTGAGGCTGGAAAAGGCTCCAAAATCAGCAATTCCAACCACTCCATCACACTGCCTTGGCAAATCTAAACCAGGGCCCATTTTACATAAGGCTGATGAATGAAAACCGGTATTTCCCATTCATTTCAATCCCTTAAATGCTGAAAAAGCCCTTTGGCAAGAGCCCAGTGCTCTTTTTCTTGCAGGATAAATGACTGGGGTGAATCCAGTCTGAAACTGTTCTCTCCAAAGGCAAACCTGCCGGGCCTGACACGTGCTGTGAGAGCCAACCCCCCACCACCCTCAAATGTTCTTATTAAAATAAATACAAAATCAGAGGGGTGCAAACCTCGGAGGTTTGAACAAAGCAAACCCTGCTGGGTTTGTGTAGCAGAGAGGGAGGGCTGGCCCACGGTGTTGACTTATGAATTTCCATTTTCATTCATGGCAAATATTGGCCTTCCCTTCTCATTTCCTACAGAAAGTGAGGCAGAACCATTAAATTAAATATGGGGAAGAATAAAAATCAACCTACAAATGGAGGGGTTTGAGTGGGGTGCAGGGCACAGTGAAAGAGGCCAGGCAATCCTAAACAACTCCAGAATGTTTCCAGAGCTGAGCGAGAGCCACACCAGTGATCCAAGGAAAGCAAGGACACGTGGAATGCTCAGTCTCAAGATATAAAAAACTCCAGATATGCCCCTCTCTCTAGAGAATGTCCCACACATGCACCTTAACTGTAAAAAAATCATTTTTATGGGATTTCCCAATCCTCAGCTTAGTTAAATAAATTTATTCTGATTTTATTAATGATGGGGCTGAAGAAAACTCAGCCACGAGAGCTGACCCTGAGTGAGCTGTGGGTCTGTGAGCACCGAGCTGAGGGGTGACGAGAGCCACAGAGCCTGCTGGGCTCGGCCAGCAGCACCAGGGGAAAGCAAAGTCAGCTCCCAGCCCTGAGGGAGCTCGGGCAGCTCCCTCACAGGTGAATTCTTGCCTGAATTCATCCCAAATCCAAGAGTAATCATAAAATCATGGAATGCTTTGGGTTGGAATGGTTTGGCCCATCAGTTCCTCTCCCCAGGGACACCTCCCACCATCCCAGGCTGCTCCCAGCCCCAGTGTCCAGCCTGGCCTTGGGCACTGCCAGGGATCAGGGGCAGCCACAGCTGCTCTGGGCACCCAGCCTGGGAGTGTCTCTGTAAAATGTGCAATTCTCACCATCCCAGAGCCGTGATTCCCTCACGTTCCAGGCGGTGCCCATCACCCATCCCTGCCAAAATCCCTCCTGCAGCCCAAGGTCCAGCGTCTGCCTGGAAAGATCAGATCGTGTATTTGTTTCCTGGCTTGTTTACAGCTGACAGCAGCACAAGCCGAGCGAATCCAAGGAAATCAAATCCCTGGCAGTGCCCTGGTCACCCCTGCACTGCTGCAGAAATCTGTTCCCAAGGCTGGGGCCACTCCAACTGCATCAAATTCCACTTAAACCCCATCAGTCAGCAGCAGCCGTGCAGAAACACATTCCCACAGCTCCTGGCAGGGCTGATGGAGCACGGCCAGCTCCCACCTCGGCTCCAGAGGCAAATTCCTCATCCACCCGAGCCAAGGCCGGGAGCACGTTCCATGGGTGGCCATCCCTCTCTCTGCCCGACAATCCAGCACGTGGGGCTCGCTCCCAGGAGGATTTGATCCTTGTTCCCAGTCAGGATTTGATCCTTGTTCCCAGTCAGGATTTGATCCTCGTTCCCAGTCAGGATCTGATCCTCACTCCCAGTCAGGATTGGATCCTCATTCCCAGTCAGGATTTGATCCTCACTCCCAGTCAGGATTGGATCCTCATTCCCAGTCAGGATTTGATCCTCACTCCCAGTCAGGATTGGATCCTCATTCCCAGTCAGGATTTGATCCTCACTCCCAGTCAGGATTGGATCCTCATTCCCAGTCAGGATTTGATCCTCACTCNCTCCATCCCCCCCGTTCCTGTCCAGGATTGTATTTTATTCCCAAATCAGGTCGCAGACTGTACATTGTGCTACGATTAGAGAAGGATGATGATATATATATATAAAAATATATATTTTACTCTTTTTTATTCATTTCTAAATAAATCCCCTCGGGATGCCAGGACACGGTGAGGATTTTCGTTTTTCAAAAGTGGTTTACAGTAACCAAACTCAACGGATGCCTTATTCCTGAGGATGGCAGGAGTTTTTGGAAGAGGAACAAGCCCCTGATCCCAGGTCCCTGCAGGAATCCCGGCAGGAGGGATGCCTGGGGCAGGGAGGGTGTTTCTGTGGGAAGCCAACCCGGCAGCAGGACGGGACCAGAAAGAGGAGCTGGGGTCTGAGAGGCGCCTGGAGATCCCAGGCTTGGGCTGACATTCCCAGAGCCAAGCGCTGGCCCGACCCCTCCAAACCCTCAGGAAGTGGCTGGGGCCTTTTGGGGGGTCTCAAGCCGAGGCAGAGCGGTACAAGGCCAATGCTGCAGCACACAGAGTGTCTGTGTCCATGTCCCACTGATCTCCCTCCTTGCAGTTCCATAACAATCCCTTGAAAACACACGGAAATTTTTCCAAAGCCACTCGCTGACTTCCCTGGCCCCCCACTGCTGTACAACGGGCAGGGAGGAAATCACTTTTCCACAAGTTTTTCCTTAGGTTAAGAGCAGAACTTCTCCCAGGATTAAACCACGCTGACATTTCCTTTTCCTTTGTTTCTTTAGTTCGTTTAAGCCGAGGCTGACAGAGCCCCGAGTTCATTCCAGACTTCCCCCCAGCCTGTAGGGATGAGTGCATTTATTGCTGCATCTGTTCCCCAAATTCAATCCCAAAAGGATCCGGAACGAGCGGCTCCGGGTGGAGCCGGGCAGCTCCCGCGGAGCCTCCCGGAGATCCCGAGTCAGCTCCGGAGCTGTTCCCTCAGACCCTCCCGGTGATCCCGAGTCGGCTCTGGAGCTGTTCCCTCAGACCCTCCCGGTGATCCCGAGTGGGGTCCGGAGCTGTTCCCTCAGACCCTCCCGGTGATCCCGAGTCGGCTCCGGAGCTGTTCCCTCAGACCCTCCCGGTGATCCCGAGTGGGGTCCGGAGCTGTTCCCTCAGACCCTCCCGGTGATCCCGAGTGGGGTCCGGAGCTGTTCCCTCAGACCCTCCCGGTGATCCCGAGTGGGGTCCGGAGCTGTTCCCTCAGACCCTCCCGGTGATCCCGAGTGGGCTCTGGAGCTGTTCCCTCAGACCCTCCTGGTGATCCCGAGTCTGCTCCGGAGCTGTTCCCGCACCACCCTTACCCCTCCTTGGCTCTGTCCTGATGGCTGGGATACAGCACCACTGCAGTGCTCCATCTGCTCTGCTGGGATCCGTGGCAAGACTTCCATGGATTCCCGTGGATCCAGAACTCCACTGGCTGCCGGAATCAGGGCAGGTATGGAATGACCCAGCGTGGTGTTGTATCCCAAAGCCCTGGCCTGGCACAGGAACACTCCGGGAGGGTTTCCCTGCAGCTGAGCCCCTCTGGAAGCAGGAGCCCGTCCGGCATCCCCGTGGAGGACGCAGCCGCGTTCCCGTAGCCGCAGCCGGTAGGAGCAGCCGTGTGTCTCGCTTCGATGTGCTCTGTGTGGGGTAGAGAAGGGGGCCCTGTCGTGCGTTGTTCGTGAGCTGTTCTTCCCCAGAGAGGTGTCCCATGTAAAATACGTCAGTGCAAAGTGTATATTTTATGTGAGAGGAAAATACATTTTAATAAAGGTAAAGCTTTGTTTAGCTGTAAAAAAATGGCAACTGTTCAAGTGTACAGTAACTTCTTACTAATGTATGAAAATCTGTGATATTTTTGATTTGATTGTATTTGTATTGCCCAAATAAAACATTTTGGCTGTATTGTTCCTAACTCTTACCTTGTCTTTATAAGGGGGGGGAAGTGTTTTTATTTCACAGTAATTGACTTTATTCAGGGAAAAGGAAAGAGGAATGACCAAACGTTCCGCAGTGAATTTCCAGCTGCCCTGAGTGAACCTCCCTCTTGTGCTGCAGCTCCTACAATGAATTCCTGGATGGATTTTCCTGCATGCTGCTGTTTATTGGTAAGAAAGGAACAATTCTTCAGCTCAGGCAGAGCTTTGGGGAGAGTCCTCGAGGACTCTGTGAGGGGAACCCCGAAGGGGCTGAGCTGTGACATCCCTGGGGACAGCAGCATTTCAGCCTTAGGACAACAGGGAGAGAATTCCCACTGCCAGAGGGCAGGGATGGATGGGATATTAGGAAGGGATTGTTCCTTGGGAGGGTGGGAAGGGGCTGCAATGGAATTCCCAGAGCAGCTGTGGCTGCCCCTGGATCCCTGGCAGTGCCCAAGGCCAGGCTGGACACTGGGGCTGGGAGCAGCCTGGGACAGGGGAAGGTGTCCCTGTCCATGGCAGGGTGGCACTGGGTGGGATTTCAGGTGCCTCCCAACCCAAACCAGTCTGGGATTCTGGGATTTTGGGATTCTGGGGTTCTGGGATTCTCCCGAGCCCAGCAGTTTGGCTGCACAAGCAAACCCGACCAGGAAGAGCTCAGAGGAAAAGCAGCTGCACTGAGGTGTCCTGGTTATCCATAAATCCCTGCCAGACAGCTCTGGGAAGCATCCAGCGGGGAGAGGAGCTCCAGGGAGGAAGGAGCCGCTTTCCCGAGGAAGCAGAGCTGATGAGGCGGCTGCCCGTGCCCCAAACCCGGCACAAAGACACCTTCGGAGAGCATCCACCGCAGCGCCGCGTTCCCACGGCAACCCCCGAGACACAGCTCCCGCGGAATGTTCGGGATGTTCCCGTGGCGGGAGAACGGCAATGGAATAACGGGGCTCGGGAAGCCCCCTCCGCCTCCAAAGGGTCCGAAAACACCTCGAAAACACCTGCACGCTCCCGAATCGCTTCACCTGAGCCTGAACCGCCGCTGCCGGGGGGTGGGAGCTGGGGAGGGGCACAGGGGGGCGGCCGGGAGCCGGGATGAGGAATATCTGCTGACCCCGAAAATCTGCTGATCCCAAAAATCTGCTGATCCCAAAAATCTGCTGACCCCGAAAATCTGCTGCCCCATGGCCAGGCTCATGCTCGGCTGGCCCCGGGCCCATGCTGGGGACAGTCAGCCCCAGAGGGACACTGCAGCAGCACAGCTTCCCCCGGCACAAGCCAGCTGGAATTTGGGGGCTGTGTGAGCTTCCTGCTCAGCCTCAGGAATTCCCGGGAGTCCCGACCCTGGATCACTCCCAGTCACGGCACTGCAGAATCCCCAGGGAGTCGCTGCTTTCTGTCTTCAGGTTCATGAGTGGAAACCCAAAATTTACAGTCTCGGGCAACACCAGCAGCAATATTCCTCCGAAACACCCAAGATTTGCAATCGTGGGGTTTATTTAACTCTTCCCGCGGACACCAGGCTGCTCATCCCAGGGAGGAGCACCAGCTCTGTGCTCCAGACTCCCGTGGGATGATCCCTCCTTGAATTCCCTCTGGTTTCCCCAGGGAGCAGCCCGAATTCCCTTCCCCTGCCCAGCGGAGCCTCCTCCACCCCAGCCAGGGGAAACCAAGGGAATTTTAATCAGAGGGTTTCTATTCTGATCACTGCTGCTCTGCTCCGGCTTTATAGCTCCAATAAACCCTTAAAGAGAGTATCGGGCTGGATTTATTTTGATGGATGGCACCTGCCCACTCTCTTGCATTTTAAGGTGCCTCATTACCGGGTGTTGAAGAATTTAATTTCTGAGCATGTGTAATAAACCTTGTACTCCGGCCACTTAATTGGTTCAGCGGCGCTGCGGCGCCTGGGCTGCAAAGCCAATAAAAAGGAGCACAAAAAAGAAGAATATGAACAGTTCTGACTTTGTACAGATAAGCTCAGCAGACGGGTCATGCTTTAATTAATACATGGAGAGCAAAGAATGCTGCCTTAAAGAGAGATTAAAGAGCTCCTTGTGGTTATTTATTTGTTTGTTCGTTTTCCTGTCCCACACACAGTTAGCCACCTGTGCCCCTTGCAGGACCTTCACCTCTGAGTTCAGAAAAAGGCAACTTGCACATTAAATTCTGGAGAAGCGCAAAGTGCCCAAGAACACTTTAATCATCTCCTTCACCAGAGGATCCTCTCTAATAATTACCCTTACTTAGATTAAATACTTACTTAGGGTTGAACTAACTAAGAGTTAAATTCATTGTTCAGTTGCTCTCAACAAAGAGGGAAATTTTGCAAATGGATTTTAAAAAAGAGGCAGGTGGGGTTGGGTGCTCTGAGGGTCTCAGTGGGGATAATGAAAATGTGCTTTGAGCAGCTTGGCATGGAGGGAGTTAAATGGGGATTAGATATAAATATTATAAACATACATATATATGAATTACATTATAAATAGAACAGGATTTTGCTGCAAGTTACTTTTAGGCATTTTTGCTTCTTGCATTTGGCAATTCCAGCGAGCACCTGGCCTGGCACCAGCAGGGCAGGGAACGGAGCTGGGAAGGGGCTGGAGCCCCAGGAGAGGCTGAGGGAGCTGGGAAGGGGCTGGAGAATCCCTGAGGGAGCTGGGAAAGGGGCTCAGCCTGGAGCAAAGGAGGCTCAGGGGGACCTTGTGGCTCTGCACAGCTCCCTGACAGGAGGGGGCAGCCGGGGGGGTCGGGCTCTGCTCCCAGGGAACAGGGACAGGAGGAGAGGGAACGGCCTCAGGCTGGGCCAGGGGAGGCTCAGGTGGGATTTTGGGAACAATTCCTTTATGGAAAGGCTGCCCAGCCCTGGTGGCCTTGGCAGTGCTGGGGAATGGCTGGGCTCCGTGGTCTGAGGGGGCTTTTCCAGCCTGGCAACCCTGGATTCCCCCATTCCTGCAGAGCTCTGACCCCACAGAGATCCCTGCCCTCGGGGGCTGCCAGAGGAGGATCCCTCACACCCCAACACCTCCCGCAGGAGCAGCACCAGCTCCTTTGGATGGGCCACCAGGGCCCAGCTTCCCTTTGTTCCTAACAAACAACCCCTCTGGAAAATGCATTTCCTTGCTTTCCCTACCTGCAAATGCCAACAGGAATTTTAATGGGGTATTTGACTGGCTTGAACAAATGCAGCCTTCATTAGTTGTTATTTTTCCCGGCGATAGGCAGTGGTAAATCCCACACCAGACTTTTGTGACTGTGTCTAATAAATGTTGCCTCGAGCCCTGGTGCTGTCTTTAATAAGCACAAATCTTGCTGCTACGCTGCTTTCCTGTCCTTTCTTCCCAAAAAGAAACTGCTGCTGCTGCCTCGCGCTCCTCCATCCTCCCTTTGTTGGCAGAAAGGAGCATTTCTTCCAAGGTTCTGAACGGAGATTGTTTTCTACGCTTTGAAAAGAGGGACCAAAACAACACAAAAAAAAACCCTTCATCTTTATTTGCTGCCTCTTTCCTTAGGAAAAGGAAAAGCCAGCGACATTTGTGGTGCTGGGGGAGCCCAGAACTGCATCAACACCACAAAAATGCTGCTTTGTGGGGCCATGGAGCCTCAAAGCTCCTCAGCTGTAGGGTGGAACTTCCTGAGGGTTCCTGGTTCCCTCCTGAGCCCGAGAGCACCTCTGGAAGGGGAATTTCCTCTGGAAAGGGAATTTCCCTCTCTGGTTCCCTTGGGGTTTATGGACAGAAACCCTCGGGGGAAGTTCCAGAGGGCAAAGCCACAGCCCTGAGCCCCTTCCACAACAACAACAACCACAGCCACAACAGCAACAACAGCAACAACAACAGCAACAGCAACAGCAACAGCCTCTGGGAACATACGGAAGAAGGAAATGCATCCTCATGTTGACTTCAGTCATCTCCCACCCTCCCTGACCTTCCTTTATGCTCTTCCATACTTTTTATAAATCCTTTTTTTGCCAAAACCCCAAAGTTCAAGCCCAAGGTCACCCAGGCAGCTCTGTGAGTGTGCTCCTCCCCAGTAAAAGTTCTATCCAGGAAAATCTAATTTAATCCATTGATGGGGCTCCATAAAACAAAGTCACACATTGTGGATGTAGAGTTATTTATGGCACTGGAGTCACTGATTACAGCCATAAATACAGGATGGATCTCTGGGGAATGATTTAAAGGCAGTTCATCCACAGGAGCACCAAGTGGGAACGATTCTGCCATTCCTGAAATCATCACTGACTATCCTGAGCTGGAGGGACCCAGAGGATCATGGATCCAGCTCCTGCACAGACACCCCAACAATCCCACAGGATCATGGATCCAGCTCCTGCACAGACACCCCAACAATCCCACAGGATCATGGATCCAGCTCCTGCACAGACACCCAACAATCCCACAGGATCACTGACCCAGCTCCTGCACAGACACCCCAACAATCCCACAGGATCACTGACCCAGCTCCTGCACAGACACCCCAACAATCCCACAGGATCACTGACCCAGCTCCTGCACAGACACCCCAACAATCCCACAGGATCACTGACCCAGCTCCTGCACAGACACCCCAACAATCCCACAGGATCACTGACCCAGCTCCTGCACAGACACCCCAACAATCCCACAGGATCACTGACCCAGCTCCTGCACAGACACCCCAACAATCCCACAGGATCACTGACCCAGCTCCTGCACAGACACCCCAACAATCCCACAGGATCACTGACCCAGCTCCTGCACAGACACCCCAACAATCCCACAGGATCACTGACCCAGCTCCTGCACAGACACCCCAACAATCCCACAGGATCACTGACCCAGCTCCTGCACAGACACCCCAACAATCCCACAGGATCACTGACCCAGCTCCTGCACAGACACCCCAACAATCCCACAGGATCACTGACCCAGCTCCTGCACAGACACCCCAACAATCCCACAGGATCACTGACCCAGCTCCTGCACAGACACCCCAACAATCCCACAGGATCATGGATCCAGCTCCTGGCCCTGCACAGACACCCCAACAATCCCAAACGCTCCTGGAGCCCTGACAGAAGGAACTCCCAAAACACATTTAATTTCTGGGTGCAGCCAGGTCCCCTGCCTCTCCCCATTCCCTGTTATTTTTATAGGATGCAGGCAGTTTTCCCTAATTTAGGGCTGGGTTATGCCCGGGCAGGCTCTGGATGAGCAATATCCCAATAAAAGCTGGCCATGGAGCTCTCCCAGCTGTGCCATGTGCAGGGGAACAGTTCCCCCTGCTGCACTGAGCTGTGCCTCCTGCAGCCAGACCCGCTGGGCTATGGGGCCGTGCAGGGAGATCCCTGCCCTGGGAATGTCCCTGCACCCACCTGTGGGATCCTGTGGGGATCCCCGACACCCGGGCAGCCCCAGGGATCCCTCCTGCAGCCCTCCCTCACTCTGCATTTATCACAGCCTGCAGGGACACAGCTCTGCTGCGTTTGGCCATGCTTTGTATTGCCCCTTTAGACCCTCAGGCCCTTTCCCCCTCAGCTTTCCCAGTAAATCCCATTGTTCCCACTCTTGGGGCACTGCCACGACGAGCCTCAGGAGCTGGTTGAACCACCCCAATAAAGCACAATAAATGCAGCTCCCGCAAATATCCAACCTGGGCTCTTTGGAAGGCAGAACTTCTCCGACTGGGAGCACATACCCCAAAACACCCAGCAGCATTTGCCAGCAGGACAATCAGACACTGCCCAGAACCCCAAAATCCTGACTGGGGCTGTGTCCTGAGCTGCCCACGCCCCCCAGTGCCACCCCCAGCCTCGTCTGTGCACTGCTGGCACCTTCTGATCTGTCTGGTGGGGAAAGGAAGCCCCAGGGAACAGTTCCCACCCCCTTCCCCTTCTGGATATTGAGGATAACATCCCTGGGAAGGGGCTGAGGGTGACACCCCAGTGCAGGCTCGGGGTTAAGAGAGGTTTCTCCCCTGAGCAGAGCTTTGATCAGATCAAGGAGCTCCCACCTGTTCCTGCCCCTGCTGTTCCCACAGCGGGCATTCCCACAGTGGGCATTCCCACAGCGGGCATTCCCACAGCGGGCATTCCCTGGGCAGTGGCAGCCAGCTCCCAGCTGCATTCCCGGGAATGGGGAGGAGCACGTTCAGTCCAGAGAGGCCAAGGTTCTGTGATCCAAATAAAAGTGTATTGTTTAAAAACAGCTGTGAGAGCTTCAGGGGGGGAAAAACTGGAATTTTGTTCCTTCCCCCTCCTGCCGAGGATTAAGTTTTACACTCCACAAACTGCCCAAGGATCAGCCAAATAAAAATACAGATTTCTGATTGCACTGACTCTCCCCAGTTAACACCTCCCACAATTAAAATTCCCATTTTCCGCCTGGTTCCTCACTTTGGAGCATCCTTTCAGAGCACGGGTGTGTGCTCTTCCCCCCATTATTTTTCCCTTCCTTCTTTTATCAATACATTTTGCTTCGGCAATCTGAAATTCCTATTTTTATCTGTGCAACCCAGACTTGCTGAGACGTGCTGGGTTCGGAGTGGAAGCGATAAACCCACAGAAATCCAGAGATAACGGCAAAATTT
Organism: Pachycephala philippinensis; assembly: GCA_013397055.1. Lineage (NCBI taxonomy): Eukaryota > Metazoa > Chordata > Aves > Passeriformes > Pachycephala > Pachycephala philippinensis. The sequence goes on along the minus strand of VWZT01007600.1, from coordinate 69,879 downwards.
GCCTTCTGTATTTTTATTCTTCTCCTCCTCCTGCCAAGTTTGAAACGCAAATTGCAGGAACCTGTGGTGTAGTGCTCAAAGCCAAACAAATGCAGCTTCAAGTCAAAAATCTTACACGGAGCCAGAACAGGCTCCGAGGATTCCCGGGCTCGGGCTGGAGCTCCGAAATGCCACGGAAGGCACATTTCATCCGGAATGTGACGTGTCAGGACAATCCAGGCAGCAAATTAATTCCCAGGCGGGCTCTGTGACATTTATCTCAAGTGCCCAGTTGCTCACTGGCACTTTCTGCCCCTCATTATTGTCCCTACTCAGCACTAATAAAATTCCCGCTGTTTTTGATACCCTGCATCTCATCTTGTTTCAGCTGCCAGGCCGGGAATTTCCAGGAATTCCCATCAGTGATTGTTTTCCCGAGGTTCTGGATGCCAAAGGGCTCCAGGTGAGTGGGAGCTCTCCCCTCACTCTTCCAACCACATCCTCTGCTCGGGGGGGAAGTTCTGGGCCCCTCAGGACAAGAGGGACATGGAGGGGCTGGAGCATGTCCAGGGCAGGGAATGGAGCTGGGAAGGGGCTGGGGAATACCTGAGGGAGCTGGGAAAGGGGCTGGAGAATTCCTGAGGGAGCTGGGAAGGGGCTGGAGAATCCTGAGGGAGCTGGGAAAGGGGCTNCCCTGAGGGAGCTGGGAAGGGGCTGGAGAATTCCTGAGGGAGCTGGGAAGGGGCTGGAGAATTCCTGAGGGAGCTGGGAAGCGGCTGGAGAATCCTGAGGGATCTGGGAAGGGGCTCAGCCCGGAGCAAAGGAGGCTCAGGGGGGACCTTGTGGCTCTGCACAACTCCCTGACAGGAGGGGGCAGCCGGGGGGTCGGGCTCTGCTCCCAGGGAACAGGGACAGGAGGAGAGGGAATGGCTCAGGCTGGGCCAGGGGAGGCTCCCGGGAACCCCTCACACCCTCCTGTGTCCATGGCCAGGACCAGCCCTCAGCCCGAGGCAGCCCAGGGGTCACAGCAGCTCCTGGCACTGCATTTCCATCCTGCTTTTCTCCAGGAGAATGCTCCCGCAGGAGGCACCGGCAGAGCCCTGACCCCTGGCAGTGCCCAGAGCACGGGAGCCCCAGCCCTGTCCTCACCCAGCTCTGCTTTACAGCAAAGGCTGGGGGAGAAAATGCTGAGATTTAATGTAGCAGCCCTTGGTAGATTTTTCTGGGGCAGACAATAGCAGGGAAGGATCATTTATCATAAGTACGTTCCTCTAATATTTGGAGAAACAGTTTTTCAGCTCTGTGTTATCTGTTATTGCGCCTTTTATGTTCTTGTTCCTTACTATGAGTTTCTGTTCAGGAGAAAAAAAAATAAGTCTATTTCAGAGTGACTGGAGTCCTACATGCAGCTCTTGTGTGATATGTTCAATATTTTATGATTCCTTTCTTCTTAAGTATTTCTAAGAAGCAGAACGTCGCCGGCTGCCGAGGAGAAATCGGATTTGTTATTATTGAACAATCCTTAGAAAAGGAGATGGAACCACAGAGGTGTGGGGGAAGCTTAAAAGTTGAACTCTTCCATCTCCAAAGGAACACAGAAAGCAGCTGGAAATAAGAGCTGTGGCTTCTGACCTTTCTGTCATCCCAGCTTTGAAACAGAATCCGGGATGAGAAGCCAGAGGTGAATTTTGGTTCAGAGGCTGTCACTGCCTGTCCCTGGCAGCAGCAGGGTAAAGGATCTCCCTCCGAGGGGAGCAGCCGTGGGGAGAGGCTGGACCCTTGTCCTGGTCTGTCCTGGGCAGAATCCCGGGCTCATGGAATCATCTGGGTTGGAAAATCCCTCCAGGATCACCGAGCCCAAGCTGTGCCCAATCTCCCCCTTGTCCCCAGCCCAGAGCCCTGAGTGCCACCTCCAGGGATGGGCACTCCAAACCTCCCTGGGCAGTTCCAATCCCTGAGCACCCTTTCCATGGGGAAATTCCTGCTGATGCCCACCCTGAGCCTCCCCTGGCCCAGCCTGAGGCCGTTCCCTCTCCTCCTGTCCCTGTTCCCTGGGAGGAGATCCCAAATCCCCCCCGGCTGCCCCCTCCTGTCAGTGAGTTGTGCAGAGCCACAAGGGCCCCCCTGAGCCTCCTTTGCTCCAGGCTGAGCCCCTTTCCCAGCTCCCTCAGGGATTCTCCAGCCCCTTCCCAACTCCCTCAGCCTCTCCTGGGGCTCCAGCCCCTTCCCAGCTCCATTCCCTTCTTTGGACACGCTCCAGCCCCTCAGGGTCTCGTCATGAGGGGCCCAAAACTTCCCCCAGTTAAACCCCATCGACACCTCCTGAAGCAGCCACAAAGTTTGGATTTTCCCAATCTCAGGGCACGGTGCAGAAGCAGCAGCACAGAGGTCAGTGGGAAGTGCAAGTTCTTCTCCAGCAGCAACGTGAGCCCAGGAGAAAAAAATGCATAAAACTCCAGATGAAGAAGAAATAGTGCTAAAAAGATCATCCAACTCTTCCTCCTCGCCTTCTCTTACTTCATAAATCATTTTGTTTATGTAAGGGAGAACAATAAAGCAGGCCAGATTTAGAAAACATTTTTTCCTGTCAATGAGCAGAATGATTGATGCTGTGCAAAACCAGTATCTAAGTAGGAAAAAAAGCTTTCAGGGATGATTTACTGAAACCCACCGAACAATTGGATTTGGATGCTGAAAAATAGCAACTCTTGAGACTAAATTAATTAATGAAATATTTGGGAATGGCCTTGAATAGTTAGAACTAAACAGAAGAGGGGGGAAATGGCATAAGATTGTCTTCAATTTCAACCCACTCTCCACATTATGAAAGAAATTATTTAAAGAAATTATTTAAGAATAACAATGGAGCCCGGATACCTCAAGACAGAAGAGGAGCCTTGAACAGCGGAGCGTTATCAGGAGGCCTTGGTGGCTGTGTGACAATGCCTGAGCGTGGCTCTGGGATGAGAATTCCGTGCCTGAGTGTGGCCCTGGGATGAGAATTCCGTGCCTGAGCGTGGCTCTGGAATGAGAATTCCGTGCTGATGGTGACAGAGCATCTCCTGGAGCAGCCGATGCCCAGAGGAGCCGTGCCAAGGGCAGCAGGGGCAGCTGGGGCTGGGGTCACACAGGGTCTCTGTGCCCCCCAGCTGTCCCAGTGCTTCCCTGCACCATCATTCCCAGGAATTGGGAGGGTTCTGCAGCTCCATGGGCTCCAAGGAATGGGTGGAGAGGCTGCCAGGAGTGACTGGACAGGGGCTGGTGCTCGCTCAGCCAGGCAAGGGGAGAGGGGATTTGCCCTCTCCTGGCATGGGTGGGAATGCTGGTTAAACTGGGATATTTGTCCTGGCCAGTGCCAGTATCTATGGAAACACGAGCTTCCCGCTTGGCTGGGAATATTTTGGGAGCTGCCTGGCCCAAGATGATTTTTCTTCTCCGTGCTCAGCTTTGAAGCCTTGGCAACACACAAACACTGCATTCATTCCAACCCTTTCCCACAGCTCTTGCCTGGCTGGAAATATGTTCCATGGGTTAAAACTTCAGCTGATTGAGAGCTGCCAGCTCGTGGTTGGTGTGACCCAAACCCTTCTGGGATGCTCTGGCTGCACAGGATCAGCAGATCCACACGCTCCCAGCAGGAACAACATGGGCTCAGCACATCACTGCTCGCTTTGGGAATGAAACCCCACACATCCTGACCTGGAATTGTCTGCTGGGATCTTCAAACCTATCCTGCCTCAGCTCCAGCCTCAGGGGTGGCAGTTCCGTGGTGTCACCCCCAGAGCAGGACACGGTGACTCCCGAGGGCTGGTGAGGCACAGGCTGGGGAACTCAAATGCTGTAACCCCAGCTTCCCTTTCCTTCTGCTGCCAGCCATCCCTGGATTGTGGAATCACAGACCCACGCAACGGTTTGGGCTGGAAAAGCCCTCTCAGACCACTGAGTCCCAGCACTGCCAAGGCCACCACTGCCCCGTGTCCCCAAGGGCCACATCCACAGGGATTTTAAATCCCCCCAGGCTGGACATCCCTTTCCAGGAGAATTTTTCCCAAATATCCAGCCTGAGCCTCTCCTGGCACAGCTTGAGCCCTTTAGGGTCCCTGCCTGGGCACCTCCAGACCCGTTTGTCACCCAGCTCCCCGGGACTGCAGGGCTTTTATCCCTTCAGTGAGTCAGAGAAGGATTTTGTGCTGTTTTCCACAAGATTTATACCGAGCCTCCATCTCTTCCAGGTAAAGAGAAATCACTTCACTTTCCCCATTGTAGCTGGATGGGGATATTAATCTCCAGGAGTCTCCACACAGAGTCCATCACCTCCAGGTATCAACCTTAATGCAGAGCAGTGACTCAGAAGTGGCTGAAATCAAAACACGCTGAAAATAATCCCTTTTCCCTCTCATCCGTCCCTGCTCTCCCGGCTCAGAGCTGTTTAAGGCGTTCCATGTCCTGCCTCTGAGCAGGATTTTTTGTTTCCTATGGATCTCCAATTTTCAGACTCACTCTCCTGACATCGCTGAGAATGAAGCTTGAAATACAGAGATTTCTTCAAGGCAGGATTTATGTGAGTTTAACTAAGACCCAAAGAATAATATCTACAGCTTCTTGAGGAGAAATGATTTTTAGCTTCAATATTTTGTCTGGCTACATCTGAAGAACATGAAACACTTCCCAGAAAACCATCCTCACAGATATCTTAGGGTTTTGCTGGAAAACATTCCAATTTCACTGCCCCAGATACCCAGGCAGCTGTGTGGAAAATCCATTCCTGGTTGGAGCTGCTGAGATGGAACCGACACCCAGCCACTGGGCAAGGGAAATAAAAGCAGCTGATCCTGGAATAAAGGGGATGCAGATGATGTGCATTTTAATGGGAAAACACAGACAGAATCAAACAACAGGAATATAACGCATGTGAAGAGAATTCATCGACATTCTGAGACGTGTCCAAAGCAGAGGGTTCAGTCAGGGAAGGGGATTTAGGGCTGATTGTTTGCTCCAGAGCTGGTTTAACTGGTGAGATCACAGAACCCAGGAATCATGGAATGGGTTGGGTTGGGAGGGACCTCAAATCCCACCCAGTGCCACCCCTGCCATGGCAGGGACACCTCCCACTGTCCCAGGCTGCTCCCAGCCCCAGTGTCCAGCCTGGCCTTGGACAGTGCCAGGGATCCAGGGGCAGCCACAGCTGCTCTGGGCACCCTGTGCCAGGGCCTCCCCACCCTCACAGGGAACAATTCCTATTCCTTCCCAAGAAGTTTCCTCTTGTATTTCCCACTCCTGGGTCCAAACGCCCTTGGTTTATGATAAATTCCAATGCATTAATTAAAACCAGATCCATTATTCATTTTAACTCCTTTCCACACATCCTGGGACTTTTTTGAATTAATGACTGTACCACTCTCCCCGTACCACTGCAGTTTGCTTGCCTCTGAAGCTCACCCACAGCACAATCACCACAGAGCAGCCTGGTGGAGCAGCTCTCGCAGAGGACGTGGATTTGCCGTGCTGTGTTTGAGGGAGGGCTGATGAAGAGGGATTTGCCAGGTTTTAGGGGATTCGGGAGCCTTGGCTGTGCAGGTCTCTGCTGCTCTGTGCATTCCCACACACACGGTGCTAAAGCTCTTCCCACAGATTCTTTATCAGCCAAACAGCCCATAAACCTCACAGTTTATTTATCCATTCCCACCAGTGATGCTCAGGACCTCCTGGAAACAACATTTATTTTCATTTTTTAGCAATTTCTCGGCACTGTAACATTTCCCAGTGTTAACACCACCAGTAACAACTGTAAATGCTGGTGAGGAGCCAGAGTTCAGCCCTCCTGCTTCAGCACATGGAATTTATTTCCCCGTTCTCAGCCCTGACTCAGCCCATCCCTGTCCTGCCCAGAATCACGGAGTTAATGGATTAGCAGGGCAGGAACAGCTAATTACTGGAACATCAATATTTTCATGCTTTGGAGGATCAGAGGGCACGGAGAAATAGATGTGGGTTTAAATCATGGCTTTGGTTGTGAGCTCATCCTAAAGAGTAATTACCAGTGAGTGTTAGTGCACTGTTAATTAGGGACTGTGGGGCAGAACTTCTGCTCCAGCAAGGAACTTCAGCCATGTCTTGGAAGAATCACAGAATCCTAAAGGTCAGAAAATTCCCTGAACCCATTGAGTCCAACCATCCCAGGCCACCCCTGCCCATGTCCCCAGTGCCACATCCACAGGGCTTTTAAATCCCCCAGGGATGGGGACTCACCCTGCCCTGGGCAGCTGTGCCAGGCCTGGACAGCCTTTTCCATGAAAGAATTTTCCCAATATCCAATCTGAGCCTCCCCTGGCCCAGCCTGAGGCTGTTCCCTCTCCCAGGGATCCAGGGGCAGCCCCAGCTCCTGTGGAAGATCCCTTTGGAGGAAGCTCTGGTCAGTTGGAAGTGTCTGGCACAAGTCAAGACATCCATTGATTTCCTCAGTAAATGAATCAGATCCGTGGAGCACAAATTGATCTAAATATTGGAATTTTCCTATGTAAATGTCAAGACTCTAGAAACAGCAATTAACGAAAGATAAGAGGAGCACTGGGGGGTTGTAAAGGCATTTTGGGGAAACAAATGGAAATAGCAGGCACTGCTTGCCAGTGACCTGCCCTGCTGGGAGCTCTCTGCCGAGGTCCTTGGCTCTGGGGACATGTGCAGTGTGTCCCTGGAACACGAGGAGCTGCTGGGGAAGCACAGGGAGCTGCAGGAGCTGGGGGAAGAGAGAGGGGAAATGGGAACAAAGGAAGAACAGGCCAAAAGAAAGAGAGTAATTGGGAGCAAGAATATTCCCATCGGAAATGGAACATGGGGAACTGCACAGGACAAGGTTTTTGTTCTGAACATACTCAGATGAAACCTAAAATTACTCAAATCTTTACATTTTTATCAATGGCCTTAATACACTTTGCCATTTAATTGCATAAACCCGTCCTTTACAAGAGTATCTGTACTTTTTAAAATAAACCGTGCTTTTAATTTAAAAATCCCCTCAACATCCCATGAAAAGCTACAGATGGAGTTTCCATAGAGAGCTGTTTGAGTCCTTCTCCCGTTGAACACATCCTCGGCAGAGCCTTGCTGCACCTGCTGCTTTACATCTCTGAATATTCATGGTCCGGCCCGGGGGAAGGGCTGGGGGGGCTGTCCCAGCACGGGGGTGGCACCTGGGAGAGGTGCCAGGCCCTGGACTCACCCATCCCACCCAGCCCCAGCTGATCCCAGTGCCCAGGCACGCGGGATTGCTGCCAGCAGGGAGGAATTGTTCCCTGGGAGGGTGGTGGCAGAGTGCCCAGAGCAGCTGTGGCTGCCCCTGGATCCCTGGCAGTGCCCGAGGCCAGGCTGGATGGGCTTGGAGCACCCTGGGACAGTGGGAGGTGTCCCTGCCATGGAACAGTGCAATGAGATGGGCTTTGAGGTCCCTCCAAACCCAACCATTCCATAATTCCATGGAATTTCCAGTTCCTTATAAAACCATTCCAACAGGCCTTCACTGCCGTCCCAAGCAATCCAAGCCACGGTAACATTTTCCCAAGGAGACACCAGGTCCCCCCGTGGAACCACAGTGCTTTCCCACCGTGCTGGAACCTGGGCACAGCAATGCCACCCCACCAGTCACCAGCTTAAAGCCTCCTGTGATGAAAGGAATTTCTGTAATGAAGGGAATTTCTGTAATGAAAGGAATTTCTGTAACAAAAGGAATTTCCGTGCCCAGGGAGATGCCAGTGGCACCACCCTGTCCCTCTGGGGCTGCAGCAGCAAACCTGGCCTTGGCTGAGGGGTGTGGGCTCAGCAGAGTCTGCAAGGCACAGCCAATGCCCTGAGCCCCCCACTCCGCTTGGGGAGTTGTTCTCCATCAATTAAAACAACTCAGGACTTAAAGAAGGAGTTTAAAAACCCCACGGGAGCTGGAAGAACGGCTTAAAAAAGGAAACAGAGTCATGGAATCATTCAGACTGGAAAAGATCTCCAAGGCCATCAAGTCCAGCCCTTTATCGAGCACCTCTGTGCCCAGTGAACATGAACACAAAATGCCACATCCCTGATTCTCTGAACCACTCCAGGGAATGGCCGAGATTGGTCAAAGCTGAGAGGGAACTGCCAGGAGCAGTGGGAATGGGAGCACACGGAGGAATCCTTGAAAAATTCAACATTTGGTCACTTTTAGCGCTGCCAGTGGACTTCATTCTCCTGAGGAGACTTTAACCTCAAAGAGAGGAGAAAGCTGGGTGTGTTACCTCAGGAACAATCCCATCTCCAGAGCCATCTGAGAGGTTTATTTCGGTCCATAGCTGTTGCCGCGCAACGAGGAGAGGCCCCGGCTCCTCGGGATGGAGCACGAGCTCCAGCCACGCATCCATTGTGCTCCTCAGATGAGTTTGGGTGACCTCACGCCCACCGGCCCACGTCCTATTCAGCTCCCTGATTCAAACACTCCAACCACACCATCTTGACCTTTCCTTTCCAGCCCCTTCTCCTGCTGAAGGTGGGGAGAGAGACGAGCGCTCACGGTGAGAATTACACCTCAAGAGTCCTCCTGAGCCTGATTTGATCGACACTCCAGCCCCTTCCACACAAATCGAAGGGACCCGCAGGGCCTCTGGGGATAACAGAGGGTTTCTGAAATGTTTGGATCCAACAGACAGAATAAAGACACAATAATTAAAAAATATATCTGGCAGCATGCGCTGCTAAAAAAAAATACAATTGAAAGGGAGTAGCAGGAGATGTGTCATTCTCCATCCTCGGAGGTCTGCAGGCCAAAACTGCGGATTTTGTACAAAGAACTGAAGAAGGTGTTTAGATTGGATGCAGAAATCTGTGGGGTCTGTTGGACCCCTCTGGGTCAGGGGTGAGGCTGGAGAAGAGCGTGGTGCAGCAGGAGGGGGGAACAGGCACAAATGACATCAAAATTTATTATGGAATCACAGAATCAGGGAATATCCTGAGTTGGAAGGGACTCACAAGATCATGGATCCAGCTCCTGGCCCTGCACAAACACCCAACAACCCCACCCTGGGCATCCCTGAGGGATTCAGGGACCCTGGGCAAACCCTGGGCACATGTGGTGTCTCTGCTGGGAGGCCGCTCCGACACGAGAATGAATCTCCACGTTGTCATTTATTACAAATTCTAATGAAAATAGAGAGAGGGGGTTTTATTTCTTCCTTCTGAGCATATGTAGAATTTTAACACGAGCATTTTATTAAAAATCAGAGTTATGAATCATTCATGGCCAACAAGTGACTCCCACTCGTTGGCAGAATGACCCGAGCTTGGCTTTTCAATGACAACAAATAAAGCAGCGCTTAATGAACCCAGACAGGTTGTTCTGAAGGCACCGAAGAAGCAAAATCAGGTGGATTTTTAGGACTCAAAAAAAATTATATATTTTGTCAGCATCTCACTGGGGTTTTTTTCTCCTTTTTTGAATAATGAATGGAGTTGTTTCAAGGCAGTGTTAATGCCGGGAGTGCTGGGTGAGGGATTCAATTGAGAGGCTGTCACGGGGCTCTGTTGTTTCACTGACAAGAGTTGTCATGTCCCTGTGACACCTGATGTGCACAGCCTGGCTGATAAATGGCTGAAAGATGGAATTGTCACTCTCCATTACCTGGCACCAGCAATTACCCGGCTGGGGAGCCCCGGAGGGACAGGAACTGGGAGGTGTGGAGGCACCCGAGGGAGCCGCTCCGGAGCCTGGCACACAGGGATTGCTCCCAGCTCGGTGGGAATGGGGATTCTGGGGATGGATTCTTTGGCTGTGCTTCAGCAGGGACAGAGGAGGGTGTGAACACGTGGGAGAGGAAAGAGGGGAGAGAAGAGAACGCAGAGGCCAGGCTGGGTGGGGCTGGCAGCAACCTGGGCTAAGGAAGGTGTCCCTGCCCATGCTCTGCCATGGAACGAGACGAGCTTTAAGGTCCCTTCCAACCCAAATCATTCCGTGATTCCCTGATCCATGGACACCTCCAGCTTTGATGGGGAAAAGCGCACCTGCTTGTAGAAAGGAGCCCGAAGTGTTGAGCCGGTGCCTCCTGGGAGGCAATTTAAATGGAAAAGTTTCCAGCTGTCAGTGGATTTTCCATTCCTCAGAAGCCCGGCGATGGCACTTCGCTCCTGTGCCACCTGCACCGCCGCTGACAGCAGGGGAACATCCGAACCCCGTGCCCCTGGGGACTGCTTTGTGTCCCTCCGATGTGTCTCCTTCTCCAGGGAGGCGCTGGGAAGGGCTCTGCCATAACCATGGCAACGTGCAGAGCCTGCACAGCGCTCCCGGCTCCTGCTGGGGACAAAAGTGGAGCTGTGGCACGGGGAGGAACCAGAATCACACCCTGCCGTGGCCTGGGGGGGACCCTGCAGGCTGCTGGGGCTCCGGGAGCGAGGGGATGCCCTGCATGGGGTCACACAAAGCCGTGGTGACCTGATCCCACCCTGGGGACAGAACTGCTCCACTGGAGACTGCCCAGCACCCACCTCTGCCTCACACAGCATCTGCATCGTCCCCTCACCACGAGTCTGGGTGGGACTCGGGACCTGATCCAGCCCCAGGGAAAAGTGTGACTGATACACCTCAGAAAGGCTTTGGGAAAAGCTCTGTCCTGAGGAGGTGCTGAGCTGTCAGCCCCCCAAAGCCCCCGAGCTGGAGACCCAGCACCTCCCTGGGGTGCCTCCGGGTCTGGATCCACTGCACTTCCTTTGGTTGGGAGTCACACGTTGGCTCGAGCGTGATGTGAACTGAAACTGCATTTTGAGCTCCTCATCCTATTTAGAATAAGGACAAACAAAGTTTACCAAGAGTTTTCTTCTGCACTAAAAGAGAGAAGAGGTGGAAAAACGATTCTGCTCCTTGGTGTAAACAGGACACTGAAAATGGCTCTGGGTGTTGGTGGCACTGTAACTGGGGCCCTGCAGAGCACAGACTGATTTCACTGCCGTGGGCAAAGCTGTAGCAGAACCGCCTGTAAAATCCAGGATATGAAATCACTTTTGCCTTGTGTGGGATTCCCAAATTCTCCGGGAGCCAAGGAACACTCAGGCTTCTCCTTGGACATCCAGAGGATCAGGTCACAGGGATGCACCTCTAGGAATGACCCCAGAAAACCATGGAAAAGCCTCTGGGCTGTTCCCTCCTTGGGGTTGTTTAGTTCCTCAAGCCAAACTCTTCCTCTTTGTTTGTTTGGTTGGCTGGTTGTTGTTTTATTTTGTTAGAACACAGTTTGGAGAAGAAGCCAAATATTTCCTGTCAGTGAGATGCAGAAAGCAGAGAGCAGCACTGAACTTCAGCTGCAAGGAGCCACTTCAGCACCCAGAGGAGCCAAACTCTGCCCTCAGAGCTCGCTGCAATTCAATGCCTTCAACAAGAACATGGCTCAGAGTAATAATATTTGAGTTAAAATTAGTGCAAAAACTTGTCGGTACAGTTTCTTTTGGAATTGTTCCTTACCCTTTAAATGTACAACTGGCACATTCCCATGGATTGGGATCCGTGTGAACAGACTGCAGCACTTGTTTATGGAGGCAGATTGCCAGAGGAAGAGATACTTTGGCAAATACATTTCGTTTACAAGAACAAAGTGGAAAATTGTGGTTAAAGTCGACTGCTGTGAAGGGGTTAATTATTTCTGTGCCCGAGTTACACTTTTCCCAATTTCACACCAAATTTCAAGGAGTAAACTTGAAATTTGCAGGAGTCACTTGATCTGCAAAGCCTTGCAGGAAGCGCTGCTGGTTCTGCCACGGGCAGAAGCGTGGAAAGCCAAAGTTGAGGAAGCAAAGAAACCTCCCCAGGAAGAGCTGGAGCCTCCAGGGATGGGCACGCTGGCAGCAGGAGGTGCTCACATGCCTCGGGGATGGACATTCCTGGAGAGGATGAGCCAGGAATTCCAGGAAATCCTCGTTAGTGGCAGTGTGAGGAGAGCAGGGCAGGAGCAGCACACAGCAAAGGTTAATCACATCTTGTTTTCCTTGACAACCACTCCTTAAATGATGAACCTTTTCCAACGTGGCTTTTAAAAATGTATATATTAGATCTTCCTTTTACCTGCCTCACCTTTGCTCCTACACTTGCCCATTACATGCTTTTGCTCCAAGAAATTTGTGTTCAAAATCAGGTTTTTTGAAGCACAGTAGTTAATGCTGTCAATGGGGGCATTATTTATCCTGCATCTCCCCTCTGGGGTTCAAACACACACCTTTGAGGTTTATAAATATTGGCTTCTTTATGTCTGGTTTTCAGAACACATCCCCTCCCTTCAAGGAGCAGGTTTAGAGAACACGACTCCTGCTTTCCCTGCTGGGAGTGCCCCTCTGTGACACGGGGGCACCATTCCCCAACATCCCACACATCCCATGGCAGGAGCCAGTCCCTGCCCACCTGCACTGCCAGGCTGGAATGCCGGAAATGCTGTTCCTGTTTTCCAGAGACGCTGGAATACCGGAGGAGGAGGTTTTTCTGTCCCCACGGAATGATCTGCACCAGCAACGTGCTGGAACAGGAACAAATGACAAGATCTTGTGGGTTTTCTCTTGTCTGACAGACTCCTCTGATTCCAGAGGGGAATCCTGCAGTCCTTTCCTGTAAGACATCCCAGAGGAGGGGAACAGAAGGAAAAGTGAAAGGAAAACAGCGACAAGCAAGCACAGAGCAGTTTCTTGGGTAAGCACAGAATCACAGGCTGGTGTGGCTCAGGAGAGGCCTCACAGCTTGGTGACTTCTCCTGAACAACGAACAAACCTTGACTTCATTTCACACCTGCTTTGAAGTCTGAGTTTAAAAACCTAAACCCGACCTCCTGTGGCTCCAAAAGAGACTCCTAACCCGAGCTGCCAACGCCAAGAGAATTGAGGGCAAGCTCACGTTTGTGTGTCCCTGTCAGAGGAGCCAAGTGCATCACGAGGCTGATTGAGCCCTGAGCCGAGCCCCAGCACTGAGGCAGCTGCCTGACAGGAGGGATTTGCTGGAGAAAATCCCACATCTCCATCAAACTGAGACTGCAGCAGGGGCTCTGGCAGCCACGGAGGGTCGGGGGAGAACGTGCTGCTGTTGTTTGGGAGTAAAGATTTGATGAGGAGATGTGATCCATTCCCACCATCCCTGCCCATGTGACCACTGAAATCCTGTGTTTTTCCAGGATCAGAGCTCACAGGGGCTGGGGAGGCTCAGAGCAGAGCACGTGGGCGAGGTGGCAAGGCTCCTCCTTTGAAAGCTGAGGGGGTTTCGCACACTGCTCAGGCAAAGCATTCCCCATTCCTGCCTCCCTAATGACACGCAAAAATAGGGAATATTGGCAGAGCAGAAAATAACGCATTTGGGAGCAAAAAATAGAAGGCTGATGTAAAATGAAAACTCATGTATCTGGGTCTGGGACTCTCCCTTCGCTCCTGTCAGCACCTCCAGCAGGAGAAGGGGAATAGCCAGGTGAGAGCCACATCCACCTGGGAAACACCCGGGTCCTGGACTGTGTGACACGTGTGTGCCACGTGTGTGCCACGTGTGTGCCACGTGTGTGCCACGTGTGTGCCACATGTGTTACAGGTGTGGGACACGTGTGTGACACGTGTGACACGTGACTTGTGTGTGACGTGTGTGTGCCACGTGTGTGACATGTGATGTGTGTGTGACACGTGTGTGATGTGTGTGTGACACGTGTGTGATGCATGTGCCACATGTGTGCCACATGTGTGACATGTGTGTGCCCTGTGTTAGAGGAAACCAGCCCCACAGAGCCAGGGCTCCCTGGGAGTGCCTGTTCTGGGTTAAACCAGCGCCTGTTGTGGCTTTACCCAAGCTCACCCTAAGCCCAGGCAGAGCCTAAACTCCTCCTAAGGCCCTTCCAGCCCCGGCTTTAAACGATTTAGTGGACATTTACCAACTCTAACTAAAATACATTTAAATATCGTTTCAAACGTTTCTGTTGTGATTTAACATGAGCTCAGCAGGCTTGGATTGTTCTTTAATTATTAAATCACCAAACGACACGCAGGGTCTGACTTCTGCACGGGTCACACATTGAAGGAAATCATTCCAAAAGCACGACAGCCTGGGTGCCATGGAATCAGCATGGAATCCAGGATGGATGGGGTTGGGATGGAGCTCAAAGCTCCTCCGGTTCCATGGGCAGGGACGACATTCCTGGCTGTCCAAGGAGCAGGACACGCTGAGAGCGGAGCAGCTGAGACCCCATCCCACCATTCCTGGCTGTCCAAGGAGCAGGACACGCTGAGAGCAGAGCAGCTGAGACCCCATCCCACCATTCCTGGCTGTCCAAGGAGCAGGACACGCTGAGACTGGCGCAGCCGAGCCCCCTGTGCCGCTCGGTGCAGTCACAGCAGCTCAAACCAGGGCCCACAACAGGCAGATCTCCCTGCTGGAAGCACTGCACTCCTTTAACTCCCAGAGCTGAAATTATTATTATTACTGCGTCTTGGAAAGCACCAACAATGTATTAAGTGCTTTAAAGTGATGCTTAAAAACCTGGGAGCCCTGAGCTGCTGAGTAAAGAGCGTGGCACGAACACAGCACCCCGGGAAGGGCTGGCAAGGGCTGCAAGCACCGCAGCCTTCCTTTAATTACCTGCCTTTGATCTTCCTGGCCTTTGTACCATTTAGTTTTTCTTCAGGAAGCTGATTTTCAGGGCTCGTTGGTAGGAATTGGCTGTCTAGAGCCAGGCCAATTAAACAGTTTTCTGCACATTGATTCATTCTCAACTGCTCGCTTTCATTACAGTAAAATGATGGCTGATGTATTTCTCATTTACCGGGTTATTATCAATTCCTCACCCTCGTCTGAAGGCCAAATGTGCTGTGATAGAAACAGGAATCCAATAAAAGTGTTCACGAGCTATTGGGATACGGGGAGAAGATATTTAAATGGAGCTTGGTGGGAGGAACACGGGAAAAGAGGAGCAGCACAACAGAAATCCGTGAGCAAAGCTGCTCATTCAGTAAAGAGAATGTCCTGGATAGTCATGGAACTGACGCTGGATTGTGTCTGGGGACTCCAGGTCCCCCCTTGTCCACCTGGGCTTTGCTTTAGTCATAAATTAAAAGTTTGGGGCTGTTTTTTGGTTCCCAGTTGGCTTTTCAGCTTTTCATCAGAGCTGTGGCTGCCCCTGGATCCCTGGCAGTGCCCAAGGCCAGGCTGGACAGGGCTTGGAGCAGCCTGGGGCAGTGGGAGGTGTCCCTGCCATGGCAGGGGTGGAGTGGGATGGGATTTAATGTCCTTCCCAACCCAAACTGCTCCGGGATTCCATTAAATTTCCTAAATATTAAATGAGCAGAGTTTAGCACACAGATTTCCTTCCAACATTCCAGCTCAGAAGATATTTTTTGATACGGAGAAGGACGTCACAGCAGAAGAATCCCTTCCATCACTCATTAATTCACTCCCTGGGCCCCGATGGTTTTGTCTCGCTGACATCACACTCCATGATGATAACCTCACTTCTGTGAAAGGCTTTTCCCTAAGGGCACCCGGGAATGAATCAGCTCCCAAGGCCCGGGGTTGTTCCCTCCCTGGAACCCCCGGGAGCAGCTGGGTGGTGCCTGTTGGTCAGGAGCAGGCAGGGAATACTGGGAATATCCCGCTGGCCGGAGGTGTGGCCGGAGCCACTCCTGCTGCTCCTGCTGCACCCGACAAGGACAATCCATGCTCAGGTCCCAGGGCCAGCCACACACTGATGGTGACACTGATGGTATTCCTCATTGGACCTATCGATACGCTGATATTTTAAACACTCCGTGGAAAAGCAGGTGTCTTTTTCCATGGAAAACACGCGTTCCTCAAGTGCCACCTGCTGTCCTGACTGATCCAGGACACGGCAGCACTGAATCCTTCCAGGAGCCTTTCGCTGCCTCATTCCAAATTCCAGCCCAGCCCTTCCCTGGCAGCAGGAAAACACAGGTTTGTCCTTCCTGATTATCAGGGACATTCCCTGAGTGGGAATTTGCACAGCCCCCTGCGCAGAGCAGGTGCCCCAGCACTGCTTCACACTTTTATAAATAAACAGCAACAGCGCTGTCATCTTCCTCATCGCCTGGAGAGGGGAGTGATAAAAACCAGCTCCAGAACCAGGTTCCAGATGATTTTTCCACAGGATGTGGCTGCAAGAAGGAGAGAGGGAATAAAAACTGCCAGGAAGGTAACGTTTGCTATAAATAAACACATTGCATGAACGTGATTCGGGAATGCTGGGCCACCTAAGCACTGCAGATCTTGGCAGATCGTTCCCAGTCCAAAAAAAAGGAGAGAAGGGGGGTCAGAGGTGGTTTGAGAGGAGCTGCCAGGAGAGCATTGTGGATGGGCACGGCCGTGGCACCCTGAGGACACACAGGGAAGAGGGGACAGTGCCCCACAGCTGGCACAAACCCACCCACAAACCATGGCATGGGTCATTAATCCAAATTAAAAATATCTCCTTAAATAACAGATTGGCTCAAACAGTCCAACATTGATCATTATCCCATCGTGTCCTTCAGATTTTGGGAAAGGCTCTTCCCCAGAGGGTGCTGGGCACTGCCCAGGGAATGGGCACGGCCCCGAGGCTGCCAGAGCTCCAGGAGCGTTTGGGCACCGCTGCCAGGGATGCCCAGGGTGGGATTTTGGGATTGTCCTGTGCAGGGACAGGAGCTGGATCAATGATCCCTGTGGGTCCCTCCCAGCTCAGGATATTTATTCCCTGACTGTGTGATTCTGTGGTATGTGGAACACTCTCTGTTCCCATCGGGATTTCACAGGGACCGCCAGGGAGGAAAGCCAGCCCCAGCCTTGTGTGATTTCGCATCTGTGACAGCGAGGGTTTGCGTGATGATTTTCCGTGATCCATCAGCAGCTGGGGCGTTCCGGGTGTGCTTTCCTGGGGAAGCTGCACAGGGAGTCACTGGGAGCTTCCCGTGAGGGGCCGGGCAGGTCGGGCCGGGATGTGGGGTGAGACAGACACAGAATGGTGTGTGCTGTGGGCAGACACAGAATCACGGCATGCTTTGGGTGGGAAGGGACATTAAATACCACCCAGTGCCACCGCTGCCATGGCAGCGACACCTCCCACTGTCCCGGGGTGCTCCAGCC
>VWZT01007599.1:13092-49357 GCA_013397055.1 Pachycephala philippinensis | reverse complement strand
CACCTCCAGAGGTGGGTGAACACATCCAAACACAGCTGAACGCACCCAGAGATGGGTGAACACCTCCAGGGAGGGCTGAGCACCTCCAGAGATGGAATTTGGTCACCAGTGTTCTCCTGAACCAGCCGAGTTTGCCTGGTGCAAACCTTCCAGTTGTGTTTCTCCCCAGAGGAGCCTTTCCCAGCCAGGTCTGGGAGCTGCAGGAGCTGCAGGGGAAGGGGGGCCCGGGGGGATTCACTTCAAAAGCATCATTCCAATGTAGCTGCTTTATCTTCATTAGTGTTGTGCAGCGTTTGCCTCCCTTTGGAGTGGCTATTTCATGCAAATCAGGTTTCAAAGCCACCTCAATCTCTGCTGTTTCCCCGTTAATTCCGTGGCCAGGCTGAAGTGCAGCTTTGTTGTGCTCTTTGCATTAGTGAGGACGTGGATGAAGCCCTTTCAAGCTCTGTCTCCAGCGATTCCCCTTTGATGTGGGAAGGAGTTTGTGCAAGTGGTGTTCCCTTGTCACATTTACCTTCCCAGCTCGAGGAGCCGACCCCATCTCAGCTGTAACTTTGCATTTAGAGCATTTTCACAAAGGGTTTTCCTGGAGTTTCACGCGGTCATAACAAAATGGGGGATTTGGGAATGGTTTTACCTGGTTTTACTTTGCATTTAGAGCATTTTCACAAAGGGTTTTCCTGGAGTTTCACGCGGTCATAACAAAATCTGGGATTGGGGGATGATTTTATCAGGTGAACTTTTCCCCTCTGCACGCCTTTGTCACATTCACCACGGAGAGGTACCATGGAGGCAGGGGAATTCTGCAATGTTTTGGGTGGGAAGGGATCTTAAAATCACCCAGTTCCAACTTCAACACCTTCCACCATCCCAGAGTGCTTCAAGCCCCCATCCAACCTGGCCTTGGACACTTCCAGGGATCCAGGGACAGCCACAGCTTCTCTGGGAATTCCATTCGAGGGTCTCCCCACCCTTCCAGCCAGGAATTCTTTCCCAATATCCCATCTATCCCTGCCCTCTGGCAGTTTAAATCCATTCCCCCTTGTCCTGTCCTTGTCTACCTGTGGAAAAAGTCCCTCTCCCTTTTTTATGAGCCACCTGTAAGTGCTGCAAGGAGTGACAGCATCAGATTTTCAAGGCACAGAGAGTATTGGGATTAAATTCCAGCCCAGTCCTTTGTATATGTCCTCCTGTAAATGATGTAAATTATTTTATACACTGCTCTCCCTCAGAAGGTTCTGTAAGAGCTTGGGAAAGAAATACCCAAAACCACACAACATCTGGAAAGTTGTAGGTATGGAAGCAAGAATATCTTTTTTCCAGGTGGCAAATTCTCCCTGTTCAGCCCAACATCCAGAGTGCCTGGGGAAGGTGCTGGAGATTGTTGTGCTGCCCTGACTGCTGACAAAAAGCTCCTTCAGCTGCTCCCCTGAAGGATTTTCTTGCTTCTCCATCCCAACCAAGTGTCATTAATCAGCTTTAGTCTGGTGGTTGTTGGAATTCCATCACTTCAGGTTGTAGCTACAGCCTGAAACGGCTGCACCGAATTATGGCTGAAAACACGTTCTGGAAATGTGTAATTCCCATTAGTGAGCTCTTTGGGATGCCCTGATGGTGACAGAGCAAACAAGGAGCCTCAAATAAGCTGTGCCATTCCTGACTCTCATCTCGTGCCTGGATTTGCCATCCTTATTAATTGCAAAATCCCAGGTTAAAAACAAAAATCCCAGGTTGGAAGGGACCCCAAGGATCATGAGGTCCAACCTTTCCTGGCAAAGCACAGCCTGGACAAGGAGGCCCAGCAGCCTGTCCAGCACAATCTTGAAATTCCCAACCCTGGGGAATCCACCACTCCCCAGGGAAATTATTCCAGTGGCTGCTTGTTCTCCTTGAGAAAAATTTTCCTAGAATCTCCCCAAGAGTAACTTGTGCCCATCCCGCCTTGTTTTATCCGTGTGACTCCTGGTAAAAAGGGACTTTCCTTCATTCCCAAGCAAGGCACTCAGCTTGGGATGGAGCCTTCCAGAAGATACCTGAATTTTGGAAAGGAGTCACCCCAAGCCTGCAGAGTGGTTTCACAGGATCCTGGGATGGGTGAGGTTGGAAGGGATCACAGGGAATCATCTGGTCCCACTCGCAGAGCACAGGGCACAGGGAAGTGTCCAGGTGGCTCTGGAATATCCCAGGGAGGACACTGCACCCCTCTCTGGCTCTGCTCAGGGCTGGGCACTGCCCAGGGCAGAGGTTCTGCCCCATGCCCAGGGGGAATTCCTGGCATCATTCCCTGCCCATCCCTCTGGTGCCACTGCTGGGCCCCGGAGCAGAGCCTGGGCCCTGCTCCTGGCACCCTCCCTTTGGGTGCTGATCCCATGGGTGCCCCCTCAGCCGTGTCCCTGCTCCTGGCACCCTCCCTTTGGGTGCTGATCCCATGGGTGCCCCCTCAGCCGTGTCCCTGCTCCTGGCACCCTCCCTTTGGATCCCATGGGTGCCCCCTCAGCCGTGTCCCTGCTCCTTCCCTTCGGATCCTGATCCCATGGGTGCCCCCTCAGCCCTGTTCCTGCTCCTGGCACCTTCCCTTTGGATCCCATGGGTGCCCCCTCAGCCGTGTCCCTGCTCCTGGCACCCTCCCTTTGGATCCCGATCCCATGGGTGCCCCTCAGCCGTGTCCCTCCCGGGGCTGAGCAGCCCCAGCTCCCTCAGCCTCTCCTGGGCACGGGGATGCTCCAGGCCCTGCAGCACCCTCACACCCCTCCTCTGGCCCTGCTCCTGAGGAGCCCAGAATGGACACAGCGCTCCAGATGTGCTCCAGATGTGCTCCAGATGTGCTCCAGATGAGCTCCCTGTCCCACCTCGCTGAGGACTGGGGGCACTGGAATCAAACTGGAATCAAACTCCATTTTGCATCAGCACAGATTTGCAGATGTCACCACGCTGCTGAGCGAAATTTCCTGCAAATTCCCATTTTCCTCACAAAAACCTGGCTAGAACTTGTTTAGCCAGACTATTAGTAGCAAAATACTCCAAAATTAAGGTATTTCTGGTTTATCCCTCAGTAATGCCACTGCTGCTTTGACTTGCTGATGTCTCTCCACGCTGCCCTAAACTCCTGCAAGCCAAACTGAACTTCTTTTCTATTTGTTTATAATGCATTAAGGTTTTATCATCTATTACCCAAATCCTTCCTTGCTGCTGCAGCTGGATTTCCTCTGATCACCTCTGTTCCACCACTCCAGAAATCATCCTTTATCCAGAGAAAAAGCCTTTTATCCCGTTCTCTGATCATGTTTGCTCCCAGTGGGTAAAACAAAAGGCTGAACAGCCATCCCAGAAATCCTCTGTGCATTTTCCTGAGTTAAATTCCACATCAGAGATTTCTCCCAGGATAAGCAAGCGTTAAAATCCCAGTTTAGGTTGGTTTTTCTCCCGATATATTGTGCTTTGTAGGAAAGGTGCTGGGATCCTGCCTTCAGAATTAGATTCTTTCTGAGGGAAGATTTGATTCTGCTGGAAGTTACTGAACGTAATAACGTTTTATTGCTCTTTATAAGCAGCTCAGAATTTCTTGCAGAGGCTTTGAAGGAAGGAAAAGTGAGAGGAAAAGGGGGATGTGAGGTGAGGTGGAAACCACGGAGCAGGAGGAAGGTGGTGCAGCTGTGGAAAAGGCAAATGGGATCTAGGGGGGAGTTTAATTGGGAAATTAATGAAGTTTTAATGAGAAGGGTTAATATTGTCACACTAGTTTATTTGGAACTCCCCCTGTGGTAACTCTGTCTGATTCTGGTGATTCAGCTTCAAAAAAGGCAGGAGAAAAACTCTCAGAAAGAGCAGAAACTTCTGCAGGAGCGGAGTGAAATAAAAATATCCAGTGGCTTCTGGTAGGAAAAGGAAGGGTGGGGTCAGGACAAGCTCCAAACTCCAGCCAGAAACAGGAGAGGACAACTCCAGGCCAAGAACTGGAGAGGGAACCCCCTCTCTGCACACAGAACCCAAAAAACATTTGGGGTTTTGCCCAAAATGTGCAGTTTGCCCCCCAGATTCTGGGTGTGCATCACGATTTTTCACCAAAGTCAATAAAATTGAAATTAGGGTTCACCTAAACCTGTGCCCAAGGCAGGTTGGTTTATTTTGGATATTGATTCGGTTTGTGTTGCTGAATAAAACTCGTTCTGTGGTTTATAGAATATAATCTGAAGTTGAGGATCTTTTGCAGGATAGGATGCAAGTGGGGGAAAAAAAACATCTTCCAAAGGTTCTGTTTCCATCAGATGGGATAGAGGCTGAATCTTGGTGTGGTGATAATGCTAAATAACCCGCTTGGACCATCTAATATCATATTAAAATATCATATAAAAGAGTTTTATATCCCATTTCTGCTGCTGTTTTAATTTAATTGGAGAAGATTCCCTATAAACCAGCACTGATTAAACAGCTGCACCTGTGTTTATATTGCCAAACTTATTACTTTTATTGGGAATATTTATCATGCCTCAGATAAATTCTGTATTGTTTAATATCTCATTTCTTTGGGAGGTTTATTTGCAAGATTTCCTCTCTTCCCCCAGACCAAGTCCCTTTAGGTTTTCCTTCAAGGTTGGATGGAGCAACCTGATCTTGATAAAGATGTCCCTGGGTTGTAACAGGTGACCTTTAAAGGTCCTTTCCAACCATTCTGTGATTCCATGAGTTAGAAAATACCTCCATAATCCTCATTTCTGGATTTGAACTCCTTGGGACCAAGCTCTTTAGGACCAAGGTGGTTTCCTGGAGATGAATTTTATTAATACAGCTTTTTTTGGGATTTTGTGGATGTAACACAACTGGAACAGCAACTTGCAGAGGCTTTGGCTTTGGGATGAGTGTGTCCATCTCTTCCTTCAGTTTTCTGGGCTCTTGGGGCTCTTTGAGTCATGGACAGCAACCTTTCATTTCAGCAGCTTTTAAATTTCATTGAATTCTTCATAGATTCTCCAATCTTTTAACCACAAACAAAAATTTCATTGAATTCTTCATAGATTCTCCAATCTTTAATCACAAACATAAATTTCATTGAATTCTTCATAGATTCTCCAATCTTTAATCACAAACATTGATGCTGATGTGACACTTGGGGCCATCAAAACACAAAAAACCTCAAGTTTAAAACTAATTTAAAGAGCAACTTTCCCTCTTGAGATCTCAAGATCTTTGACAAGGAAGTGCTTCTGTTGTGACAGAGGGTAAAAAAACATCCCATGGTGGGAAAACATCCCCAGAACCTTGAGCAAACCCAGTGCCTGCAATTCCAAATTCCACCCCGAGTTCCTGTGGTCCTTACTCCATGAATTTTAAGCCAGCAGGAAGCCCTCATCTTCCAGTTTATCATCCAGAAATGAAATAAAAAATGAAAGGAAAACCGTGGCTAAATCAGTGCTCCTCGAAGGCTGCAGGCAGCACGGTAATACAAATAATAAATTAAGAAATAATAAAGAGCAGAATGGTGGCGAGGAGCTTCAGGCTGAGAACAGGATTGATAAACACAGAGTTTAACATCAAGAAAAAAAATCCTCTGGGGCTTCAACCTTCAGTGATTGTAGAGTGTCAGGAAAGAAATTACCATTTTTGTTGTTGTTGTTTACCTCAGAAATTTTAGGAAGAGATAGAGAATGGAAAAAAGCTGCTCCAAGGAGCCCTCCTGGAAAAAGTCCAAGCATTGCAAAGTTCCACAGATGAATTGATTTAATTAGGCTGTATCAACACTTCTGCTGCTGCTTCAGAGACAGACTCATAAAAGATATTAAAGATGCTGTTGGGGTGTTGCGTTTTTGTTTCAAAGATGCCCACGACTCCTCAGTCATAAAGAGCTTCCCCCATTCCTTTTGCTTTATTTTTACTGATTAAAAATGTCTGTACTGGCTGGAAATACTGCAACAGAGACAAAAGGCAAAAATCTTCATTTTTGTGATGTGTAAATTCTTTAGGAGGAATTAACCTTAAAGATTTGAGGATGAAACTGGTGTGGAAAAAATGGGATTGAGAACAAACAAAAAGGGTTTGTTGTCTGTGGAGGGTCTTGGTGCCAATGGCCAAGGTTTCCATCCAAATATTACTGAATATTTGGGATGAGAGGATCTTCCTGCAGGCTCTTGGTGACCCACCAGTGATGCTGAATTCCCTGGAGTTCATTCCACAGTGAATATTTGGGATGGGAGGATCTTCCTGCAGACTCTGGGTGACCCAGCAGTGATGCTGAATTCCCTGGAGTTCATTCCACAGTGAATATTTGGGATGGGAGGATCTTCCTGCAGACTCTGGGTGACCCAGCAGTGATGCTGAATTCCCTGGAGTTCATTCCACAGGGACGAGAGGGGTTTTTTTGGGAATTTGCTGATGAATTTTGAACTTTCATCTCTCTCCTCACAGACACAGTGATGGATAAAACCCCTGGGGGAAGTGAGGCTGAGCTGGGAGTAGGGCAGGTGTAGGAACTCCCAAACCTTGGTGTAAAGAATTCCAAATCATGGACAAACCTCTACTCAACTCCAGGAATTTGTGGGAAAACCATCTGGTGAAATCAGAGGTGTGTTTTGGAAAAAATTGGTATTTTTTCTGGGATAAACCACTTCCGGTTGATCATGGTGGTCTTTGTGAGGGAACATTCCAAGTTTTTTGGGGTGGTTGGAGATGCCTTTTGTCCAAGCACTGAGAGTCCCTTGGGAACTGCCCCATGCTGTGTTGGAAGAAGCATGGGAGAATCTTTCTTGATGCAATCTTTCCAGGTTTATTGCCTGTCAGAGGGAAAATGCTGGGAAAATCCACGTTTTCCATGCTTGCTACAGTGGACTTTGCAGGCCTGAAATGAGTGATGGAAGTCAGGATATTCCATTTCAACATGAGGGAATTCCACCTGGACATGAGGAAAAACTTCTTTCCTGTGCAGTGACCGAGCACTGGAATTGATTGTCCACTGAGGGTGTGGAAAATCCTTCCCTAGAGATATTCCAGAGTTATTTGGATGTCATTCAGTGCCAGTGCTGGAGCAGGGAGCTGGGACCAGATGATCCCACTGTGGTCCTTTTTCCATCCTGACCTATCCTGGGATTCTGTGAACATCAGGAAACTCTTTTTTCCTGTGAGGGTGTCAAACACTGGAGCAGGTGGTGGAATTTCCATCCTTGAAGATCCCCAAAAGCCACCTGGAAACGGTCTTGGAAAATCCTCCAACTTCAGCTCTTCCCCAGCTCCTTTCACTGCTCTGGGTTCGCTTTGCCTCTGTCTCAGGAGTTCTTTTCTTTGGGATTTACATGAAAAGACAGGAGATGATGAGTTGTTCTTCTAATTGATGTTTATTAATTCTTATCTAAGGCATAACTGCATGGGATGTGCCCTCCAGTTAAAAGGTGGGAAAATGGCTGTGGGTTCTAACTTCCAAGGCCATTTAAAGCCCAAACTATCCAATTATCAAATGCCAACTCATTTATTTTTACTTATAATCCAGTAACCATTCATCTATAAGCTACATTGCGAATTTTCTTAAACCAATACCTGAGCAGCCAGAAAAGTTGAAGAAGGAGGAAAGAAGAACAAACCTACACCCCAAATCCTCCATCTTGTTACTAAATCTCATAAACCTAATTTTCTATATTTTTACATCTTTCACATATGTAAAGATATAGATAATTTTTATATATTATTTCAGTGACATAATAAATTCATTTTTAACTATACAGCAACAACTTCAGTGCTATCATATAATAAAGGGAGTTTTTCCCAAGGTCTCAGATCAAATGCAGTGTGTTTTTGGGGGTCATTCTCTGAACTCAGGGTTCCAACACATGCCTTGATATCAGGGTGCATTTTCCAGGCTGCCAAAACAAGATAAAGGCTTAGAGATGCCAAGTTGAACTTTTATATTGTTTTAATTTAAGGAAAACAGGAATTTTCCTTCAGAATCCTGAAACCCAGCGCTGTTAAAAGTTTTTGTGCACGGCTTTTTCATGTTATAGAAAATAGAGAGGGATGGGACAATGCAGGGAATTCCAGACAGAGCAGGGAATTCCAGACAATTCAGGGAATTCCACATCATTTTCTGGGGTCTGTGTATTTCAGAGGGGCTGGGCAGAGCCTGATTTCTGCTCTTCTCTACCCAAAATTATTCTTTAATCACTGTTTAAGAGTAAAAACCACGTTGGCAAGTTGCCGTACAATTACTTTGTTATGCGTTTTGCTGTGTTGGTGTATTTGTTTAATTAAGTTCCTCGCTAATTAGAGCTGTATGTACTTGTGTTAATTATTATTTGCTTAACACAATCAGCAGTGTAATTCTTTCCTGAGAAGGCACACACTTTCCAGAGAAACTAAATTACTGATTCCGTGGGCTCTCCGAAAGAATGGTTGCTCCATTTTTGTCAGATGAGAGGTTGCATTCTTTAATGTGAATGAAATTCAATTTAGATTACCTGAAACTTCACATAATATATTGTATTTTTAATTGGTGATTAAGCAAAGAAAGAAAAAGCTGGTTTGATTTGTACCTCGGCACAAAGATGTCTATTTTTTCTGACTGGATTACAAAATTGGACAGCTGTGCTATTTATCACCCTCCAAGACCTTTTTATGTCTGACAAAGAAAAAGTACATTTGTCTTCAGGCTTTGGAAAGAAAACTGCTTTCTCATGCTAAAAAATGTAACCCTGTGCAACTTCTGACCTTTTACCAAGCTTTTAATTAATTTTTGTTTTTAAATGCAAAGAACCATAAACACATTACACAGCCAGAGCCGTGTTGGGGTTTTAATGCTGTGCCCGTTCGATGGGTGAATTTCTGTTCTAAAATAGAAAGGAAAGTGATGCCATAAATATCTTTAATCGTGTTCCAGAAGGGAGTTAATAACCAAGTATTGTTATTTCTGAGTGGGGTTTGTATGTCCACACCCCCACATCCATCTGGGTCATGTCTCTCTATCTGGTAAATCTTTAGGGCTTTGATTTCTGCAGGTTTTTGCTTGTTTTTGCTGATCAATTCTGCAAAATGTCTTTGGTATTTGGGGGAACCACCAGGGAGAAATGTTTTAGTTGGGAACCTCGGGAAAGCAGGAAAAGGAGGAAGCATCTCCTCCAGGAGGAGCAGATGGAGGAAATAATTCTCCTGAAGGAAAATATAAACATGGCCAGGATTATGGAGGGAGATTGGGAGGATTTATCCTCATCCCAGGAAGGTTGGGGATGTTTCTTTGCATTTCTCAAGAAATGTGGTGTTGAATGAGAACTTCATCAGCAGAGCAGCAGAATATTAATGCCTTCCCAAACTCTGAAATGAAACTGGGCAGGAAATGCAAACTCTTCTGGAGTCCTCTGTAATTTACACCTGAGCCAATTTATTAATCTTAAACATTCACTAATTGCAGTTATTTTCAACTCTGCCACAAAATCGGCAGAAAGATTTTATTTAAAAAGACAAATTAAGAACTTGGCTCACGGTTCTGTCCGTCCAAGTGTGGCATTTTTTATCTGTGGTTTGAATTCTGCCCCGTGACTGAGGTACCTTGGGAATAGAGGAGTGAAAGCAGCAAGAATTGCTGAAATGCTTTGCTGAGCAAATGTTCAAAATGCACCTTGTCCGTTCCTAATCACCATGGAAAATGTGCTGGGAAATGGGCATTTTACAGAAATGAGGGATTTACTCCTCTGGACAGAACGAAGGGCACGAGGCCGCTGTTGGATATTGTAATTGAAAAATCACGGGGGAAAAAAAAAGAAAGGAAATTGAAGAATCACAGGAGAAAATAGAGAGAAGTGGAAGAATCAATAATGATGTTAATGAGAACTGCTGGAAATGCCCATTAGTGGGAATCACTGTTTCAGGAATCGTTTCCAGTCATAAGTCCCATTGTCTTACCACACGAGGAGCATCTCAGGGATGTGAACCAGTTCCCAAAATTCCCAAAACCAACATGGTTCATTGGAGAATTCTGCTTTACCTCAGTGTTTTTCTCACACAGGTTGTGTGAAAAACATTGGGTGGCCTCCTCGGTCCCTTTGCACTTCTGTTGTCCACCTGGAAAAGGGGATGAGAACATTTCACTGTTTCAGCGTGAAGGAAAAGTTAAATAAAGATTTCTTTGGTGGAATCTTGCTGAAGGTACCCTCAGCAGGGAGTGATGAAACAAATTCCAGAGCAGTTGGACACGGGCATCACAAGCGTCCACAGCAGTTGAATGAAGGGTTAAAACAGATATCAAAGAATTATGGAATGGTTTGGGTTGGAAAGGACCTTAAAATGATCCAGTGCCACCCCCTGCCATGGGCAGAGACACCTTTCACTATCCCAGGGTGCTCCAAGCCCCGTCCAACCTGGCCTGGAAAATTTCCAGGGATGTGACAGCCACAGATTCTGTGGGAATTCTATTCCAGGGCCTCCCCACTCTCACAGGGAAAAATTATCTGTGTCCCTGTTAGCCTCTAAAAATCATACCTGAATCCATAAAATCATTTTCCTTTGGGTGACTTTGTGCAGCAAAGGGGTCGATGTCCCCAGGAATTCCATGAAGAGGTTTCCATCCACTGTGCTCTTGCAGAAACAGAGCTGGATTAATTTAAGCCTGCTCTAATTAACAAAAATAAGACAGAACGAAGGTCTGACTGTGCATGGGGCTCCACAAAACCCAGCTCCACGTTAATTGTGGTTGTTTGGCTAGAATTGTTTCATTTGTCACCTCCAGGTTCTGCAGAGCTCCCACTTCCCCCTGTGTTTGTGTTCTAATCCTTCTCCTTAGGGCTGCCTGCAGCAAGGAGGAAGAAAAGAAACCCTTTTAATCCATCATTTATTCCAAACACTGCCTACCAAACAGGAGGATTTACCAATTGGGGAGGTAGGGAATGTTTAATAAGACAACAAAATTCACTCACCAGCTCGTTTTTAATATTCTAGAGGTAAATTGGCAGATCCAGCACCGGCCCTGGGCCCTGACATGTGTTTGCTAATGACAGTTAATTAGGGGCTGTCTGCAGCAATCATGGGCTGTCAGGCCTCATCCAGGCTGGAAACGTGAGGGACACAGGAGCTGCCTCCCCCCTCCTCCCCTAATTGGAGTGGTTTGCCAGGATTAACTGTGAATATCCCAGGAGGTGCTTTGACACTTCCCAGAGCCTTTCCCACATGCCATGGGCAGGGCTGGAATTCCTGCTGGGCTCGGAGTGGTGAGAGGGATATGATTTGCTGGAATATTTCCTAATTCCTCCCATCTCCAGCCTTTCTCAAGGATTTCTTATCAGGGTTCCCTGTAACAATTGGGAGATGTCTGATCCTGATGCCTAAAAGGCCAACCTAGAAACAGAGACTGGACAGGAGGAAGGGAATAAAGGTGGATATTTATTTGAAAGGCCTTCAGAGGCACACCCTGGGCAGGCCAAAGGCTGCACCCAAGATGGACCCCGAGTCACGAGTTCTTCACACTTTTATAGCTTTGGGCCATTTGCATATCAGCATAAATTCACCAATTAAACTTTAGCTAATGATGGAATTTGCCCTCAGCTTGCCCCCCTTCTCAAGATGCTGGGTTACACATTTTGGGCCTAGGCCGGGCTGGGTGTCCTTGGAGAGCAGCCTGGAGAGGCTTTGTTCTGTCTGTCTCAGCACGAGAGAGCAGCAGCTCCCAGGCTGCAGGACACTGCAGAGTTACACACTGGGAATGCAGGATTTGGAAAATATAGAAGTTAAAACCTAAGGCATCAATCCCACACGACTTTTCCAGTGGTGCTCCTCTCCTCTCCACCACTGGGTCATCATTATCCTGGCAAAAGTGGGTCAAGCTCTAGGAAGGAGGTCATTCTGTTGTCACTCATGGAAGCTTTTATGGAATTCTGGAAATCCTGATTCGCAGCAATTCCTGGTGCTCGCTGTGGTGTTTCCGGAAAATTGGCTTTGGAGCAGCTGCAACGTAGAACCAAGTTCTCTTCCCACTTCATTTTTATCTCAATTAATCACAGAACAAGTTCAAAGGGACCTTAAAGCCCATCCATTTCCAGTCCCGTGGTCAGGGACACCTTCCACCGTCCCAGGGTGCTCCAAGCCCTGTCCAGCCTGGCCTTGGGCACTTCCAGGGATCCAGGGGCAGCCACAGCTCCTCTGGGCACCCTGTGCCAGGATCCCACCACCTTCCCAGCCAGGAATTTCCAGGTTGGTCACCTATTTATGGATGTATTAGCCCTTTGCTCAGCTCCCCGCTGCACTTGGAAATCCTTTGAAGTGAAGTCTGATGTTGGAATTTCATAATTTAGGTAGTTTCCCTGGGTTTGTTTGTGTCATTCCTGGTTTTCTCCTGACTTTCCAAGTTCTTTCTCTGATTTGTTTGCTGACCTTGAGGTTTGGTGGGACAAAGCTGTCTCCAGCTGATGTTCTGAAGGTGCCATCAGGGTGTTCAGGGAATTCTTTGGGCCATTTGTTTAAGAGTTGGACTTGATGATCCTGGTGGGTCCCTTCCAGCTCAGAATGTTCTGTGAATCTGTGAATCTGGGGCTCCTCACCCTCAGTCACCTCTCGCAGCCCAAGTGGAGGAATCCCAGAGTGGGGGAGGTTCTTGGTTTGGTTGGGAATCCAGAGTGACCTGGGAATTACAGCTGGATCTGCAAGACACCGAACTGGAAAATCTCTCCCAGGAATTTTGGTACTTAGAGCAGGAAAATCCCCCTGGCTGGATTTCTCAGCACCTTTGAAAACCACAGCTCTTGGCAGGTGTCCTGCAGCTCAGGATCACTTGGAATTGTGGCTTCAGAGCAGCGAGGGTGACAAACTTTGTGTCTTTTTGCATCAAATTTTGCTGTAATTGCTCCATCTAATCCCTTATTAGGCTCTAATATCGCCCCTGTCTCCTCAGACTTTTTCAAAGTTCATTTCAATAAAATGCTGACAATATTTTGTGTCTAATTTGTCCCCGTCCTGGCTGCTTCAGAGATTTCTAAGTAGATTGTGCTGACATTAATTACGATTTTGTGGTCAGGCCCTGCTCCTCCATAGGAGTGACACGATTTTGCCCCCACTCTTCAAACTGGGAATCTCCAAAGAGCCCTGGGATGTCTCCCACTGCTCCAGAAGATTTGATATAATGGATAAAGCAATCAAACAAATTCTATTTATGCATCCCTGAGAGGATAATTCACGCACCAGCGAGCCAGTGGCAAGGGGAAATTACCTTTGGAGTTGAAATTTCCATTCCAAACTTGCATTGTGCTTTTGGTTTTGCAGGCTGTAAGTTTCTGCTTGAAATTTATATCCATTTGCCACTTTTACTGCACGAGCAAAAAAGCTGGAGTACGAAATATTTCATGTGCTTGTCTATAAATTGATATTTTGTAATAGTTCACTCGATGCTGCTGAATTTTACAGTTTGTCTCTGGTTTCTCAATAGCTCCGACTTACAATCTTTTATGTGAGAGGGATTTTTTTCTTTAAGTAACAAAAACAGTAGTTGGAAATTGATTTTCTGGGCATTGTTCAACATGCACTCATCCCTTGTACTCCGTCATCGTCGTCCACTCAGGGGTTTATTTGGAGTGTAAAAAAGTGTGAGATAAAGCAAGAAATTTTAGAAATTCTGTTTTTTGCTGGTGTTCTTCATGGGAAGGGCTGGAAGAGCCCTTTCCGAGGTGGGAAAAGCACTTGAAGAGGTTTCCCTGGACAATGGTGGAGTCTCCATCCCTGAAGGGATTTCAGAGCCGTGTGGATGTGGCACTTGGGGACATGGTCAGAGGTGGCCTTGGAAGTTCTGGATCTTCCAGACTTCTGCCTTTGCTTGGTTTTTTATTTTGAGCATCTGTGCTGTGTGGGACCCTGGTCTGGCTTTCATCCATTCATTACTTTTCCTAATAATCATTAATCCATAAAATATTTTGGAAAGGAGCTCATGCCCAAATTTTACGAACAGGGAAACGCACTCTGTGTTTGTGCAGGTCATGAAGAACCACGCTGAAGGTCAGCAATAGGTTCAAGATCTTGGTTTTTTGTGGGAATCAGAAGAGTAGAAACCCCCACAAACACTAATGAGTTTAATTTACAGCCCTAGAAAAATCTTGGGTTGATGTAATAATAAAGGTATACAGATCTTAAGTAGAAGAATTATAAACCTATGTTTCTATAGTTATAAGTAAGAAAATGTATTGGGTGATATGGTGAAGGGTTTTAAGTATGATAATGTGATTTTATAGTTTAAGTGAAGAATTTAGATGTTATAATAGAAGTATCTGTGTGTACGTGAGCTAACAAGTTATTGGTTAAAAAACAGACACAATGCAGTAAAAAGTGCCAAAAGTGACAGGTTATAAAATCAAAACAAAGTTTCGTGTTAATTGTTTATTGGACCAGAAAGTTATAAATTGCCATGGAACTCTGAAACTCGTGACTTTCTTTAGTTATGGCTCCTTGCTGTTAAACCTGTAACTTCTGAGACTGAGGCCTCGTTTGATTTTTTAAGTGATAAGTCACAAATAACAGGGTTGGTCCTGTCTCTTGGATCAGGCTCTGACAGTTTTTCTTCCTTCTTTGGTGGTTTGACCTTCATAAAAGTCTTTAGAAATCCTGTTTGGGAAGTGGAGGAATTCCCTCAGGGTTTGTGTAGGTGACGTAGAACCACCCTGAAGGTCAGGAATAGGTTCAAGATCTTGGTTTTTACTCCTGCTTTGGTGGTTGGACCTTCATAAAAGTCTTTAGAAATCCTGTTTGGGAAGTGGAGGGATTCCCTGTGTCTGGAGAAGTTCAGGGCTGACAGAGGGTAACTTCATGGAATATTGGGATGGGGCTCTGAGCAACCTGGGACAGTGGAAGTTGTCTCTTCCCAATCCTTCTTTCCATCCTTTCCAAGCAGCCTTTGAAATCTGACCAAGTGCTGAGAAAAGTTTCAATTTTTTTAATGATGTGACCACTTTCTGTTCAGATGGAATAATGGCAGAAAACCTTTTTGGTTTTTTCCTGCCTTTTTCTCATTACCTTAATTTTTGGGTGCTCAGTTTTTCGAGGTCGCGGCAACCGAAGGAGGTGAAAGGAGAACACAGCAGGAGGGATCAAGTACAAGGGATATTTTTAATTTTTAATTAACTTTTCTTGACTTCATTCAGACCCTGCTCTACTGTCAACACGAGGCTTTGTTAAATCCAAGGAGTGATGAGGATGTTTTTGGGTGGAGATCGAGTGTGGGGCCTTTTTAATGCTGGGTGCATCTGTTGAGATATAAATCCATTGATTTTCCATGTTCCATACCCTGATCCTAGGGCAGGGATGAATTAAATGGGTAAAGAAACACAGAAGGTTTTCTTTCCTGTTGCTTTAATTAAAACCTCCAACCAAATCCTTTTTTTTCCCTTAGTTCCTCCACAGGTCCAGGGCTCAGAGTTTAGGCTGATTTCCTTAAATGATTTAAAATTTTTCCTTTTTTTTTTTTTTTTTTAAATCAGAGCATCCTTGAGCTTTACATTTCCTCAATTTTCAACTAATTGTGCTAAATGCTGTTAATCACTTTTGGAATTTGCTTCCCACACCATTCTTCTATGGAGTTATATATTGTATATTCTGTATTCTGTCTCCTCAATCCCCATCCCATCGCTCCAGCCTCACATCCCAGGAATATCCCCATTGCTTTAACACCCAAAGAGTTGGGGGACCGTGGTTTGTGCTTTGGATGATTAATAGGATTTTCCTTCCTCCTGTCCCTATTTTTGTTCAGTGCTGCCTCGGGACAAATCCAGGGATCCCTGAGACCCCTCCAAAGATGGATCTGTTGGGAATGCCCAAGGTGTCTCTTCCCCAAGCCCTTTCTTCCTCCTCCCTCATTTATTTTCTCCGTAACCACTGAGTAGAAATGTTCTATTGTCATTCTGCATTTCTCCTTTTTCCTCACTTCTTGTCCTGTTTCTTCCCACTTTTTGCTCCTCCTGCAACCTGCACGTCTCCCAAATCCTTCAGCTTTCAGAGATAAGCTGATCTGCAGCTACTTAGGTAGAGCCTATCTCGAATAACTTGCGTTTGTGATACGGAAAGAAATATTTATAAACCATTGAATTCCTCGAATTGGCAGAATCTTTGGGTTTATTTCACATTTTCCACGGGCCCATCTGCTGCTGCACGTTGGCTGCTGTGCTGCTATCGGTGCAATTATGATTTTATTGATAAGAGGATGGGGGTGTAAATAAATATAGAGGGGAGGAACTGAGAGGAGACCAATCTTCAGGTGTTATTTCATTGGGGCTGAGTGCTGCATGCTGATGGTAAAAGGGGAAAATCCAAGGAGAAAGGAACTCTTGGATTCCTCTTCCTGCTCCCCTCGTTGGGATATGTCTGAGGAATATGGCAGAGGTTGGGATTCCTTCTGTGTTCAGCTTTCTGCCCTAAATTCTGTCATTAAATGACATCATAAAGGTTTAAAATCATCAGCTGAAGGCTGAAACATCCCATTGAAAGGAGAAACCTTAAAAATAATCTCATTTCACCCCCTGCCATGTGCAGGGACACCTTCCACTATCCCAGGTTGCTCTAAGTCCCATCCAACCTGGAACACTTCCAGCTAAAATCAATATATTCTGAAAATGTATTTCTTGACAAGAAAAAGAATCAGCATAATCATAAATTTGGCTGAATAATAAATTATTCACGGCGTTCAAGCACTATTAGTTAGAGGGAAAAGATGAAATGCAGAGGACTGAAATGATTCACACAGGGCTGGATGAGTTAGGACAAGTATTAGGATTCCTGGTGCAGTTTTTACAGCACAGGGCAATAAAAATTCATGGAAAAAAATCCAAACTAAAACTGCTGCAACATCCATCATATCCATGAAGCTGCAGTGCTACATTGTACACGTATTTTTTTCCTCTTTTCGGTAATTGAAAAGAATTGGGAGTTGTAAGGAGAGAGAATGTGGGGAAACCGAGCACAATTTACAGCGCAGGTGGCCACAAAGGCAGGGTTTATATCAGAAAAACCCACTCGTATTTCCTCAGATTGCTGCTGAATATTTTGGTGCTTCCCAGGATTTATTTCCACCTCTTTCAGCTTCCCAAGCTCGGAGCTCTGTCATGCCCTGAAGGAATATAAACACAAACACGAGGCTTTATTTGCGGGGAGATTGCTGAATTCAGACCGGGAGAATTCCCACCCCCGGGGCTGTAAAATCCTTGTAACCCAATAAATGTGGGGTTTTGCCATCCCTTGGGAAAACCAGGAGCTGTGGCTGGCCCTGTGTTTGTGGGATTGTAACTGGATTAGGAAGAACTCTTTGATTGACAGTGAGGAGTTAATTAGGCTAACGACTTCCTGGCGCTGTGCCTCTGGAAATCCTTGGAGTGTCCCTTTGGAAAACCCTGACATTCTGAGCGTGACACCCCATCCCATCCCATCCCACCCCATCCCATCCTGGAACACTCCCGAGCTGGGGAGAGGAGTTACCAGGGAGCTGCCATCGGGATCAGCGTGGATAAAATCCTGCTAAATCAGCCCATCTGTTCCAGATCCTTAATTAGTGTCATTCCCATCAGGAATGGGAGTTTCCCCAGCCTTGATTATGGACACGTTTCACTGGAGGGTTCCTCNGAATTCCCAGAGAAGCTGTGGCTACCCCTGGATCCCTTGGAAGTGTCCAAGGCCAGGCTGGACATTGGGGCTTGGAGCAGCCTGGGATGGTGGAAGGGGTCCCTGACATGGATGGGGTGGAATGAGATGATTTTCCAGGTTCCTTCCGAGCCAAAACATTCCATGAAGCCTCCGGAGAGTTCCCAGCTGCAGGGAAGCACCACCCACGTGTCCTTCCCTTGGAAAAGGATGGGACCTGTCCCTTTCTCCAAGCACTGATTTGTGGCAGGGGGAGGACGAGGACAGTGGAAGTCACCATGAGCAGTGCCAGGCACTTTGTGCCTCTCATTATGGGATGGAAATTCTCTACAACCTCCGAAAAATCTGAGCAGCCTCTTCCAGCTGGATTTGGGAGGAATATTCCTGGTGAACACCCTGCACTGGGGTCTGCTCCGTGCTTGTGTGTAAAGATAATTTCATCTCCCACCAAAACACGACCCTTTGATTGATAATCTGTAATCAAGAGCCAGAGTGGGCCTCTGTCACACTTGGACACGGAAAAAACTACGCAGACACCTTGTCAAGAGAGAAGTAGAAAAAAAAGGGGCCAGATGACCCCAAGCCTTTATTATATATGTTCTTAGAAACCACCGTGGATTGGAGGGAGAAATTACCACCCCTCAGTCACACTGGTCAAAGGAAAATCCATCAAACGTCTCCACCTAGGAGAAATGGAATGCAAACAATAAAGCACGGTTAGCAAAGCATGGCTGTGTTTACAGAAAGTGCGTGAGAAACTCTTACAGAAAATGAAAACATCGAAGACTGCAGAACTCAGGGCAACACTTGTGTGTAAAGATAATTTCATCTCCCACCAAAACACGACCCTTTGATTGATAATCTGTAATCAGGAGCCAGAGTGTGCCCCACTCTGCCCTTCCAGCCCCGTTGGCCACAATTCCATGTTGATTCCAAATCTCCTCCTCGCTTGCCACGTGTCAGCTGTGCCCTGCAATTCTGGGATAATAAACCTGACACACACGTGAACATCAAATGACACTTCCCAGAGTCAGGAAATCGTTTTCCCACTGGCAATAACAGCCCTTGATGTGTTTGTACTCTGCTTTGCAGCAGCTTGGTGAGGCTGATGAATTAAGTGGGATTTGTAAGGATCTCTCTGTGGACAGGAGCCAAGTGTCTGGGCAGAAGACATCAGCTGTCAGGAATTCCTCATTCCAGGTTTGGAGATCAGGAGCTGGGAAAAAAAGATGTCAGCCACACATGGAACTACACAGGGAATTAGGGAAATGGGTTTGATTTGGAATAATGTAACTGCTGGTGTTGAGGCCGTTGAAGCAAAGCCTTCACTCCTTGGAGAAGAGGAATGGGATCTTTAATGGAGGCACAGCAGCCAATTTGTCCAAATTTGCTGCCTCCAGCAGCACAGGGTTGTTGCAAATCCATTTTCCTCATTAGCCTGGCCCAGACCCTGGATGCCAAATGAGGTGGATGATCCAAGGCAATTCCAGATCCCAGCTTTTCATCTCCGTTTCCTCTGGAAGCTGATTCTGTTTTCCCCAAACACATCCTGCCAACACTGAGCCTCCTCCCAACCCTTCAGAGGAGCAACGAAATCTTGGTGGTGTTTCCTTGCCATAAATTCCTTCATGTGGGAAACTTCCAGTCATTCTTTGGTTGCAGCTCTGGCTCTGTGGCCAAGGTGTGAATTTATTAATGATGACAGCCTGGAGCACAGCTGGGTCTTTGATCACTG
This sequence comes from Pachycephala philippinensis, assembly GCA_013397055.1. Classification (NCBI taxonomy): domain Eukaryota; kingdom Metazoa; phylum Chordata; class Aves; order Passeriformes; genus Pachycephala; species Pachycephala philippinensis. The sequence continues at coordinate 30,054 of VWZT01007599.1, read as the reverse complement.
GTTCTTGCCCTCCTAAATGGCAATTTTGGTGTGTCCCAACTGAGTTTTTCAGCCAATTTACTAACGGAAGTGATTAGGTTGGAATTTTGTATAGGTTAAAGTCACCTGGCTGGATTTGTAATCTCAAAATCTGGATTTGCAGACCTCAAAAGTGCATTATTGTTACCCTGACAGCTCTTTAAAACAGGATCTTTGTGTTCCTGTGCAAACACCTGGAACTGAGCACCACCAAACCATTGTGTGATCACAGAGCCACGGGATGCTTTGGGTTGGAAGGGAAATTAAAATTCATCCAGTTCCACCCCTGTCATGGGCAGGGACACTTCCACTGTCCCAGGGTGCTCCAAGCCCATCCATCCTGGCCTTGGACACTTCCAGGGATCCAGGGGCAGCCACAGCTTCTCTGGAAAAGCTGTTTTTTTCTCCTTTGTGGTGTTGCATGCCCAGGGTTGGTGAGAAAGGAAAATCCTCGTGCTCCCGTTGCTCCTTTGGGGTGTGTGACTCCTTTCCTGGGTGTCCTGGAGGGATTGGGGTTGTTCCACTCTTCTCCCATGATTTCCATGGGATTGAGTGTGGGTAAAACCAAACTCTTGTGCCCAGGTGGGCAAGAGGCCGATGGCCCCTGGGCTGTGCCAATCCCAGCGTGGGCACAACCCCAGGGCAGGGACTGTCCCCTGTGCTGGCCCTGCTGAGGGACCCCCTGAAATCCTGGGGGCAACTCGTGATGGGAGAGACCTGGAGGGGCTGGAGCATGTCCAGGGAAGGGGCTGGAGCCCCAGGAGAGGCTGAGGGAGCTGGGAAAGGGGCTCATCCTGGAGAAAAGGAGGCTCAGGGGGGCCCTTGTGGCTCTGCACAACTTCCTGAAATCTTGGAGCCAGGTGGGAGTTGGGATCTGGGAACAGGGACAGGAGGAGAAGGAACAGCCTCAGGCTGGGCCAGGGGAGGCTCAGGGTGGATATTGGGAAAATTCCTTCATGGGAAGGGTTGTAAAGCATTGGAATGGGTTGCCTGAGGCAGTGGTGGTGTCCCAGTCCCTGTAGGGATTTCAAAGCTGTGTGTATATGGCACTTGAGGACACGGGTCACTGTCAGGCCCTGGAAGTGCTGGGGATGGTTGGACTTGATGATCACAGAGGATTTCTCCAACCTCAATGATTCTGTGATTGTCCCATCCAGATTCTCAAGTCAGGCAAAAAGGTGTGGAAATGATCTGGGATCTGTGTTCTCCTATTCCATCCCATGTGTTTCAGAGTTTTATCAACAGTTTTGGGTACAGGACTAAAATGTGAAAAAAAGGGTTACTTGGTGAAAGGATGAACTTGATGTTGACTGTGACAGAGGGAATTAATGCTCTGCCAGAGATTTCTGAAGTGATGGTGTGTTATTTCCAGCTGTTCAATCCAATAGTCTGAGAATTCCACAGGGTTGGCCGTAGAACTCTGTTTCCCCAAACACTTCCACGGACACAGGTTCTGGAATGTTTAACTGGCCCTCCTGGCCTTCTCTCCATGTTGGATGATAGAAAACCCAGCTGCTGTGAGAGGCCAGCCAGAATCACCCCTCACAGTGCCCTGGTGGTGCCACAGGAGGTGATGCCCAACCGAGGTGTCCATAACAGGACATCTCAACTTGTCCCAAGCTCTCCTGGAGCTCCACCGAGGCACTCCAGCATTGTCTCCGGGTGGGCTCTGGAGTTCCAACCTCAATTTGGACTTTCCTTTGCCCCGCTGTGTTTTTAGGTTTAACTGGCTGTCCCCACTCAGGAGTCAGTGGGATGCTAATGAGGGATGGTGCCATCTGTCCCTGATTTAATGGGGTGGCAGCACGAGGCACACAGGACTGATTGGAGTGACAGGCACAGACAGTGATGGGGCTCTGCTGTCTGACTGGGAAAAGCAGGGCAGCAGAGAGGTGCAGCAAAGCTGAGCTGATCCTGTCTCTTGTAGAATCTGCCACACCAAATCCAGGGGTTTTGAAACCTCTGGCTGCTCCCAGTTGTTCCTCCCAAGCCATCCCTGCGTTCCCATTCCATTCCAAATCTGGATAATACAATTAAATAACCTCCAGTCTGCATTTGCAAAGCTGTCACAGCTCCTCTATTAATAGAGCCATCTGAAGGATTTCTCCTCAGCATATGTTGCTTTTTAAAAGGGGCCAGATTGAGAGCTGGGGGGTTGGAGGACAAAGAACGAGCCACTGGATCCAATTGAAAACAAATAATGGGAATAATAAGTTAATAATTTTTACAGAGCTGTTGTGCTCAGGAGGAAATGGGAAGTTGTGGGGGGTAGCGTTACATTGCAGTGGTGGTCAGCAAACTGAATGGAATAGGACATTAAAGGAAATGGGATTTAATAATAGGAAAAGCTGGAGTTAGTGAACTTCATATTTCACATCCCTTGGTTAATAGGGTGTCATTACACGGTGGCTCTGTAAACATAATTATTGCTGTGATCCCCGAGTGTTTTACACACGTTTAATGCTGCCTCACAATATTTCGGTGTGATGGGCAGGAATTCCTGTGGAATTGTCAGGATTGTTGAAAATTACAGTGCTTTTTAAGCAGGGCTGGGTGTATTTTCTACCCTGCACGGAGCAAAGTAGCAGAGAAATGGTGTTACCTGGTGTGGGAAATAAAGGCTTGACTTTGCTTTTATGTAATTTTAAAAGTGAAGAAATGGTGGAGTCCTCCAGGTTTGGCTTCATGCCCTGGGTTCACATAAAACAGGGACATCACAGACCTTTGGAGAGAGAGATTGATGGAGTGGTTGGGGCATTTATCTTCTGTGGGATTGGATTTAAATTACAAATGGATCGACGGAGGGTAATTTAGTTCAGTGGTCATTTTGGGTTATCATCTCCATCTCGGAGCAATCTTGTCACTTGGAGGCAACTTGGCCCCACCTCAGTCTGATTTTGGGCTAGAAATTTAGGGATTCAAGGATGGAGAGGAGAAATTTGGTACAGAAAGGCAAAGAGGTGGCTGGAATAGGAGCTGGGTTTGCTCAGTTCTGTATAAAGTGAAGATTTATCAATTATTAATTTATTTTATTGGTGACAGAGGATGAAGGAGGAGCTCATCAAAGCTGGATTTGAGGCTGAAGGTGAAGCCTGGTGCTGTGCTGAGCTGCACATCCCAGCTCTGCTCCCCAGCCCCTGGAAAAGCAGAGTTTTACATTTCCCTGTTCCCTGGATGTGCACAGTTGGGGTTTTTTGGTCATGATCTCGTCCCCTCCTGCAGTTTGGAGCATCTCTGGCTTTGCAAACATTAATTAATGGGTAAACTCAGGCTCTGTGTACCTGGACAACCCCAAAAATGTCCTCCATGAATGAGAAGGAGACCAAACCATTCTCTCACAGGATTCCTGCTTCCAGGTTCATATTGTAAAGAACCTGTGCCTGCTCTAGGGGATGAAAAGCAGGTTCGTGGCACAGAGGGAATAAAACTGCTCCCTGTTTGTTCTCCAGATGAGCTCAGAGGCCTCGTGGTGTTCTCAGGAGTCTGGAGGGGCTGAGCAGGATCAAAGCCTCCCCCAAGCCTCCATTGGGTCAGGCAGTGGGAGCTGTTCCACGCTGGGGGATTTAACCCCAGGCACACAGAGCTCTGCTGGGATGTGGCTCCTGGAGGGAGCAAACATCACCCTGAGCTGGCCCTGCTCCTCGGGGTGATGCCTAAAGGGCCAACCTAGAAACAGAGGCTGGAAAGGAGGAAGGGAATAAAGGTGGATATTTATTTGAAAGGCCTTCAGAGGCACACCCTGGGCAGGCCAAAGGCTGCACCCAAGATGGACCCCGAGTCACGAGTTCTTCACACTTTTATAGCTTTGGGCCATTTGCATCTCAACCCAATTTCACCAATTAAACTTTAGCTAATGATGGAATTTCCCCTCAGCTTGCCCCCCTTCTCAAGATGTTGGGTTACACATTTTGGGCCTAGGCCGGGCTGGGTGTCCTTGGAGAGCAGCCTGGAGAGGCTTTGTTCTGTCTGTCTCAGCATGAGAGAGCAGCAGCTCCCAGGCTCCAGGACACTGCAGAGTTACACACTGGGAATACAGAACTTGAAACATATTAAAGTTAAAACCTAAGGCATCAGGGGACATCTGGACAGGGTTTTGGCTCAGAGGGGCTTTAGGGTTTGGACAAAGTTTGAGTTTTATCAGGTTTGATCTAAAACCTCTGTGAAGATGTGGAGCAAACTGGTCCCATCTGCTGTAGGGGGTGAAAGCCAACAGCAGAGTCCCAGAAGGGTTTGGGGTGGAAGGGACTTAAAGGATCATCCCATTCCACCCCTGCCATGGGCAGGGACACCTTCCCCTATCCCAGGCTGCTCCAAACCCCATCCAGCCTGGCCTTGGACACTTCCAGGGATCCAGGGGCAGCCACAGCTCCTCTGGGAATTCCATCCCAGCTCCTCTCCCCCCTCCCAGCCAAGAATTCCTTCCCAATATCCCATCTAATCCCATCTTCTTTCAGCTCAAACCCATTAACCCATTCCTTAATAAAGCAGCCCCATTCCATTGTCCCACACAATATTTTCCCAGTGTTTTCCCAGGGCTGTGATGCTGATCCATTTCCCAGCCTTGCTTTCACAGAGACAACTCCAAGTTGTACCATTTTGTTCCTTTTGGAACTCATTTTGTCCCAAGAGGGTCCCCAAACTCGAGGCTGCTCCTCGTTGAGATTTCCCACCTTCAGGAAAATCCCTCCTGGCTCTTGGCTGAGGTTTTGGAATTGCTGCTGATTGTTGAATTTCCCTGCTGTCCTCTCAAGAGATGAGAGGATGGAGAACAGATCTGAGCATCCATCCAACCACGCCAGAAACTTCCACTGGGTGGGATCTTGGGATATTTGGGAAGGATGAGGGAGGAATCTGAGCTGCGAGGCACGAGATAAACATTCCTCCACGAGATAAACATTTCTCCATGTCATCAGTCTCTAGATCTGATTAATTTTGGCTCTACATCTGCTGGTCCCAAATACGAGCCAATATTCCCCTCTGGAGACATCAGAAGAAATTGCACCTTGAGAGAGTCCCGTTACATCAGGAATTTGTGTCCTTCAGGTGGCAGCTGAGCATTAAAGAAACAATAATTTTAGCGGCAGTTGAGGGCTCAATTTTAATTTAATTTTTTTTTTCCACAGCGTTTGTGGTTGTTTTTAGGACCTCGGAGACAGCAGAACACTGATTTTTCTGTCACACCTGCACGGGGAGGAGGCATTTCTTACCTCAATCTCATGGCTCAGCAACCTCAACACAGAAATCAATTCTTTAAATCTTGTATTTTTTTAGCTGCTGTTCAAAAAGAGAAGCCCTGGACTCTTTCATCTTCCAGCTCTAAAGCTCTCAGCTCTGTGGGGACACAGAAACTTTCACAGTAACCAAAAAAATTATCTCGAGTAGCTGAGCTTTTTTATGGTTTGGGAATTTGTGTTTGTACAGGGGAAGGACTGAATTTGGTGATTTACCCAAAAGAACCCAATAAACTCAGCTTGGGGTTGTGGGAACAGCTCTGGCTGGTGCTGCCAGGTACTTGTAATGTTAAATATTTTAGTGAAGAACACCCCAAATGTCGTGTTTGCTGTTAGCAGCAGTCATTCCTCTGGTTGTCACCTTCCTGGATGTTTTCTAGGCTATTTAATATTTCAAAATAGCAGAAAATTCATGGTTTTGGCTGACATTTGGTGATTTTTTGGTCTGATTCTGCTCATATTTAAAATACACTTGAAGTAGCAAAACCTCCTTTGAGTCTCCAAGAGCTGTTTACACTTCTTTTGGTGATAATTCTAATTTTAATCACATTTTAGGATCGCCTGGAAAGGATTTGAAACCTTTATTCCTCTCTTGGGAGTGACTTCATGCAGATTCAGTTCCATTACCCTGCACGGCCACGATATTTATCAGCAAGGTGTGAAACATTAATCCTGGAGCAGCTGATCGTGGACCAAAATAATCCCCTGCAGTGAAGTTTTTAGGCAAAATAATGTGATTTCTGTTACTTTAGGACCTATTTGATTGGACTTTGGTGGCAAACAATCCATGGTCCATGTGCTGCAGTGAATTATTTAAATTTAATTGCGTTTGTTGCATTCAGCACTTGTGTAATGATCAGGATCTTTTTGTTTGGGAGCATCTCTAGGCTTCACTTTGCCCTTCCAGGACCTAAAGGGGCTCCAAGAGAGGGACTGGGGACAAGGGCTGGAGGGACAGGACACAGGGAATGGCTTCCCACTGCCAGAGGGCAGGGACGGATGGGATCTTGGGAAGGAATTCCTGGCTGGAGACCCTGGGATGAATTCCCAGAGAAGCTGTGGCTGCCCCTGGATCCCTGGAATATCCAAGGTCAGGTTGGATGGGGCTTGGAGAACCCTGGGGATGGTGGGAGATGTCCCTGCCCACGGGGTTAGGACTGGATGATCCTCAAGGTTCTTTCCAACCCAATTCTTTCCATGATTCCATTGACCCTCTCCCAAAATTCCCACTGTTGAGCTGAGGTGGCTTTCTGACAATGTGGGACCTCCCAGGTTTCCCTCTTGGTTTAATGTGTCCTCAAACTTTCCCCAACTTCCAATCCTGGGTCTTTTATCCCTAATTTCCTTGAGTCTGAACAGCCAGTTTGGAATTTTTTGTTCTGTCATCAAGCAGGATCCACTTCAAAGGATTTCTGATATTTCCTTAGTATTTCCTTAATATTTCCTTAATATTTCCTTGCTCTGTGGAAGCTCCCCAAAAAGTTCATCCCAGATGTTTCACGACTAAGGCAGAGGGAAGAGAACAGTTCAGGATCACACAAAAATGAACCAAGCTGAAATGCAAATTTGGGCTGAACGTCAGAAAAAATTTTCTCGCTGAGGTTCTGGAATATTTGATATTTTTCCTGTCATTCATTTGTTTGAGGAGGGGATTTCAGATGTTATTACCATCATCATTAAGGCGAGGAGTCATTGATGCTCTGCACTTTCAACGCCTTCGGTTCCTTTTAATGATGTTTTAGAAGACATCTGAGAACAAGAAGGCAGAAGAAAGCCTTGGGAAGGCTGCAGTTGTAGGTTTCTAAATCAATCCACGCAGCTTTTTTAGGTTTTAAGCTTTTTATCCCACACTTTCAGCTTAGGTAAGACACTGCTCACAGCCAATTAAGTTGTGAGTTAGAATGAATTAAATTTTCTGAAATGAGGCGCTTTTTTTTTTTCTTTTTTAATCCAAATGACTGTCATTTACCAAAAGCTACTTCATTTTCCTGAAAGTGCTTTTCTGTCTAAGGGGAATGCTTAATTGCAGCCACAAATCACCTCAAATGCTTTTATAGGAGGATAAAACAAGTTGAAAATTGTGCATCATTTTAAAAATGCAGGTTCTGAATTCAGGATAAGATGCAAATTTCTATATTTTTTTCCCCCGGCTGCTCTGTTGAAGAACTCCATCCTCACCATGACATCTCCTAAAAGTATCCTTCAGAGCTGGGACATCCCTACGAGCCTTTTTTTTTAGGAATTCAGGCAATTCCCAGGAAAATCTCCCACGATCCAAAATCTGGTGACACCTCAATGTGAATTTTTATTCAGACAAAGCATTTTTGCATTTTGAAGGTGGGACACAATGGTTCTGAAAATAGGCTGGGAGAGCTGGGAACTCTTAAAAATTTATATTTTTACATGCTGTTAAACACTTTTTTGTTCTTTATAGAGACTGAATTCTGTTGGAATGAGCCAGCCAGCAGCATTTAAAATTGAAATAAATAAATAGCATCGTGTGTGCCTGGGAATGTGCTGCTGCGGCTGCCAGGCAGAAAATAGGGAATATCTGTGGGCTCTTTAATGCCGCTCAATATTTCCCATTTCAAACACTCATTTTCAGTTTCCTGTGCTTTGGCTGGTCTTTTATTGCCAGCTGGGGCTATTTTTTAGAAAAATATATTTGAGATACTCATTTTTTTCTGAGAAGGAGAAATACGTTGAATTCTGGTGACCTTTCCTGTGGCTGGGAATTTCTATCTCCACATTTCTCACTAAGAGGAACTGTTGGGTGAAGGGTATGGAAAATAACCCCAAATTCAGCTTACCTGGATCCCTTGGAAGAAGTGCAGTGCTCACACTTCTGCTTCGTGGCAGCCGGAATTCCCAATGGACACAATTCCAGAGCTCACCAGCACCAAGCCAAAGGCAAGGGTTGGATCCTGAGCCAACAACTCTCTCCCCTCGTGGTGTTTTTTGGGCTCCTGGAAGAGAGACCCAGGATGACCAAGTGGGATTGGGAACCAAGGAAAATAAGAGAACCGATGGCCAAATTCCCACAAACAGGAGGGGTATTGGAGGGATGAGAGGGCAGCAAGAGGGAAGCTTGGGAGCAGAGAGCCCTGTGGGGCTTTGTGGCACAAGAGTCACTCTCGGTGTCACATTTATTTGTGCAGGTGACAGCTGTGTGTCGGTGGGACTCCGGTCATGGATGGAGTTGGGAATTCCCAAAACTGTGACATTCCCTGGCCATCCCATTCCTTGGACAAGACAAGGATCTGCTGATAAGAGCAGGACTGGGCCATTAAAAATTAATTATTGTGTCATTAAAAATGAGGCCGTGATGTCCTGCACAGCGGGGCAAGGGAAGGAGACACAAACAGCTCAATTTTTTTTCTGTTTGAATTTGCATCCTTAATTCATGGAATTATGGAATGGTTTGGGTTGGAAGGGATCTTAAGGATCATCCAGTGCCACCCCTGCCATGGGCAGGGACACTTCCCACTATCCCAGGTTGCTCCAAGCCTCATCCAGCCTGGCCTTGGACACTGCCAGGGATCCAGGGGCAGCCACAGCTTCTCTGGGCAACTCCCAGTTCTCTTAAATACAGAAAATTCCTGTTTTCCATTATTAATCTGCTCTTAATGGAATTCTTAGTAATTATTAAATAGTAATTCTAATTCTCCAGTCCAGGACATGGAGGGTGCACCAGTGCTTCCATTTAATGTCCCAGAAGGATTCCTGGTACAAATCTCACCCACATCTGTACCTGGAGCTTTGTGACTCTGGCTTGGGCCCCCTGGTCCTGAAGGTTGGAGCTCCAGAGTGGCTGCCTTGGATGCAGAGCAGTGTGGGACTCATCCTGGCTGCCAGAAACATGGAGAGGTCATCTCTGAACTCCAGCAGATCCCAGCAAATGGGATCCCAGTTGTCCTCTGAGGCTGTAAAAATTAACTTGTCCCACTAGATTATCAAATCTAGGAACTCCCGGGCTGTTCCCTGCTGAAAGCCACATTCTGACATCCATATTTCATTTTTCTTTACCTTTTCTCTGCTTCCATTTCCCTCAGCAGAGATCCTGGGATTAAACGAGGACTTCACTGGTTTCCATTCCCATAATCATTTCATGGAACTATCCTTGAACATCCCAACTGAAGGTCTCCCATCCGTATCCTCCAGTTCTCCGCGCCGTGCACGGCTTCGGTCCTAATAACTTCCTGCAGCTATCGAGTAGAAATCTGCTTCCTAAGCTCCTGATCAGTTGTTCTTTATCACAAGTGATGCTGAGCACTCACAAAATCCCCTCTCAGTCAGTGCTGTCTGGCAGCTCAGCCGTAATCCATGATTATTTTGTGGTTCTATCAAGGCAAACGGGGACGTGCTTTGATCCTGACCAGCTTTAACTGAACCTCTCTCGTCTTCTCCTCGCCAAGACGTTAAAACTTAACAGGATACATCAACCACAGTCGAGGAGAAGTTTGCTGGAGGTGAAGGTCTTTAGGAGAGATCTGGGATGGTGATTAATGCCAGGCACTGGGAAACAAAAATTCTCAGCTGCACCATTTTCCAGCACTGACCTTTAGTCTGTGGTGCAGGAAATGCTTGGGAATGCCATCAGGATGTGGGATGAGGAGTTGCCACTCCCGTTGTGGGTCAGCACATCTGAGCCCTGATGGTTTGCACGTGGCCATTCTCCCTCTAAAAGGTTTCTTTTACTTGGTTTTTAGCCATTTTAAAGCATTTGCTGGACTTTAAAAAGTGTTTAAAAGTTGTTCCTGTCACTTTACTGGATGATGCTCATTCCCAGTTCAAGCTCCTGTGTTTCTCCTTCCTCACCTGAATGGGGTTTAATAGCAAAATTCACTTTTGGGGGAATTTTGTGCTCTGTAAATAAATTTAAAAAGGAAGAGTGAGAGATTTACTGGCAGCCCTGAAAGGACACAGTGAGTGAGTTCAGCACAGTCCCATCAACCCTGACAGTGTCCCCTTAAGGACATGAGTGGTGGCACTCGGAGCTGGTGACATCAGCTGGTGTTTCTGGGATCAGCTCCGTGGAGTCTCTGCTCTCTTCCCAGACAACTTCACTGTTTCCCTGTTTTACAGAGCTGATTTCCATCCTCACCCTGTGAAATCCAGGGAATAAAGCTGCCAGGCTCTGGGATTCCCTCCCTGCAGCATCCCTCCCCTTGGAGAACCAACCTTCCAACTGAACTCCAAAAGGATCCTCCCATGGAAAGTGCATTGTCCAAATGTGTCGCTCCAGACCCGTGGAGTCACCAGGAGAGGATTTAGGGAGAAAACAGCTCAGATTGGAAAGAAATCATCCATGGGAATTGGCTCCTCAGTCAGTGCTGAGAAGGGAAGTGCTTCCCCTGGAGTGCAGAACGTGGAGATAGAAAATTAAGGATAATTCGCTGAACGGTTTGGGAGTAGGGTCAGTGGAAAGGAATAAAGCCATGGAATCTTTGAGGTTGGAAAACACCTCTAAGATCATCAGATTCAGTCATTGTTCACCACCAAACCATGTCCTAAGTGCCACATCCATGGTTTTTGTCAGGGGTGGTGACTCCACACTTCCCTGTCAGCCTGCTCCACTTCCTGACCACTTTCCACTGCATAAAATATTCCTAATATCCAACCTAAACCTCCCTCAGCACAACTCAGGGCATCACATCTCAATCCAGTATGGCTCCCGATACTCAATCCCAGATTATTTTGTAAGGAATACCAATTCCACTGCCTCAGATGTAGTTAAAGACACGACGAGGTAATTTCTGGAAGAGAACTCCTCTGTGGTAACCAGATGGCAGCACAGAAATAAAGAGATTTTGCAGGAGATGGCAAACATTTGGTGTTAAAATATTCCCAGAATGGTCCTGCTGCTCTGCGTGCGCAGGAATGGGATCCTGGGATGGAACAATAAAGGGTGATAAAAATACACCATAACACAGACATCCATAATGTGGGAAGATAATGGCATAGACATTGCTTTTTTCCATGTTTTTTCTGGATTTCGAGCTGGAATATTCTGCAGTTCAGCTTAGAGATGAGGAACCCACCTGTGGGAATCGAGTGACCATGCCCAGAAGGAAGTGTGGATTTTCAAAGGGATTTGGAGCATCTTAGTTTTTTTAATGTTGATTTTATTTTTATAAGGATATCTTCCCAGCATGTCGCAAATGGAAAAGCCAATTTTTTTTGGACAAATAAAAGAACTGTGCTTGGGATGGGGATCTTCTCTCATTTTATCTGTTCTCCTCCAGCTATTTAAGTCTTTTTCTCACCAGTTGTTTGTATTATATCTTTTTTTTGCCTAAAACTACCTCGTGGACCTTTTTTCCTCTCTATTCCTCGAGCTGGGACAGCCCAAGGTCATTCCCTATGGATACGAAAAAAGCCTCAGCAGGGAATTTCTTTAGCCTTTGCAGCATTTTGTGAGAGCTCCGTCTTTCCCATGTAAAGAATTTAAAACAATGTCACAGTTTCGTAAACTTCTACACCTGCGAGTTGTTTGTCAAGGACTGTTACGGTTTTAACTAGAAAAACATCCAGAAACAGCTGGTTCAGAATTTGGCCAATCACCTCGAGGGGTGGATGGCCAAGGGACCAGTTACTTTATGCCATTCAACACACTTCTGCCTATTAACATATAAAAGCTGTTCAATTTTCCATTAATTTTTTTTTTCCTTACTTCTGATCATCTTTGGCTCTTGGACTGTGTTGTTTTTTCCTTGTTTGGGGTGCTACAGTGACAATTCCCACGCTGCTGGTGCTCGGCTCTGAAATGTTGGAACAGCAAAGGCAGCACTAACAAATCTAAAGGATCTTCACGGTTTAACTCCAATTTATTCTTCCCTGTTTTGTTTTCCAGGTTTATCCAGGAGATCGAGTACGCCATGGAGCTGGGCCCAGCCAAGCAGTGCCCTCTCAGGGAGTTCCTCACCATGTACATCAAGAACATCTTCCTCAACCAGGTCCTGGCCGAGATCAACAAAGAGATCGAAGGCGTCACCAAGGCGTCGGACCCGCTGAAGATCTTGGCCAACGCCGACACCATGAAGGTGCTGGGGGTGCAGAGGCCTCTGCTGCAGGTAGGAGCTGAGTGACCACTCAGGACATCATGTTGTGACCACTCAGGACATCCCTGGTTGTCCATGTCCAGCCACGACCTGGTTGTGTGTCCAGTAAGGAAAAATATGGAGCTGCTGGAGCAGGTCCAGGGGAGGTCACAAAGATTCTCCAAAGGATTCTCCACGACCTGGTTGTGTGTCCAATAAGGAAAAATATGGAGCTGCTGGAGCAGGTCCAGGGGAGGTCACAAAGATTCTCCAAGGGCTGGAGTTGCTCTGTTCTGGAGCCAGGCTGGGAGAGCTGGGGGTGCTCACCTGGAGAAGGGAAGGCTTGGTCAATCACTCTCACTATTAAAAACAGGAGCTCATTTCTGCTCTCCCATGATCCAGCTTCTGGATCTCCTCATGGCTGCCTGGGAAGGTGGAATGATGTAAAAATGAGGAGCTGGGAAAGGATTCTGATGTCACAGGTATTCAGGAGGTCACAAAGGAAAGGGTTTTTAACCTTTTTCTGTGCAAATATCATCAAAGTGTTGTGAGAGACAAGTCCAGGTCATCGGGGCTTGAGTGGAGCATTTTTGCTTGGAAAAACTTCCCATGGGGAGTTATCCAGTCACATTTTTCTGTCTTGACAGTGGCAAAATGAGATTTTGGTGGGACAAATGAGCTGTAGTTGATGGGAGTGAGCATCACACTTCACACTGAGGGCAGTGAGGAGGAGCTGAGCTGGAGCCCGGGGGTTGGATCCGTGTCCTGCATGAAAATCCGTGAAGGGAGAGGATGGCTGGTTGTGGGATTCTGTAGGAAGGGACTCAGTTTAATTAGAAATTGGGGCTCTGGAGCCAGGCTGGGAGAGCTGGGGGTGTTCACCTGGAGAGGAGAAGGCTCCAGGGAGAGATCAGAGCCCCCTCCAGGGCCTAAAGGGGCTCCAGGAGAGCTGCAGAGGGACTGGGGACAAGGGATGGAGGGACAGGACACAGGGAATGGCTTCCCACTGCCAGAGGGCAGGGATGGATGGGATCTTGGGAAGAAAGATTTGTGTGTGCCTCCTTTAGAAGTTCTGGGGACACCTGCCAATCACAGAGCTGTGCAATCAGGAGAAATACACATTCCAAGCTTCCAGGAGGAGCAGGGATGGGATATGATCCTCCCAAGCACGTTGGTGATGGATGTGCAGTCCCACAGCTCCCTCCATCAGAAAAAGATGTGAGATTTGGGTTGGACGTGGACTGTTTGTAGGAGAAGTCTCATTTGAAACACCTTTGCTGGACTCCAGTGTGGAGCAGTGATAAAAGCAACAAGTTCTCATCCCAGCTCCATGGGGAACAGGGCAGTGTGGAATCCCACCCCAAAATTCTGAATTTCATGCGTTGCCTGGGACTGAAAGGGATGAACTGACTCTTGCTGTTGTTCGTGTCAAGCTCTTTTAATCCTTTTAAGTTATTCCCTCTTTCCTGTGAAATCCTCTTGTCAGGGATGAATAATACTTGGAGAATCCTTAGGAAGCAGCACCTTTATCCTGAGGTTTATGTGGCCATTTTCTATCCCAGTTTAGAGCTATAAAATACAGGGATATAATGCTATGCAATAATAGGAACAACTGTTATTATTGTTATAATTTCTAGGATTTTTGATGGATTAACGGTCACTAACTCTGGGTGCAGCAGGGCTGGGATGGTCCTTTCAGAGCCAAAGCAAAATCAGATTCCAGAAGAGCATTTCCACAAGTCCCTAGAGGGGAACAGCTTCCTTAGAAAGGGGCCAAAAGTCTCTTTTTGGGAGTTGAAATGATGTTTTGGAGGTGCACAGAATCCCTGGATTGTTTCCTTCCCAACCTTTACCAGCCTTAATATGGACAGAGTATTTTTTGTGGCTCGTGGCTTCATTTCCCATGAAAATGTGTTCTATAATATCAATATATCTCCTTAAAGTTTATTAGGGGTTGAAGAGTCAGAATGACTTGGAATTTCCTCGTCCAGTTCCTACAATTTGTTTCTCGTGATGGATGGAAATCGTTTTGAACTGGAATTATTCTTGGTCAAACTGTCCGTGGTCAGGAGGTCTCCTTGTTCCCGACATTAGAGTGGGATAATTCTCTGAAAAGAGAAGAAAAATTGCTGCCTCTTTGAACCAACTCATCCAAATAGCTCCCTAAAATAATCCTATTGATTTTCCATTAAAAGGGGGAAAAAAAAAAAGGCAATTTCTGCATGACAGGGATGGAATCTGGGAATTGCCCCCATCACCTCATGGATCTGATGGAAATTGGGTGAATGAAGCTCTCCCCCAGCTTTTTCCTGCCTGGTTCATGGGTTCCTGGTTGAACCATCCCACTCTTTGCTATCCCAAAGATCTCTCTGAAGCTTCTGCGGCTGTGATTGGAGCACGACTCGGGAATTTATTGGGAATTTATCAGCCTCTGCTGCTCGGGCTGATAAAGCTGCTTTGGGATCACTATCAGCACATGTTGGAGCTGAATCAGTTGGGAGATAAGAGATTTTCCAGCATCGTGTCCTCACGGATGAATCATCCATTCCTGTTCAGATTATCCTTGAAAAATACTGTTCTCTCTAAATATTCCGTGTTACCTTGTTTTCCATTCTTCCCTCCTCAAACCCTTTCCCTTTGCGGAGCGACCGAATCACCGTGAAACTCATTTGTCTCAAAATTATTCAGCATTAAATTTCAGGCTGTAATTGTTTAAATCGATCCTAAATTAGGCTACAAGTGGCTCGACAGCTCCTTACAGCCTGTTCTTGTAGGCTTCTCAACGAGGTGATAAATCTTTCCACCCAGGTGGTCACTGGCCATAAAAACCTGCTGCTCCATCCCCAAAAAAATGCAAATTGCTTCACTCCAGAGCAGCAGAGTGGGATTTTTCCTTTCCTTTAAACCCTCTGCTGTTCCTTACCTCAGCATCGTGTCCATGATACTTTTCTGGCCCAACTCCAGCGGCCAAAAATCCCCGAAACACCTCCTTAAAAAGTCAGGGTGTGCAGCTTTTTTGTAGGATAACGACTTGCTGGAGCTAATTAGCACAGCACCCACTCCATGCATGGAGTCACTCGCTTGTGACTTCCCAAGGAGACATCCCTGGGAGCTTCTGGAATGTTTTCTTCCCATCAAACGAGTGGTTATTAAGGAGAAGGATGGGCCCAGGCAGCAGCTTTCGATGGCTCACCAGTGCTGATGGCTCCATGCTTTGATGGAGGCTGGATGTTATTATTTATTAGTGTAAACAAATTAATTGTCTTTCCAGGCTGGCTCCCAGCCAGCAGCATCCATTAAGGAGCAGGCATGGCTGATCAATTGGGGTTTTTCCCATTCAAGGATAATTTTAAAGCAATTTTAATGGTTGTGAGCCTCATATTTCATTTTTTTTTTGCAGTGGCGTGGCGTTACAACCAAGATGTTTTCAGCTCTTATTTCTATTTTTCATGTCAAGAGGGTAAAACCCACCGACTGCAGAATTTGTGCTAAATCTTCTTTTTCAGCTTAAAATGAGAGACAAAATTATCTCTCGGTGGGAGTCTGACTTCCCCCCGTTGCTTCCAGTATTTCTTCAGATAATTTTTCCTCTGGGGGGAACATTTAGTGCAGTTCCTGCCTTTTGTGGAAGCTTTTAGAAGGCTCCTGTGTAAATCAGCTGTGGATATGTGAGTTCTCCACGAGGAGTTCTGAGCTGTACCAAAGCAACTGCTTTAGGCAGAGCGTCAGGCCTTCAATTTATTTGAAAAATTCAAGTTTCACTTGCACGTTCAGCGCATCCCGGGGCAGGGGAGTTGCGTGTGGACATTTTCAGGCAGTGCCCCTCGCAGGCAGAATTATTTCTGTCCTCTTCAGATCCTCAAAAGCAAAGTCACACTTCACAAAGCATCCCACAGATGTGAGCCACGTCCGACCTGAAGGGAACAGCCCCGTGTTTGAGGCCTCTGGATCCCCTTAATCCCCGAAATTATCGGATGCCTCTTCCATGTCGTGTGCTGGAGTAGGTCAGGAACTGGATAATTCTTGATTGTTCAAAGATGAATCATTAAATTGTGGGATATTTGGGGTTGAAAGGGACGTTTAAAGGGTTGGAAGGGACATTTAAAGGCCTGGTCCAGCCCTGCTGCCATGAGCAGGGACACCTCCCGCTATCCCAGTGATGCCTGAAAGATATAGGCTGGGAATAAATCCCCACAGACCGATATCTATAGAGCAGATATTTATTTATTTATTGCAGCGCTGGCGGTGAGGGGGATTTCTCCTGTAACTCACCCGCCCTTGTCAATTGCCGTGGTATATTTATATTTATACAGTAAAATTTCGCTAAAGGTTGCTATGTCATTACAGCATCATCACATACATACACGAACTAATTTACATAGCACGATCTCATTGTTATTAATTAGATAATTCTTTGCACCTCCCCAATTCAGGGGTCTTCGGGGGTCTTTGATGAAGGCTTCTAAAGTCTTCCTTGCACTTGAACTTTTTAACTTTGTCTCTGAGGCATGCACAGTTCTGATGCTCTTAGGTCTGTGTAGTCTTAACTGGTCTAAATTCCTTATTTTGTGGATAATTGGCTTTGGCTTGCCAATTTCTCATTAGTACTACACTTATTTATCTCTAAAGCTATACACTTGGTAAGTTTGTATCTCTTTTCCTTTTTTTTTTCT
>VWZT01007597.1:70539-99529 GCA_013397055.1 Pachycephala philippinensis | reverse complement strand
CCCTCTCCTGCTGCCCCTATCCCATTCCTGCTGCCCCCATCCCATCCCTGCTGCCCCCATCCCTTTCCTGCTCCCCCATCCCGTTCCCCCTGCCCCTATCCCATTCCCGCTGCCCCATCCCGCCGGTGCCGCAGCCGGGTGAGCCGCAGGCTGTCGGCAGTGCCTGGCACGGCGCTGCCAGGCTGAGCGCTGCCTTTCCCCTGTGAGCGTGTGCAGCATGTGTGTCACATTTCCGATCGCATCCTCTTACATAATTTACAGCAAGGATAACATAAAGGTTATTTTAAAAAATAAAACAACCTCCTTTACATTTATTAAATTTGCTGGAGCATCCCATATGCACCTTTGCAAACTCCGGGATTACCCACAGGGGTCTGATCTGCATGTCACATTAGGCAGATGGAATATTTTATTTATTCCACCTAGGTTGTAATGGAGAATTTAAACCATTTACGGCAACACGTTTGTGTTCCAGGAAACGGTGTTGGATGCTGCGGAGTGCCCTGACACACTCGTGGACCTTAAACACATGAGATTGTTGGGAATGTGGAGCTCAGAGCAGCTACTCCTTGCTAAACATTTTTGCAGCAACATAAAGAAATTGTAGTGCTGCCACATATATTTATTTTTTACACCAGCCCCTATTCCTCGTTAAAAATAGGGTTTTACTTAGAAGAATCGTTGGGAGTTGGTTTATTAATTTTTGCATTACACTGAATTTCACAGTTTTGACCATTAAAAGCCGTTGCAAGAGATGGACATAGGGAAAATTTAACCATTGAGCAGTGTGTTCTTGCCTTTTAGTTGCCTGTCTGTGGAGTTTGTTAAAGATTCAGCTGTGCTCCGATAAGAATCATGAAGGATGTATATGTTTGCATTGTTTTTGGCAAGAAACATCCAAATGATCTGTATTTATTATATAAAATTGATTTTTTTGGCATGCATGCGGTTTTTCATGGATTTTGGCCTCATACCAACACAAACAGGGCGATCTTGAGCAAAGCCATGCATTTCTAAGGCTCTGTTTGGAGAATTTTTAAAGGAATCCGGGGTCATGGATTTGTCTGTGAATTTACTCTCTCTGCAGATAGCAGCAATGGTGGAAAACCACATTTTCAGCGTGGCTGCAAGGTGCCAGTTGCTGTTCAGATTTCATCAAGGTTTGCAGCTGATCTTTGCAAGGGGAGCTCTGGGAGCTGGGGAGGACTGGAAGGGGCAGGTGCTGTGGGGGGGCTCAGACAGGGGCAGGAGCCACTCACCAGTGCCAACACAGAATCACAGAATGGTTTGGGTTGGAAGGGACCTTAAATCCCATCCAGTCCCACCCCCTGCCATGGGCAGGGACACCTTCCCCTACCCCAGGTTGCTCCAAGCCCTGTCCAACCTGGTTTTGGACACTTCCATCACCTCATGGCTCAGCTTCTGCTGCCAAGAGGTTCCTCTTCTCTAGAGAGGGATGAATTGCTCTGCCAGAGCTCTGTCCTCCAGGGACCTGCCCAAGCCAGGGGTTTGTGCCACTAAGACCATTGTGGTGGCTCAGAGAGGTGTCAGAGGATGCCGTGAGAAGGACCCTGGCTGGAAACTCCTTTGAGCTCCTCTCTGAACTGCAGAGACATTGACTCCATGCAGGCCAGGCCCTGTGGAGCCATTCTGGGAAGGATGGAGTGGTGTCCCCTGTGCCACCAACACTGCTGAGTTCAGTGTCAGCCATCCATGCAGAGGCTGGGGAGTTGCTGACACCAAGAGCACTGGAGGTCAGACCTGGCTGGACCTGCCCGGGGTGTCAGGAGCACCTGGTGGGGACCTGGGCTCTGAGCGGGTGAAAGCTGTGGTTCAAAGCAGAGCAAATGCCTGTCCGTGGCAGGGTTTGGTTCGAGCGTGGGGCAGAGCATGTCACCTGCAGTGTCCAGCTCGGGGGACCGTGGTTTGCCACTGGAGAGCTTCCCCAGCCTCCCCTCCCTGTGTGTCACAGCCGTTCTCTGCCCGGAGCAGGACCCGGCTCCGAGCCCGCGGCAGTTTCCGCTCGCCGTTCCCAGAGACACCCGGCTGCAGCCCGCAGCCCACTTCCCCTGCAGACGATGGCTATTTCGGTTCCACAGGTGGTGTTAATAGATCCCTCCTCAGACTCCGCTTCCTCGTGCAGCCCAGTGCAATGTAAATAAGGGCTCAGTTGTCGTTTAACAGGGAAGGAGGGAGAGGACTTGAACAGGCAGAAAAACCCCAGGCTGAGATTTCAGCCGCGGCATCGATCGCAGACATCTCATACTCCTCTGTTAATGTCACTTTATTCCGCTGGCTCCAGAAAGCTGCTGAGGACACGAAGATTGTCAGTGGGGAAAGCCCTGTGGCTTTTAATGTCTGGAAAGACACTGCAGGTACTCGAGGCTGCTGTCCCACACGGATCTGCCAGAGCTGTCCTGCTCCCAAAGCCCAGCGTGGTGGGGGTGATGGGGCAGACAGGTGAGGGCATTGATAGCATCATCAGGGAGCTGCTCTGGGATCTGCTGGCATTCAGAGGCTTATTCACAATTTCTCCACACTTTTGTGCTGGGTACTAAATGAACAGCAGCATTTCATAATGCCTGGTCCCAGCCCCTTCTCACTCAAACCCTGGGAGCAGGGTCTGACTGATTTTAACAGAAGCTAATTAGGGGGGAATCCTGGATCAGGAGGGAATTGGGTGGTAGGGACCAGCACTCCTCCAGGAAGGGCAGTGAGGGGGTCCCTGCTGGTGTCTGGTCCAGGGGTTTGGCACCACCACCCCCAGCTCTGCTCCCTCCAACCAGAGTCCCTCAGACACGTCAACATTAACCTTTTTGAATTTACTTCTTTCTGTATTTTTCTCTTGTTTTTAAAGAAAAGCCAGGGGGAGGGAGTTCACAGATCACTCAGACTCGAAGGATGTGCTTGTCCATGGGGGTGATCAGAAAAGGAAACATGGAACTCTGGAAGTTGACTCCTGCCGCCCACACACCAGAATTGTGATTAAAATCCCGTGTCCCCTTGTGCGAAGGTGTTCAGTAAAGGGAAGTGTTGGTTAAAAACTTCCACCCCCTTCTGCTCTGAGCCTTGCCTTTGAACCCTCTGGGATTTTCTCAGTAAGGGACACACTTTGTGTGGAAATGGTGACCTGACTGAAGGGAGAATCCGGTGGCTCTTTGGAAAGGTGCCGTACAGGAAGGTACTGGCTGGGGCAGAGGCCTTGCAGCCTCAGTTTATTTCTAAACATCCCTCACAGAAAGGCCTGCTCTTGGAATTCGTGAGGATAAAAATGGAACTTGTATGTCTTGAAAAACTCTGTTGAACCTGGAAAACAGCCCTCCCGGAGACTCTGAGCTCTTGCCTTTCAGAACATTGTTTGCAGAGATAAAAATATTTCTGCCACACTTGTCACATGTATTTGAAAAACATATTAATCATTTAAACAAATATTAGCTCCGAAAGCCTATAAATACATTCACTGGGAGGAATATACCCTTTGTTGTAATATTACAATGAAAAATATGCTAATATAGTTGCCTAATTGCTCGTGTTTGAATAACCTCTTTTGTGACAATAAATGTTTGTGGCAGCATCATTCAAACACGAAATGGAGAATCTGGTGCCAGCGTGGATTACGTGTGCTGCTGCCACCGCTCCTGATGTGAGAAGAAAAGTGTCTCTTCCCCCGTGTCTGGGAGCTGGTGTGGTTGGAGAGCAGACGTCACGGTGGATATCATCAGCCTGGCGCCGTGCCCGGGCCCAGCAGCCGAGCACGGGCAGGGATGCGGGACCAGCTGCTGCCCAGGCGGGGCTACTCCTGGCTCTGCTGCGGGTGCCTGGCATGTGGGTGAGGCAGGCAGAGCCCTGAGTGAGCAGTGTGAATCCAGAACCAACGCTGATACCCGGGAAGATCCAAAACTTTGCCGCATTTGGCTGGAAAACAGCCTCAAGGTGAGCGGCTGAGCAGCAGAGGAGGGATGCAGGGCAGTGGCTGCTCGCTGCCAGCCTGGCACTGCCCGGGGCTGAGCTGCCCTGTGCCAGCCTCGCCCGGCTGTGGCCACGCAGGAAACCTCCCACCAGGAAGGATCTGGTGTTGGTTTTGGACTTCCCTTTTCTCCATTGCAGCAGGCTGTTTTTGATTTACAGAGAAACCTCCGGAGGGGGACACGGGGATAAAGCCCGAGGTGAGACCAGGCTTCTGGGGACCAGAGAGGGACCTGCCCTGAAGCAAAGTGCAGGTGACTCTGAGCAGAGCCTGTTTAAGCAGCCTCTCAGCTGTAGTTTCTGCTTCTGGGGTTCTCAGTGACACCGTTCCCCCTCTTCTTGCTGGTCCTGTTGGCCTCGCTGGCACATCGCTGGCTGCTGAGACTTTTGCTCAATGAAACCCTCTGCAGCGGAGCCCAAGTGACTTTTGGGGGCTGGGCAGAGGCACCGGAGGGCTTTGTGTACAAATTCAGTGATTCTATTTATTCTTTTTAGCCTGATTGCACCTTAAGGATTTAAATAACAACAGAACGGAGAATATTCACAGACTCTGTGTGTCACAGGCTCACTTTCCAGAACCCCTCCTGCCCTTTCCCAAGGGATGCCCCGTACTGGGAGCCAACCTCGCAGGTGCCATGTGGCACGTCCTGGCCGTGCTGGCACAGTGGGAGCAGTGCCAGCTCCCCAAGCACCCTTTATGCTCCTGATTCCCACGGCCCCTGGCTCATGGAGATGGAGATCTGGGCTCTCTGGTTACAGCTGGGGCTTTGGATCTGCAGCAGAACGCCACGGCAGCGTGGATTTTCTCTGGAGGTGAAATTGTTTGGGGTGAGGAAGGACATTACTGTGAGCTGTTTGTCACATCCTCTGGCTCCATGGCGTGACTGAGGCTGGTCTCGGTGTCTGGCACTGGGGAAATCCCCGTGCACAGGCACAAATGGCAAGGTTATTGTAGTTTGATGTCCACAGTAGTGTTCCTCAAAAGGGAATTGGCTCTCAGGAAGGGAGATATGGCTCACTAAGGAGTCATCTGCCTGGATATTATCCACTACTCCTAGTCTGAGGATGAAGGGAGGTCTCTCTCCTATCCCTCCTCTGCCTTCAGCAACACAGAGAATGAGGAAGATTGAAATGTAACAGCACTTAAGGAAAATATTGTAAAGTCCTCTTGAAATTCCCATCAAACTCAATTAGCAGGGCAATGATATACCTAAACAACTGCAATGGGTTGACTTTTTATGCTTTGCTGGAGAGCTTCCAAGTTGATAATTAAATTGCACTGGGCTGCAAGATAAGTGGCTGCGAGTGTCTCCTGTGCAGCAGCTTTGGAGGTGGATAGCCAGTGGCAGGGACAGGAGCTCCATGGGACCAAACCCTGTCCCTGTGCTCTCTGCCTCTGCACAGCCAGGTGGGAAAGTGCTTCCTGAAGGGCTGGGCACTGGGTTCCTGCTGGGCAGCCTCTGGTCTGGCAGGTGGTGCCAGAAACCCTCCGAGAGATTGGGAGCCATGGGAGCAGAGCTGAAATAAACACACACCCACCAGTAACAGTGGTGAGATAAATGGTGGGGAGGCTGGGAGAGCTCATTAGGGCAGCCCCTGCCTGGGGGAAGAGGCAGAGCTGTGCTAAGGGCTGGGAAAGGCTCCCTCTCCCCTCCCTGTGTGCTCGTGGTGGACTGGGAGAGCAGGATGATGCTTTTGTAACAAACACTTTGCTTTCCAAAAAACGTACTTCTGGGATGAGTGACAATATTTGTTAATGTGGATTTAATCTGGTGACTAGCGGGACAAAATGAAAAGTGAAAGGGGTATTTTTGGCAAAACAAAAGCCTGGTTTCAGCTTTGTCAAGATGAAGCAGTTGAGCCTTCTGTTCTGGAAAGATGCTCCGCTCTGAGATAAAACTCAGTTTGATCAACAAAAGAAAAGGAAAGGGGTGGAAAGGCAGTGTCCAGACCTCGTGAAGCAGGTAGAGCCCTTGAGTAGCTGGTCAGGAGGTTGTGACTGGGACAGTGACAGCATCTGCCTCAGTGTAGAGGCCCAGATGCTTAAAAATAAATAACTTGAGATACACAGAGGTGGCTGCCAGGGGACTGCAGCTGGGCTGCCTCCCTCTGCCAGCCTCCACCTGTGCCAAGGGTGATGCTCAGAGACAGAGACCCCCTGCCAGCAGCTGAGGGTGGAGGGGAGCAGAGTTGGTGTGCAGGGAATGAGAGGGCACTCCATAGGTGTGAGCTCACCTTGGAGGGGTCCAGACTTGGCCAGGTCCCTCTTGTTCCCCTGAAGCATTTCTCTCTGCTGGTGCTGCAGCCAGGCTCCTGCATCCAGCACCTTCTCACTGCTCTCCTTTGTGCCCCGATGCTCCAAGACCCCATCTGTTATTCTCCTGCTAATCCTGCTCCCCCTGCTTGCTCCCTTCTCCTTTGACTCTGAGACCCAGAGTCGAGCTCAGCACGGTGAACGTTGTCTGAGTGTGGCGTCTCATCTTGCACATTTGGGTAAGTCAGCCGTGGAATTATCCTATAATGTGGAAATCATACAATTTCTCTCTGATCTTCCCTGAGCTGAGCATTTCATCTCACTCCTACCAAATGCAGCATGACTAAATAGGCAAGAAAGGGATTTGAGCCCTTTTGTTACTTAAAATGTGAATTAGATGTTCCTGAGGGAAGTCTGTGCCGCATTTGCAAGTAAAAAATGCATCAATTATCTGTACACGGACCCCTTCCCGAGTGATGGAGGAGCAGAGCTGGTGCCTTCGGAAGACCCACCACCCACAGAGGCTCTTGCTTGCAGGTGGCATCCTGTATCCCAGGTGAAACGCATCCTCCTGCTCGTGGGAGGGCTGGCTTTGAAGTCAGGTCTGACTTTACAGCTTGAGCAGGTTGTCCCGGGCCTTTTTTCCAGGTGAGTTGGGAATATTTTCAGGGATGGAGAGTCCACAGCCCCTGCTTCAGCACTGAACCACTCTCACTGTGAAGGACTGCTACGTTCAACTGGAATTCTTCTTCCCATGCAGACTGCGCTCCTGGAGAAGAGTTGGTGTTTTGAGGAGCAATGTTGTCCTGCAGAAAAAATAGGACAGGCTTCTCCCTCCTATCCTTCTGCAGCTGGGTCCGAGCTGCCTGTGTGATTTTGGGGGAGCTGGGGTGTGTTTCCCTTGTGCCCCAATCCCTGTGGGAGCTCCCACGGGTGGCCAGTGCTGCTGCTGCACAGGCAGAACTATTTCCCATTTCCTGGGCTGACTCCACGTGCTGCTGAACATCCCTGGGCTTGGTTTGGGGCAGGAGCCTTCACACCCGAGGTTTCCTCTCGCAGCCATGTCTTGTTGGCTGGATGAGAGTGTGAGGATGTGCAGCTGCAGGCTGTTTGTGTGGTGTGTTCCTGCACTGGATCTTCTTATGGGACTTGGAGTTAATTAAGGAGTCAGAAGGAGCCCTGGGTAATTTAGGGGACAGTCCACGCAGTTTGAGTAGCAGCTCAAAGCAAGGCATGGGGAAGGAGCAGCCAATGGCATTGGAATGTAAGCCAAGGGACTGTTCTCTAGGTAACAAATACAAGCTCAGGAATTTGGGCGTGTTTTTACTTAATACCCATTATTTTTCGTGCAAAATATGCGAGTTCTTCAGTGTGAATGTTTCGGATCCTCTGAGTGTAATTGCAGAAGCAATGGCAAAGCCCTGAGTGTAAGGTGGTTTGGGTTGACTTCTTATGCATTTTCTCCCAGGATTACAGTCAACACTCCTGCTGACAGGAGCTCCAGGCTGCCAGTGCTGCTGAAGAACAAAGATGACCTGTGCTGCTGTTTGGAGGACAGAATTATGGGCGTTTTCCCCAGAATGATCCCTGCCGTCAAGCACAGTGTGCTACATTCCATCTATAATCCAAAACATGGGCTGTCCCAGCAGCACTGCTGTGGCACCGAGGTACAGAGCTGAGGTGGTTCTGCATGTGATGGGAATTTGCATCCTGGATGCATAATTACAGGACAGTGATCACCTCACTGGTCTCTCCTTAAATTACACAGGACACAAATACCAAGGTGCCCATAATTATTTCCAGTGAAGCCCCATCTGCAGCTTTAGGGAGCCAAAGCTGCAGTGCTGCTGGAGCAGAGCAGGAGTGTCCTGGGTGTCAGGGAGCAGCACCCACAGCGTCCCCAGCACTGCTGAACATTTCCTCAGGCACAAACCCATTTTTCACACCAGCACTGGAGCCCCTCGTCCCTCCTTCTCCAAGTGTCACATCTTGTTTGTCCTGAAGCCCCTGGTGACGACATCCCTCTGGATAAATATTGCCTGATTGACCTCTTGCTTGTGAATACTTTGCCCTTAATGCTGTACTCGAATTTTCCCTTTTCTGTCTTAAGGCTCTTAATCTTTGATGCTGAAAATCTTTGTCTCTTCACATTTTGGGCCAGCCCCCTGTTACTCTGCTGCGTCTGCGCTGTTCCTGTGTGAGACTCCCAGAAGCCACTGCCTGGAGAGTCCTGGCTGCAATGTGTTTTGGGGGAAAATGATGTTCTTCCAAAGCCGTCTGTGGTGAGCAGCCAGATGTTCAAAGATGTGGGAACTGTGAACAGGACTTGCAGCTGCCAAGGGAGAGGGATTGGATGCTGTGCCTTCAGCCTGGTGGGAGAGGGAGGCAGGCAGGCTCTTCAGTGAGCTCAACTCATCCTGCAATGGAGCTAAGTCAACTCCTAGGCAGGAGAGGCTCACCTGAGGGTGGCCACTCAGAAATCCCCCCAAAATGCAAGCAGCAGCATGCCCAGCCCTTTCCTGGTCACCTTTTCCACTCCCTCAGTTCGCTCTGTCTGTGCCAAAGTCCCCCAGAGTGGTGGTGCTGCTTGGGGGCTTGGTGTTGTCTCCACTGGCACATCCTGGGGTTCCAGCTGTGCTGGGGGATGCTGGTGTTGGAGCCCATCTCCTTCCCACAGCTGGGACTCACTGATGTTATGGGGACACGGGTGTCACCTCCCCTGAGGGAGAGCCGGGGTCCCAGCTGCCTGCCAGGCGGGGATCCAGGTGCTGGGGGAAGCAGGAGGTTCTCTGGAGTTCCCCAGCGCCTTCCTGCCCTCCCAGCTGCGAGGCTCTGCAGCCGCTGGGAAGGATCCCAGCTGCTGGAAGTGACAATTTGACTCAACAAGCTGAATAGGGAGCTCTTCCCAGTTCCAAACACTCTTTCTTGAGATGAAAAAGGTTAAAGAAACCCAGCTGCTTTCTGAGTTCAGCTGAGCTGGAAGGGTGGGATAAAGGTTCCTTGAAATGGGAGGGAATTACAAACATTTTGTCTGCCTTTCTGGAAAAACGCTCTGGCAGTGCTGTCTCTAAACAAACACAGTTGGTGTGGGGAACAAGCGTTGGGGTATCTTCAGCTCTCTCAGTGCCCTGGGCTCTTGGCACTTACCAGAGCTGGAGAGTGACAGCCCCAGCAGAATTCCAGCTCCAGTTCCTGGAATCAATGACCATGAGAAGATGTCAGTTTTCTTTAAAAGGAAATGGTTTTTGAGAGCTCTGCTCCCAGATTCTCCTAAGGAGACCTCCACCTGATCTCTTGAAGCGGCTACACACGGGGAAGCCCCGACTGCTTCCAGAGGCGAAACACAGAACGAGTTACACACTGGAAATTTAAACCAACATTGATTTTTGTTGTGTCCCTTTAAACCTGATCTAGATAGAGTTGCACAGGGCACTCCTGGGACAGAATTGCTACCACCTAATTGATTTTGATTTTATTTTCACTGCAGCAGTGTAATTATGAAAGCCAGCCGTAATTATTGAAACACAACTAGAAGTATTTCATTATTAAAATACCCCTATGACTTATTATTAATTCATTAAATAAATTTGGATTATATCCCTCAATAATTAATGCACTGAAGTTTATTCTGTGAACTCTTCCTTTTACTCATAATGTGTCAGCTGTTGGTATTAAAGGGAAAAAATTCCCACCGAAGTATCAGAAAAAATAGACAACTCATTATAAAGGGAAGTGGGACCAGGGGGCTTTGGTCTGGTTTGAAATGGGCCTCGTGGGAAACAGTGGAACTGGGCTGAGTCTCTGCAGCTCAGCATTCGTTTGGGAAACATTCCTGCAGATCCTGAAGTGCCGCTCAGACCTTGTCTGCATCATGAACATGGATGGTGCCTCAGGTGCTGCAGGGCGAGGGGGCTTGGTGACTTCTGGGGAGGGGGACATTGCTGGCAGAGAGGGAACTGCTCTCCTGGAACAGAGAGAATTTGTGACAGTGTTGCAGGGCTGGGTCTTGTGGTGCTTCGTTTTCCCTCCTGCATCCCATCCCCTGCTCGGGTGACAGGGTGAGCGAGGTCATGTCCCTGCTCGTGGTTTGGCTTTCAGGGAACTGAGGTCTCCCAGCAATCCCAAGGCTGCTGCCAAGTGTGCTGCGGCTGTCCTGGGGGCAGGACATGTGGGTGTCCATCCCCCTGGGGGCAGGACATGTGGGTGTCCATCCCAGGGCAGCTGCAGGCTCCAGGCACACATCTCACCCCCAATCTCCCTGGCAGCACCAGAATTCTCCAGGTGGGATTCTCTCCCTCCAGCTGCAGGATCCATACACAGTTCCCAGTGGCAGTCCTGGATCCAGGCAGAAGAGCCACAGTATGTGCCTGGATGGAGCAAAACCAGAGCTTTAGGGATTTACTTGGCTTTGGTGGGGCTCCTGTGCCCTGGAAGCGCTGGGAGCCCGCAGCAGCACACATCTGCAATGGCATCAGTCCCCAGCTGTGCTCCTGGGAAGGTTTCACTGGTTCTGCTGGCACGGGATGAGTCTGAAAGACTCAGCTTTCCCACTCAGCACATCTGCGCTTCACACATTGCATTGGATGGGTGTTTATAGGCAAAAACAGACAAAAACATTGACTGGAGAAATGTATTGATTCAGAATCTGCACTTGTGCTGCAGAGCTTGAGTCGAGATGGGGGAGAGAAGATTTCGGTGGATTAGTTGTCACTGGGTGCTGGGAGGTCTGTGGGATGTAACCCACTCAGGACTAAGGTAAGATGTAGGTGTTTGGGTGCTGGGAGAGCTCTCTGACTGCTCAGGTTGTGGCACCCTCTTCCAGGGGGTGCAACAGTCTGAACAGAATCACAGCTTTCCCAGCTCTGCCTGGTCTCAGGAGCTCTCTTTCCCTCCATCTTCTGTCAGACTGAACTTCTTTTGGTCTCTGCCTCTCCTTTGGAGCCTTCCCCAGAGCCTCTTTCCTGAAGGAGTTCTGTCCCCTCATTGCAGCATCCCAAATGTCCCTTTTCTGTCCCTGCTCCCTGCACTGGGGATGGAATGGGCTCTGGTTTATTCCTCATGCTGTCATGGATGGAGGAATTTGCTCTCAGGCTGAGATCCCAGTGATCCTCTGCCCTTTGCCTCTTCTTCCCTTCCCTCTCCTGGCACGTGTCTTCCAAGGACAGCCCCCAGTGGTGCCAGCCCCACTAGCATCTCCCTGAGCTGCGTCCCTCTGGGATGTGGGACCTGGGCTGGTGGCAGAACTGGAGGCAGAACATGGCTTGGGAGGAGTCACTGGTGCTGCAAATTAAACCTGCTTTTTGTTTGTAAGGAAAACCTCACCAACACCTGGTATTAAGAAGAAACTTGTGCTTTCCCAGCCTCCCGCACACTTCCTTCACCGTGGGGTTTAATTATCAAACCGTGCTGCAGAGCAGCACTGTGGTTCCCGCTCCAGAATGCTCCTTTTCCAGCATCCTGCGATTCTCTCCGACCTCAGAGGGTAAAGCACTTAAGTTGCCCTTGAAGACAAAAAGAGAAAGTCTTGTTTGAGGTGAAGCCAGTATCTATCCAATTTTCAGCTGCCGTCACATCGAAATGAGAAATCTGAGGCAGAGCCAGGCACAAATAGCTGATAACAGACTTTCAGGTGCACCTCTTCACTTATCGCTTCTGGGGTCACCTCTGTTTCTAAAGACTTGTTTTCCTTAAAAAAAGATTGCTTAGGACATTTAACCGTGTGGTGTTGTGATAACAAAGCCTTGCGAGGCGTTAGTTCTGTGCCTGGGCTGCTGCAGAGACGCTGGTGTTCCTGAGTGTGTTTCTGAGATGGTTCCATGGATGGGATTGGATGGAGCTGGAGCAGCTGAGCCCTCCCTGGGTGCTTCCTGCTCCATCGCTGCTGCCTGGGCTGGGTCCTGGGCATTGCTGGATGGTGGTGCCTGTGACACACCGGCAGCTCCTTGCTCCTGCCCAGCCCTGGTGCACATCTCTTCCCTCCTCAGTGAACTCTCCTCTCCCATAGCCCCCTCGGGCTGGATCTGACCCCCCTGAGGGCCCACAACAAGCCCAGCCCAGCACAGGAGAGAGTTCTGAACCAACAGAGGCACAATTTGTTCAGAAACTGGGCGTTTGGCACGTACAGAGAGCTGCACACAGACTGGCGCACAGATTTGTTTAGCAAACAATAACCTGTGTTTTGTGCATGAATAAATAATTAACCTTATTTAAAAGAAGAAAAACCCCCAAGTTTTGCTGTCTGCAAATGTCCCTTTCCCTGTCTGGGCTCCGTGGTGTCCCTGAGCCCCTGGGGAGTGTGTCCTGTGGTGCAGGAGGTGGCACCTCTGGCACTCTCCTTTGCCAGCGCTCATCATTGAGTGGACACAGCGCCCAGCAGAGCTCCCCCGTTCCCCTCTGAATGCTCGTGCCAGATTCACAGCCGAGTTGGAGGCTTGTGTCGGCTGCTTGGATGCTCCTGTGGCTGCTGCTGGGAGCGGGGACCCCCCGACACCTTCCCCCCTCGGCTGCTGGCTCCATTCTCACACTCCAGCACAATGGTTTTCTGTGCTGCGTTTCCTCCTGTCTGCTCTAGCCCAGATTTCTGCGGAACAAGCAAAGCCTTTCTCCCATCTGCTCATGAGATCATTCCTTCGTCTGAACAATCCGGCTCTGAGGAAGCTTTTGTGGACAGCCAGCCTCCAAGAGCTCTGTTGTGCTCCACCATTTCTGCTCCTGCACTTAATTAGCCTCACGAAAGGCGGTGGGTACAGGAGATATGTCGAGATGCTGCAGTTTTGCTTGGCTGAGTGAGGTGTTCCTGGCTGCCCAAGCACGTGGCCCAGCAAACACGTTGCTCCTGGCCCAGGGACTGAGTCCTTCCTCAATCCAGCCCAGCACCAAAAGGGCTCAAACTCCCTCCAATTTGTGCCACTATCCCCCCTGTCTGCTACTGATCTGGCTGTTCAGGCTTTTGCTTCCCCAAGGAAGAAATTGGCTTTTGGCATTTGGAAGTGGCTTTTTGGTGCTGAGGATTCCGTGGGTTGGGTGTGGTGGGTTCCTTCCACTGAGGAATGAGCTCTGAAGGAGCAGACGGGAGCCCTGGGAGTTCAGCAGGGGGAGGGAGGCCAGCAAGTCCTTCTCTTGCTGGGGAGTCACCACACCCATCAAAACATGTGCTGGAACTCAGAAACAGTCATACACACACCTTCCTGTGCCAGGGAGTGATCCTATGTATTTGTGGAATTACTGAGCACTGGATAGCCCCTTGGTACTGCACAGTTCACCAGAAAATATTCTCCCCCAGTCCTCCCAGAGCTGTTCCTGCTCTGCCTCTTGCTGATGGGGCAAAGGAGACACCAAGATAACTCCAGTGGTTGCTTGGTATCACTGAACAGCCCCGTGGCCCTTCGGTGGAGAGAGTGCTGAGCCTTGGGGTGCTGAGCCTTGTGGGCAGCTGGTGTCTGCGGCAGCTTCATGCTTCCTTCATCCTTTTCCACTTCAGAACCATTTCTCTTTGGTGCCAAGAAATAATTGTAGGGAAAGGACCCCAGATCCCAACCTGATTGGG
This sequence comes from Pachycephala philippinensis, assembly GCA_013397055.1. Taxonomy (NCBI): domain Eukaryota; kingdom Metazoa; phylum Chordata; class Aves; order Passeriformes; genus Pachycephala; species Pachycephala philippinensis. The sequence continues at coordinate 85,763 of VWZT01007597.1, read as the reverse complement.
GATGAATGGGGTAAGAGAAACAGGAGGAATTTAGGTAATGTGTGAGTTAAAGAAGGAGAGCCAAGAATGTCATCCTTGGAGAAGGAAAGGAGAACTTGCAAGTGTTTTCATGCCGTTGTTATTTCCTATATGTGTTTTAAGACAGGTTTGGCTCCTGCCCAGACCTCCCCTGTTACAGCACATGTACATTCAGCCCATAGCTTGGCTACAGCCCTTGACCTGGGGAAAAGGCCTCACTGCTTGCAGCAATGATCCCCCCTTATTTCTTCTTCAGAGTCCAAGCTCCTCCTGCCATTGGCATCAAGTTTCTTTATTCCTATAACATCCTTGTTCTTCCCAGTCAGACATGTTCCTGTTTTCTGTGTCACTTGGAAGCCAGGTGTCACTCCATGGACTCAAGAGAACCCTGAGTCTCAGGAAGGTGAGGGAGGCACTACGTGGTGCTGATATACCACAGCAAAGTGCATCTTCAGCTGCATGGTGCAGTGTTGGGTGCCAGTGGCAGGTCTCTCATGGTGGGGTGTCTCCCCATCCAACAATTTTGGCACCACTTCCAGTGCTGGCAGAGGGGCCATGTCACCAGCCGCTGTCCCCGCAGTCTGACCCTGACCTGGCACCTCCCCCAGTGCTGCTCACAGGAGCCTCACGGGCTTGGGATTAATGTTGAGTCCCAAATAGTGACCAGGCTCCAGGCAGAGCTGCTTCTTCATTCCATCATCCCCGAGTTTCCAGGGCCAAATACGAGTCAGAGAAAAGGATCCTCCATCTGCGCCTTGGCAAACGCGCAGATGCAAGCCCAGATGGCAGCTCCCACTCTGCCGTACCTTCTCCCTGTTCTTTTCACGGTGCCGGAGCCTTCTTCGGAATCAGATGCTGAGCATGTGTTCCCTGGTTGTGTGCAGGGACTGGAGCTCCTATTTCAGCACAGGGACGGGATGGAAGGGCAATCATTGGTGCTGATTGCTAATTTGAATAGTTGGGGTTTTTTAGCTCCAGCATCAGCACCTCTACCTTTGAATATGAAACAAGGCTGTGGCATGGCAGCTTGCCAGAGGACTTTGACACCAGTGCAGCACATCGTTCTGGACTAGCCAGGCTGGCCTTGGTACAGGCTGCTCTGGGATCCAGCCTGGCTCATCCCTGTGCTGCAGCAAGGACATGAGGAAATGTCCTGGGAGTGCTGGAGCAGAGCTCCTGCCTGATGCTGCACCTCTGGGTGGCCAGGACACCCTGGGGGCCGGAGCAATTATCCGGCTAATTCCTGTCATGGAGCAAGGCAGGCGCAGCGCCTCACAGGCTGCTCCCATCGCGCTGGCACTTGCCAGAGAAATGCTACTGATCCCTTGCCAAGGGTGATCCCTCCTGCAGCTGGGCCGTGCCCGTGCCAGGCCAGCCCATCCCACCGGCCAGGGACATGCCGGAGCGCTGGAACGCGGATACCCTGCTCCGGCTGGCGTCAGCCAGGGACATCTGTGACCCCCCTGCCAGCCCCCAGGGAAGGGAATACCTGTCAGCGTGCCAGAGCCCTCAGATGTCTCTTTCTTATGGAGAAGATTTCGGGATAAAAGGTTCAGTCTAATTTATTCCATCAGTGTAACAGTTAAGCATTCAATTCCAATATTGGAAACAGCTTTGCCAAAAAGCGGCGAAGGGAAGGCAGAGAAGACTCGCTGAGCTCGGTGTGCTCTGTGACCCTCACTGCCCCTGCCCCCGTGGCTTGTTGGCTCTGGGGTCCTGCTGTCACCCCCTTTGACATGGGGGTTTCCCCCCTCCAAAACACAGAGCTGGTTCCTGTTGCTATTTCCATCAGAGGGAATTCTCCCTCCCTGGGCTTCAGCCTCTCCCTCCCCTGCAGACCAGCTCCTCAAACTGGCCAAACATAGTCCAAGTTCTTGCAGAACTGCAGGAGATTCCCATCCTCCTGTTTTTATCCTGGTGCTCCAATACCTGGAGAACAGAAAAATAAATGTTACTTTTGAGGCAGGTGAATCACTGAGTAACTTCAGCAAAGGTGAGGGAGTGCCAGAAGCTGTTGCTGGGAATCTCTGCCCAGGCAGTTCTGGTGTCGGAGGAAGGGAAGAGCGAGGCTGGGGAGAGGAGCTGGGGCTGGATGAGTGAACACAAAAGTGGATGTGTGGGAGAGCTTGGGACAAACCCCAGTGCTGGAGGCACTGAGGGCTGGGACATGCTGGGGGCAGTTGGTGCTCCCATTGCCAGTGTCTCCCTGTGAGGTTTGGGCATCACTGTTCTGGACCAGCAGCCCCTCCTGGAGATCAGGGATGTGGCTGTGCCTGCTGGCCTCCAGCCTGTGGATTACAGGCTTCCAGGAGCACCAAATTCCTCCAATTTAAATAAACAAATCCTGAGGATAGGGGTTTGTAATTGAAATGCTGAGAGATGCTTATCGCTGGCATAGGAGGGTGCAGTGCTGTAATAAGCCGTCCCTCCCTGGCGCTAGGAGTTATTGAGGTTGCTCCACATCTATGACAGTTTAATCAGATCTTGAAAATCAGGGACATTATATTTTGCACCTGCTCATGGAAAAAAAAAAAAAAAAGAATGATGTGGCTCCCCATCATGGATCTTTTATGCACAAGGCAGGCTCCCGAGAGCACATCATCCAGAGGGGAAATGGAATTACACCACAGATGAGACTAAGCCCAGAGTGTGGCTGAATGTCACACCGGGTGGAAAAAGAGCAGCTCTTCTCTCCTCTATCCAGCCTCGACAAATGAGAAGCACGTGAAATTTGTGAAGGTTCTTCCAGAGAAGAAAGGAAGCTGCAAGCTCCAGACACACTGGGAGATTTTTAAGAGAATATTTTGGAGATAAGTTGCCCTCAGGATGACCAGGGCACAGGGATAGATACATTTGCTTCTTTTTGCTTGTCTAATCCTGGTGAGTGTGAGCATCCTTGCTGAGTTTGTGCATTTACCTCTCCCATTGTCAGTACTTAAAACGCATGAAAAATACAGCCAGGAGCTTGAAATACAAATCCGTTCACTTATAAGTGGCCTTAACATCTGTGAAAGGCTTCGAGTCCTTAGACAAGAAGCAAAATAATGGATTTACTTTTGATTTCTAAAACACCACCCAGAGGTGAGGAGTGAATTCCACAGAAATCAGAATGGATTTGCTTTCCTTTTCCTGCAGAAGAGCAAAAGCAGAGATGTCAAAAAGAGTTCAGCAGTCAAGTGCTCTCATTACCTGCCCCACCTGGGACGTGGAAAACCTCGCCAGAGAGCCAGTAATCATAGAAATCACAGAATCATTAAGGTTGGAAAAGACCTCCAAGATCATCGAGTCAAACTTTTGACCAAAATTTTACCACCACCTGCCAAATAGCCCCTGGAGCCTGGTGCAGGATCCTCACCTCTCCACTGTCCCCCCTCTACAACCTTCTTGCCACTGGGATGTTGAACATGCAGCAGCACTGAATCTTTACCCCCAGTCTCCACAGCCATCAGAAGCTGACATAGTTTTGTTTTATCAGTGAACTAACCAGCTAAAACCATTTTTCTCGGGGGCTGCTCACCCAAACACCTCACGCTGGGCTCTTCTTCTCTCCCACGGTGGTACCAGCAAAGGTGGCATCGCTCTGGCTCAGGCAGCCCTGTCCTTGGCCCCACAGTGGCATCTGCACTTGTCACCTGCAGGGCTGGAGCCGTGGCTGCTGGTGGAGCTGACCACCCCCAGTGCCACACTGAGCTTACAATGATGCCTTAGGTTTTAACTTTTATATTTTTCAAATTCTGCATTCCCAGTGTGTAACTCTGCAGTGTCCTGCAGCCTGTGAGCTGCTGCTCTCTCATGCTGAGACAGACAGAACAAAGCCTCTCCAGGCTGCTCTCCAAGGACACCCAGCCCGGCCTAGGCCCAAAATGTGTAACCCAGCATCTTGAGAAGGGGGGCAAGCTGAGGGGAAATTCCATCATTAGCTAAAGTTTAATTGGTGAAATTGGGTTGAGATGCAAATGGACCAAAGCTATAAAAGTGTGAAGAACTCGTGACTCGGGGTCCATCTTGGGTGCAGCCTTTGGCCTGCCCAGGGTGTGCCTCTGAAGGCCTTTCAAATAAATGTCCACCTTTATTCCCTTGCTCCTGTCTAGTGTCTGTTTCTAGGTTGGCCTCCTAAGGCATAACAAAGTGCTGCATCAATCCTGCTGAATAATGAGCAGGTCTGGGGCAGCCTCGGTCTGGTAATGGAAAGAAAGGATCCGATATTCATGGCAGATTGTTTGTTCAGCTCTGCCAATGGGAACGGTCATGTGAAAACCGGCACAAAACTCCTGCAGTTTTCTGGGGTCTAATACTCAAACTACAGTTCTTTGTTGCCTTGGTCTGCCTTGGGTGTGAAGAGATCTGACAAGGGCGGAGTGTCTGACAGGAGAAGACCTTTCCAGCAGCTGCCACGCCTTGTCTCTTGACCTAGGAAGGTCTCCAGACCAGTGACAAGGCCTCCTGACAGGGTTCCCTGGGAATCACCAGCTTATGGTCACCCTCTCACTCGCTCTTCTGCCAGGGGAGCCTTGTTGCTGTGGATCATCTTTGTTTGCAGGACAGAAAACTGCAGCCTGTCGTCTCCAAGGGTGCTTTAGAGATTCCCAAAGAGTGGAGTGGTTTTGGGGCAGATGCAAGAGGGAAGAGGCCAAGGAGGATGCTGTGCAGTGATAACAAAATACGAAGCTCTCTGAATTCTCCTGCGCCAAGGGCCCTGTGGCTGGAGCAGATGTTGAGCCAGAGAGGACAAAAGGGCTTTTTCCTGTTGGTGTTTCTGTAGCTGTTCTGAACTAGGCTGATACCTGGCCTGCTGCTCCTCACCTGCTCTGGACAGCCCGGAACAGCCGCACAGACAAAGAGCACAGCCCTGCCCGCTCACCCAGCTCGCACTGGCACTGCATCACCAGTGGCATCCTCTGGGATGCTGCTGGGGCCCGGGCCAGCTCTGAACTGTGGTGTCCCAGCTCTCAGTGTGAACCCCGGGGAAGCAGCACAGTGGGACAGGAGTCTTTTCCCACACTCAGAGGCTACATTCCCTCTCTCCCCTGCAGCCCATCAGTTTTTCTCTTTCAGTTGGAGCCAGTTGTCATCCTTCCATCCATCCCACGTTGGCTTCTCAGTCCTCTGAAAGCCTTTTCATTCCTTTCCTGCCTTCCTAAAATAGCACATGCTTCTGCTGGCATGTTCCCCGGCTGCCACGTGGGAAGAAGGCTGCCCTCCTTGGAGATTTCACACCTCCGGGAGGAGGGTGCGCTTCCCATTGGAGAGCAGCCGCTGCTGGCAGAAATCTCCGCCTCTGCACAAGTCCGTGAGCCCAGAAGGATTCTCATGGCAAATCTTTTCCTTTGCTGGAGAGATGTGATAACTCTTGGACAGGGTCTCTTCTAAGAACTTGTCACAGGGGAGAACTCTACTTTGAAGTTCTTAATCCCACTCTTCCCTCGGAATGAGCTCCCCAAGACAGAGCTCTCCGTTCTCCACGAAACTGAAATGCTTAAAAAAGGAGAGTCTTAAATATTAGAGGAAATTCTTGCAGCAGCTTTGAGGAAGCCCTGTGAAGCTGAAAGTGCTCGTCAAGCCACATCCGTGCAGGTCCCCTGCAGCTGCGATCAGGCAGCCGAACATCTGCACGGAACCCGTTCCTGCCTGGATGGGGTTTTTTATTCTGCCAGGTTTGGTGAGAGGGCTGGAATCGGCCTTTTTGGCATATTCTGAGTTCTTCTTCCTGCCAACTGCCAGTCTGCTCTCTGTCAGCCACGCTCGGCAGAGTTCGCTCGCCCGCCCTCGGCTGCTGGAGCTCAGGTGGGTGTTGGGATGCCCTCCCAAGGCTGGCAGGGTCTGGCACTGAGGCCTGGCCTTGGCACAGGGGTGGTGGGAGCCCCACCAGATTGAGCCTTTCCTTGTCTCCGTTTTAAAGGCACCCAGCAGAGCCAAGAGCCTTGCTCTGTTATTTAAACAATCCTGTTTTTCCCAGGCAGGACAGCCCTGGAGAGAGCTGCTGAGCTGTGAACAATGTGTGACTTCTTCAGGAAGGTGGAGGGAGAATCACACAAGCAAATCCTTTCAGAGCCACAGCCTCTGCCTGCCCCCAGCTATCGCTTGAAATCAGAATGAAGAGCACAGAATCTAAAAAAAAATGCCCCAAAAGCAAACACACAATTTCTCTGGCTTTCGCTGTCCCCACAAGTGAGAGGGACAGGAGGGAAGGCCTGGCACTGGCACCGGTGCCCGTCAGAGGGGTTGGACAATTGTGTGTGCCCAAGCGTGGGGCAGAGCAGGCACATCTGATGTCTGCAGTGACCCTTCTGCTGGTGTGACTTCAGGCATGTTGGGTAGGTGGATTCATTCATCTTCTCTGCAAATGTTACTTTAAATCCAGGTGGTTCAGCATAAGAGACAGTTTAGGAATTATGCAGCTTTCTGACTGATGAGCTCCTCTGCTGTTGCCATCATTCCCCTAATAATTATGCCCATGCACAGCTCTGTGTTTGATTGTGCTGGAAGATGGATTCTTGTTTCCTGCAGGCATGCTGGATAAAATGACTTCCGTTTCAAAGCTCTATTTGCAAAGTTCCCTTTGTTCCTGCTGCGAAATTCCTGCGTCGAGCGGAGCCCATTCTGCTCCACAAGGCTTTTGAGCACCATCTGGGTGGGTTCCCTGGGTTGCCTTCAGATTGTTCTCAGGATGCAGTCGGTGCTTGTCAGTCAGGCTGATGCATTGGCCAACAAAGTAACACCAAGAAGAATGTTTGGTTTAATCTGTCAGAGAAAAAAGCAGCAGCTCAGTTTGAGGGCCGAGCTTTGGGCTCTCGCCGAGCTTTGGGCTCTCGGTCCTGCTTTTACCTCTCCAAAAGCAGACCCAGGTCTGGCTGCCAGAATCAGACCCAGCACTGCTGGTGGCAGTGGACTGATACTGGATGGCAATAAGAGAACAGATAGACCTTTGCCTTTTCTTTCTTCTTCCTCAAAATCCTTCTTTTCCCATTTTTTTCATGTAGCCAGCACAGCTCCCTGCCCAGCAAAGCTCCCTGGCTTTCCTGCACAAACCGATTGTGGATTTTCTTTGCTGGCAGGAAAGCTGCCAGTGCATCCGAGTGGCCCAGGGCAGGCAGAAGCCCCTCAAAATCTCCCCTCATCTGAGCTTTTTTTCTGAAATTTGGTCCCTCTGAAATGGCTGTGGGAAGACTCAGAAACTTGTGGTTAGAACCTGCATTACCTTTATATCTGAGCACTTCATGGCTGATAAAGGAAATGAGAACTGGATATATGTGTGGCAGTCAGAAAAATCATGTGTACGTGAGCAGAGCTTCAGAGCCAGTCTGTTGCTGTTATAGGAGATTGGTGAATGTTTTCGTTTACATTTTTCTTGACCAATAAGTTTATAGAATCACAGAATCATAGAATCCCAGGATAGTTTGAGCTGAAAGGGGCTTTAAAGATCATCCAGTTCCACCCCCTGCCATGGGCAGGGACACCTTCCACTGTCCCAGGTTGCTCCAAGCCCTGTCCAACCTGGCCTTGGACGCTTCCAGGGATGGGGCAGCCACAGCTTCTCTGGGCACCCTGTGCCAGGGCCTCACCTCCCTCACAGGGAAGAATTTCTCACTAATATCTAACTTAAATTTTCCCTCTTTCAGCATGAAGCCATCCTCCCTTGCCCTGTCACTCCAGGACTTTGTAAATAGTCTCTCTCCTTTCTTGTCAGCCCTTTCAGGTACTGAAATACAATAAGGTTACCCCAAAGGTCATGCAGCTTTACTTGCAAAAATTGCACCCAGGCACTCTGTCCTATACATTTCCTTATGTGCTTCTGGTTTATCTTGTTGATGTCCAGGGTGGCTCTACAGATGTGAGACCAGTCCTGGCCAGAAGCTGTGAGAGCTGATGCTGGTGGCGCTGGGGAATCCCCGTGCTTCCCAGAACTCCTGTGGCCAGCAGCTCCAGCAGCTCCAGCAGCTCTGGCAGCTGCCCAGTGGTACTGTGTCCTCCAGGCAGGCAGCAGGGCAGCCCCTGCAGCTGGCAAAATTCCTGGATGAATTGGGAAAGTTGAGACATCTGGGCCGTTTTCTGCCTGCTCATACATCAGCAATCAGCCTTGGAAAGAGTTTGGAGAGACATGGCTCCAGGACCCTGATTTAGAATTAATTTCTGCTGTGGAGCTTTGAGTCCAAGTTAATCACTGTTGGATTTGGGATTACCATGCTTGTAGGAAAGGTTGCTAAAACCCCACTTTTGTCATGATCCAGGAGCTCATAGGGCTTAGCTCTTGACTGAAGGAAAATGTGCATGTCAGGGAGTTTTGTGATCCCTGTGGGGCGCTGGAGCTGCTGCGCTGGGAGAGGAGGAGAAGGAGGGCCCTCACATGCCGTTTCATTTCTAAAATGATTAAATTGAAGTTGCACTTAAATTCAAATCAGCCATTCAAATTAACAATTCTAATGTTCCTGATATATTGATCTGTTGGTTGAGACCATTTGGAACAGACCATAATTAAACCACAAAAGCCTGGACACCAGAAATGCTGAGGGAACAGCACAATAGCTTGGGAAGAGTCATACAGTCCTGCCTTAACCCGTTATGTCCCTTTTTTCCCTGGGAAAAGCTAGGCACTGTGCTGGGAGCCTCCCTGATGGTGCATGAGAGGAGCAGTGCCAGGATGTGTCACAAGCCCGGTGTGGCAGGAAGGTGTTTTCACACAGGCAGTGGGATAGGACTCTCTCCTGCCTGCCATGCTGCAGAATTTTGGCTAAAAGGAGTTATTCCCCTTTGCAGGGACTGGGAAATCCAGCCCCAGGGGCTGGAGGCTGAGGGGAGTGATGGGCACAGTCTGCACTTGGTGGGATTTGATCCCTTCCCACCATCGCAGAGTTGTTTCATGTTGGTCCTTAAACTTGCCTCTGGTAACACGCTTTATTTCCACTGGGAGAAACAGAGGCAGGGCAGCAGGGGAGTGCCTCCAGCCAGCCTGTCCCTGCTCCTGGTCCTGCTACAGGGTCTCTATCACCCCTCCCATGTGTCCAGAGCTTCCTGAGCCGCTGCCAGGGAGAGGCGAACCCCTGGGAGGAAAGCAAGGGCCAGGAGGGCTGCAGGGCTGCCCCAAGCACTCCCTGCCCAAGCACTGGGCACGGCGCTGTGCCTGTGGGGACATCTGGACTCTGTGTGTCAGCAGTACTGAACCTCAGCTCCCATTGAGGGATTTTTATTTTTGTATCTATATATAAAATTTAAATATATATATAAAGTCATTTTTTCCAATGCTTGCACTACTTCCCCACAACAACCCTCTGAGCCTGTTTATTGATATATTTTCTCCCCTGTGTGCACTGATTCAGTGGCTTGCACAAACTCGCCGGATGATCTGGTGGAACAAGGAATCAGCTCCCGGGCCAGTGCAAGCCCAGGGCAACAACCCCAGCTGCTGCAGGCTCCAGGGGCTGGACATGGAGCTGCCAGCCCTTCCCAACAGGTCTGGTGACCCAGCTTTGATAAACCCCAGCCTCGATTTCTGCACAAACACTTCTATCAAAATGGGAACCTAAATACTGAATAATTGCAAGGAAAAAAGCTTTATTCCTCTGTTCCATTTTGGCTTTAATTACAGAAGGTTGGCATTTTTCATACCATTTAAAGAGAAACGAGACAGGAAAAGGTCAAAACACAAGGGGCCTCGAACATCTCTAATCCCGTAATGGAGAGCAATACAAGGCTCTAATATTTGAACAATCAAGGTGGACTTTTGTTATGAAGCCCAACATGTGATGGAAGAAGGTAAGAGGCTTTTAGATCTATTAGAAAACTGGTGTGCTGGGAACGGAGGGAAATGATGATGGGAAAATTAAAATTCAGCTCCAGCAGAAGGTTGCAGTGTTCAACTTGCAGCTCAGTGCATCGATCTGTTCCAGCATTTGACTTTCAACCATGACAAAACTGTGGGCAAATTAATTGTTCTCCAGGATATTAGGCATCAGAGTCTATTAATCCTCTCTGGAGTCGGATGCTCCATGAATACTAATGCAAACCCAGCGCTGCAGTCGTGTCTTTTCCTGCTCGAAGCTGCCGCTGCCGCTGCCATGGGGGCAGGGAGGGAGGGAAGCCTGGGTGCCAGTCAGCCATTTGCTGCTTTTATTCAGATTTAAGGCTGATTACAATTGGGAAGAATCGTGTAATATGGCAAATCCTCCTCTGAGCCAGGCAGGCTCTGGAAACCAGAAAGCAAGAGGCAATGTTACGTGTTTTCCACAAGGAAGAAGTGAAAGGCATAAGTTATTTATGCAAATTTGATCTGTATTCAGACGTGTTTTAAGGAAGATCTCAGGAAATCATTTCTTAATTACACATATAGATTGCACTTACTGTGCCTGCATCCAGGCTCTTTTCTCCCAGACTAAAACATGTGGAATAAGTAGCTCATTTCTTGTGATTGTTTTACAAACATATAAAATGTCTCTCCCTCAGTATTCCTCTTTCCCAGAGCCCTCCCTTTCCTTGCCCCACACCTCCCAATACTCTTTGGGGGTAGGAGCCCAGCTCGGAGCCTCAGCAGATTAATTCTGAGCTCTAATCTGCATATTTCTCTCAAGGAAATGGAGGCTGCAGGAAAGGGATATTGAAGATGTTTTACCTCCACTAATGCTGCACATTTAAGTAATCCTCTGGAATTCCAGAACAGCTTTAATCATCCAAAGCCCAGTCAGGACCATACTCTGTATAATTAATCCACATTGCATAATGTTGCCTAGTGAAAGCGAATACTCTTCCAAATATTTGTCCAGCCTGTGTATCTGAGCTCATCCAACACGTGGGATTCCAACTTCACATTTTGCTTCAGAACCAGGTTGCACTGGAGCAGCAAAGTGAGAGCAGCAATACTGGGGTTTGACATGAGCAGCTCTCCACTGACGACCTGCTGGTACGTTCCCGTCTAAGGCATGGAAGTTCCCAGTGGATCACGATGAGAATACATTACATTGACAATGCCGGATCCTTTTGTTTCCTCTTTCCCCTCGCAGTTTCTCTCCACACTGTTCTTAACACTTACAGATTGCTGCAAGGAGGGTGTTTGCAGTGAAAGAGCAGGGCTGAAAAATTTGGGTGCAGGGGGACCCCAAAACAGGATAGCAGCCCATTTGCTTGGGGTGGTGGGTAAGGTGTGAATCACTGCAGAGGCTCTCCCGGTGCTGGCACCACACAAACCATATCATTTCGGAAAGCCTGTCTGAGAGGAGGAGACGTGGACGTGCTGAGCTCCTACCCAGTGAACTGGGACTACCCAGGGATAAGCTTTCCAAGGCTCCCATTTTCCCCAGGGTGGAAGCACTGCAGTGCAAAGGGAGCAGAGCTGCTCTCCTGCGCTCTAACTGAGGAGATATTTATGTCTGTGCAAACACAGCACGCGCCTTCCGCATGATTTGGAGCTAAATGCAGTGTTACTTAATTAATGCATATGTAACACACAAGGCTATTACACCTATTAGAGCTCTTGAACAATTAAAATTCCAGTGTCCTCTCTGCCACTGGGTGTCCACGACAAAGGGCTGAAAATCTTCTGTCCATAAACAACTGGCAAGAGCCAAGGAAAACCCCAGACTGACCAACAGCCAGAAACACTTCTCAGGTTTGCATGGATTTATGAAATACCTGTGAGAGTCTCAGTCCCAGGGAGGTGGTGAGAGTGGGTGCACCCCTCAGTCTCTGCACTGCCTCGTGTCCCCTCAGAGCACCACACTGCCCAGAGGGAGCTGAGACAGGGCTGGGAGGATGATGGCCCGAGCAATGGCAGAGTGGTTAGACAGGTTGTGCTCCCTGGATTCCACCAGCACCAGAGCAGGAAATCCCCTGAGAAGCCAGGAATAGATAAATCTTTGTGAGAAAACTTGTTCTGGAGATGTTTGCAGCCCAGATTCAGTCCTCAGAGGCTGAAGCTTCCTGGAGCCCCAGCGCTGTGCTGGCTGAGCACTCTGCTCACGGATCACAGCTCACAGCATTGCCACCGGTGCCCTCAGGGACACACCAGCTCCAGGCTGTGCTGCTGGGGCTGCCCCCCTGCTCAGGGGTGGTGCCTTTCCAGAGACCATGGGGACTGATGCTCATGCAGCCGTGGGGGTGAATCCCAGTGGTGGAGGATGAATGAAATCCCCATGGTGTTGCCCTGGAGTGGCTCAGAGAGGGCACAGTGTTGGTGCCAGCCAGCCTGGACACAGGTCTCCTGGATCTGGGCAAGGTGTTCCCCAGCACGGAGCTGCAGCAGGTCTGTGGGCCAGTGCCTGGGTCCGGCACAGTGTGGCCAGGGAGGCAGGAGCAGAGGCCTGATGTGAGAGCTGCCTCTCGCCCTGTGCTGCATTACCCAGTCCTGCCTCCCATTTCAGGAAAGCTGACTTCAAATAAAAGAGCCCTTTGAAAAATCATGAGGCATTTTATTCATGATTACGTTTTGTCCAAAGTCTTTTGACAAGAAAATAGGTGATCCAGCTCAGAGAGCGTTTCTTTTCTAGTACATAAGAAACCCATTACACATCTTTTTTAAAAAACAAAAACTTTCTTATTCCCTTTGAGCAGTGTGGCCAGCTGTCAAAGGAGAAACTCAGACTCCAAATGGATTTAATACAAACCAGACCCCGATGCCTTGTGCATTGTTTAACCATGGCTTCAGTTTCCTTCTCCTCCTTCGCTGCATCAGGTACTTGCCATGTAGAGTCATAAGTTTTTAATGTTTAAAATATAACACATTGTTTCAGTTAATGTAATTGTCCTGCCCATTCCCCCCACCGCTCCCCGCCTCATCCCCTGGGGTTTTATCTCCTTTCACTTGGTTTTGGTGTGATGGCAGCTCTCTGAGGGGAGCCTGTTCCTGGCTCAGCTCGTCATGGTGGTCTCCAAAGGACAGAGCTGCTCCTGACCTCACCTGCACCATTTCCATCATATTCCTTTCCCCTTTTAAATACACTGGCACAACCTGGAAATGCCTGGAAGCTCTGCAGGACTGACTGCCTTGCCTCTGCATGTTGGCTTGGGAATCCCGTGCATCTGAGCCCTGCACCAGCGGCTCCACACCTTCCGCCCTCTGATCAGCCAGGAGAGGATGAACAGCCACGGGGGAACTGCAGTCGGGACGTGGGTGAGATGAGCCATGGGCAGCTTTGTCTCCAGCACCTTTAAATTCAGCTGGTCTCACCCCTCCTGCTCCCTGGCAATGCTGTGCACAACATGAAGCATGGGGTTGACATGCTCCTTGTCCCTGCTCCTGCCCTGGGAGTGGTTACAGCTCGTGGTACCTCGTGCTACGCCTGGAACAGTGCCTGGTGCAGGGGGATTGATCCCCCAGTGAGGCCACAGGCACTGGGCTGAGAGAAATGAATAAAAATCAAATCCTGACAGTGAAAATGAAGCTGAGTCTGGGGAGGTATTGATGGGGGATCTGCTATCTGCTGCCTCTGCTTTTCTTCCCACCGGTGGAAAAGGTACCAGGCACACGCACTGTCTTCACTCCATGACCACACCTCTACACCACAGGTTCACATCAGCTGTTTCCCTTATCACCTTACTGACACCATGCTGCTCTTTCTGTGGAAAAAAAAAATGTTGTTGGTTTGTTAAAAAAAAAGATCTAAACCCCTGCAGCAGACACACACAAATATTTAATTACAGAGAAACTAACAATTTATGAAGTTCATTGAACTTTTCTGTTTGAAAGAAAAGCTCGGAAAAGACACTCAGGAGGAAATCCTAAGTATCCCACAACTGCAGATCCAGGGACCTGGCAGCTGCCTGTTTATCTTGGCTGTCTATTGGTGCTCCCACATGGGGGTTTTCGATCCTACCCTGGCAAGAGGCAAGAAGCCTGTTTGTCCATTGCTGAGGAGAACGTGTGGCTTTTCTCTTGGGTGCCTAAGCTGAAATCACCCATGAATGATTCTGCTTTATCCATGAGAAAGGGGAACTGAAGAGCCAGACGTGGTTGTCCCCAGCGAACTCACATGTTCATGAATTTTTGAGTTGAAGAGGAGGAAACTGGAAGGAGCAGGAGGCCAAGACATGGATGAGATGGATGAGATGGATTTGTGATGACTGTTGGTGAGCTGTGGAACACTCAGGAATGCTGAACACCCAGCTGACTGGTCTGTAAGCTTGTGTTCAATAAACCTTAGAATAGAGGCTAAAACTGTGTGAGGGCAGTGGCTGTGCTACAAGAGTGTGCAAGGAATTGAGATTCCCCCTGGATGATGTGAGTCTGAACATCAGTCCTGCTCAGAAGTTAAGTGTGACCACTTGATGGAGAGCTGGGAACTGGGGTATAATAGACACCTGTCAAGAGTGTTTATGGAAGATAGACACATCCATTGAAATAAAATGTATTTTAATGTTAGTAAATACAAAATCATCCCTCTCATACACGCCAAGAATGATGGATTTGTTGCAAGAGCAGGAGATGGTTTCACACTCCCTAACGACTTTGCAAAGCGTCTGAGCAGACAGAGGCCACAGGCACAGCGCCCTGACCTTGTGATAAAGAGCTAATTCATTCAGGGGATACACAGAAAGGAGTAGTAAGTAGGAACAGTGCAACTGGCAAGTTGCCTGGCATTGGTGAGAGGGACACCAGAACATTGCCCATGGCTGAGGTGTCAGGGTTTGTAAAGGGATCCTGGAGGTGTCAAAGAAAGCCACAAAATTGTTTATGAGATGAAGAGAATGAGTTACAGAAAAAGAGATTAAAGAGCTTAAATGAGATCAAGAAGAAGAGTGAATGCCTTCATTAAATCCTGAAGTACCTTCTCAGGAGAAAGTACCAGGGATAGGGGGACCTCAAGTCCTGCAGCGAAGGCAGAAGAACTGAGCCAAAGGCTACAGGCAGGAGCAAGACGTTTAACATGGAAATAAGGCTCAGACTGCGGGAGGGCGAGTAATGACTGACTGGAAAAAACTACCCGGGAAAGTTGTGTATTTTCCATCGCCTCACACGTCCGAGACAGGCAGCGTGGCCCGTGGGGAGCGAGGTGTGAGCTATACAAGTTGTTTGCCCACGGCTGGGGGAGAGAGCGGGCCTGGACTGGAGAGCGCCGGTGGAGCCGCGGGGTGTCTGCTGGGGCTGGTCACCCTCATCTGTGGGGTGTCTGTGGGGGAAGGTGGCCCTCACCTGTGGGGTGTCTGTGGGGGAAGCTGGCCCTCACCTGTGGGGTGTCTGTGGGGGAAGCTGGCCCTCGTCTGTGGGGTGTCTGTGGGGGAAG
>VWZT01007597.1:51127-70366 GCA_013397055.1 Pachycephala philippinensis | reverse complement strand
GTCTGAGGGGTGTCTGTGGGGGAAGCTGGGCCTCACCTGTGGGGTGTCTGTGGGGGAAGGTGGCCCTTATCTGTGGGGTGTCTGTGGGGGCTGCTAGCCTTCACCCACAGAGTGTCTGTGGGGGCTGCTGGCCCTTACTCGCAGCCACCATCATGGCCAGCACCGGCCCTGGCACCAGCCAGGCGCTGGGGGCTGCTGGGGTTGCTGCCCTTATTGTTCCCATTGATGTCGCTTCACAAAGTGTTTCATAATTTCCCGAAGAAACAACAGCATGATCCTTCTGCGGGAATGTGAAGTGGCAGCTTCAAAGCTTCGAGGAGCGAAGCAGCTCACCCAGCAAGGCAGAGGCTCCGGCATTGCATCCTGCTGCTGTGCAGCCTCCAGGGGCTTCGCGCAGAACCAGCAAGGATGCTCAGGAATGGGAAAGAAAAGCATCAGGAGGGAAACAACAACAACAACAGCAACAGCGCTTCGAAATATCAGTGCTTTCCGACAGGTTTGAAAACAAACACAAAAAATAAAATAAAAAAAAAGACCAGGGAAAGAAGTATCTTCTTAAAATGAAGCACTTAGAAGTGCTCCTTTGGGGCTGGAGAAAATCTCTGTGGCTGCCAGTATTTTGAGAAAAGCTGCAACTTAGTGACAAAATAATGCATTTTAATTTCCCTGGCACAGCCAACTGACAAAAACCCTGGTTCTGGTTGTTTGTTCCCTCTGCCCTGCCCTCATCAGATGCTGCCCTGGCCCTGGGAGCAAGGGGTGGGACAGAGCATTACTACTGCTTTGGGGAGGTGGGAAGCACTGTGAGCAGTGGAGGCGGGGCGCAGTGGGGTGAGGATGCAGCAGCGCTACAGCAGCTCCCATTGCAGCAGGGACACTGGGCTGTAGTCATCAGGGAGCTGGAGAACCTCTGCTAAGAAGCCTTTGGGCAAAGCTCTTCAGTGGACAAGTAAGTATTGCATATAACGATCTGTAAATTAAAAGGTGTTTTAGAAATGTAAGGCAAGAGTTATACGCACTTAAGGTGTCAGAGAAGATGCTTTTAGCAAAGTGTCATGACTCAGGTGTGTTTTTCCCACTGACAATGATGAGCGGCTGTGCTGAACCCACCTCTGCACGGTGGTACCAGGGAAAGTCAGTGAGGAGCAGCCAGTGCATCATGTCTGGGGGGCACATGCCAGGTCACCTCTGTGCTTTATGGACACCTCACGGACCAAACAAAGAGAACACACAGTTGATGGACGCTGGAGTCATGGTGGTTGTGGGTGGCTGCCCCAGCGTGGCGAGAGGACAACCCCTGTCTTCTCCCAGAGCTGGGAGAGCTCAAGCTTCCATGGGGGTTCACCACACAGCAGGGATTCCCCCACCAGTCACTGGCGCCAGGGCAATGGCACAGAAAGGTGATGCCCTCCCCTCTGCTGGTGGCTTGGTTCCAGGGCTGGACCCATTGTCCCATCCTCCCTCCTGAGCCTGTGCAAGGCAGCCGTGACTCGGTTACCCCATGGCCCGTGCTTCTGGCCCTGCCTGCAGAGGCTCCAGGAGAGCCCTGTGGAATTAGCGGTCCTGTGTCTTGATTTAATTTTCGGTCTACTTTAACTCTAACAAAGCGGCAAATTGCTTCCTGTAGTTGTTTTACTTTTATTTATAGGGTAATTTGCATCATGAAGACAAGTTGCCCTATCAATAACCATGGAGCAATTAAGGTCACCTGTCCCCTCCTCTCCTTCCGAGGGTCTCATCTCTCACTTGCATGTCTCATCTTGATGGAGGATTGTGATGGATTGGCCTTTGGGAGGCTGGCCCTGCTCTCCAGCTCTGACTGCGCTGCTCACACACGTTCCCAAAGCTCAGGTCAAGCTGCTGCTCTGCTTTTGCTGTGTGATATTTTCCAGAAGAAAGGGATTGTTTGAGGCCCTTGCAGCGGGAGTTACTTTGCAAAGGAGAAGGGTGCAGGCATTCCCCGAGAACAAAAGTGGAAGGGAAAATATCTGGCTAAGCAATTAATATTTCATCATGAAACATGGCGGGGTTAAGTTCATTGCTGAGACCAGGCTGCTCGACTGAAAGAATTAAACCTGACTTAGATTTTCACAAACAGGTTTACCCTGATACACACATTTTCTCCTTCCCTCTTCCCACTTCCTTCCCTGCTGGAGCACCCGGGGGACATGGCTGGAGAAGTGGCGCTGACCGTGTGGCCAGTGGAGTCAGGGAGCGCAGAGTGAGAAGGGAGAGAGGGATGAGGCTGGACACAGAGCCTCTCGGATGCTCCTCTCACTTTTGGGCAGCCTAAAAATGTAGCAGGTGTTGGGAGGTCAGGATACCTGGCTGATGTGCCAGATAAATGCTCTGTGCTTCCAGAGGTGGGGAGGAGCAGGACAGGCAGAAATGCCCCAGCATGTGAGGCTGCTCTGCACATCGAGCTGAGTACTAGGTCTTCGTCTG
This sequence comes from Pachycephala philippinensis, assembly GCA_013397055.1. Taxonomy (NCBI): domain Eukaryota; kingdom Metazoa; phylum Chordata; class Aves; order Passeriformes; genus Pachycephala; species Pachycephala philippinensis. Next base: position 67,921 of record VWZT01007597.1, on the reverse strand, counting down.
GCTGCAGGGCAAGTGTTGTGCTTCTCCACGAGCCTGGGCTCTCCAGGGATGTCATCTCCCACACAGATGTCACCCCAGGCAGGTTGGGCACCTGGCTGAGCAATTCTGGTGCACGGAGCTGCAATTCCCATCCCTCCTAAGACAGCACATACTCACACTTTCATTTATTCCACTTCAATAAACATCTGAAGACATCCGTAGGAAACTTGTACTTTAAAGTAAAAACATTTCCCAAATACCTCTTGGGGAAGCTTTTCCTTTTCTACAAGTAAGAATTTGAGCCTGTAAATGTGAGGAATGGGAACAATGCTTGCAGTCCTCCCCGGGCAGAGCTTGGAGATCTGCAGATCAAACTCCCTGGGTGAGATCTGAATCCTCTCAGCAGCAGTGTGCGATAAATCCTGACATCCTCAACAGAGCAAACAGGCAGCATGAAGCAGAACAAGCGACCTGCTGCTGCTCCAGGGACACCTGGAACATACCCCTGAGAGGTCAGCTCGATCCACCAGCAAACCCCAAGCTCCTGTTCCCACTTGCTATCAGGGGATAACCCTCACCAACACAGCCATTCTGCAGCTCTGCTCTGCCTCTCCCATCACCACTGAAGCCCAGAAGCTGGTGGCTTTACTACCCAGGAGCCATCCAAGGAAATCTCTATATCTACCTTAACAAAGTGCAGGGAGAGAACCCAGACTTGGAGGGGCACAGCCTTTGTCATGCCAGACAAAAGACCTGGATGGCATTTTCCCATGTTCCATCTTTCTTTTTTGTATCTTTTGGTGAGTCATTGATGGTGAGCCTGTCGGTGTGCTACGAAGGACATTTGGGAACTGACTGGGAACTGTTTGTTGACCAGCTCCTGCTGATGCCCCATCCCAAAGACCTGGGAAAATGCCCAGAAACATCTTGATTTCCAAAGCTTTTCTTACCTCCGATGCCTATGCCTGCTGTGGGAATCAGATCCCCCAGGAGCTTTGCCTCCTCCCTCCTCGCCAGCCTCTCCTGCCTGTTGTGTGACACTGGTGCCACATCCCGGCTTCCCAGCACCAGAGACACCTGCTTTATGTTTTTTTAAACCATTTATTTGGAGCTGCCTGCTGGCAGAGGGCTGCAGGGCAGTGCCTGTGTCTCTGCTCCCCATCATGGGGGTGCCTGGGCTGTACCTGCCAGGGACACAGCCCTTCCTTCCCTTGGATTTTGGAGATGGTCGCCGCTGCCGTCTGCCCTTCCGAGTTATTGGTTTGCACATGTTCACAAGGAAACAGTTTTAAAAATGGTAATAACGAACATCCAATCCGTTACCCCAGCGCTCGGGGACAGAGCCGTGGCAGTCAATCTGCAATTCCAAATCTGCATATTTATGCAGTTTCATTAATTATGTATTATGCAGCATTAATCCCAATAATATGTGTATGCTTGTTCAGTAGAAGAGAGAGAGGAGACTCGCCTCACAGAAGAATTAATCAGAGAGCCATTCACAGATCCCACATCGCTTTAGGTTGCAATTACAAGTATTTTTACTTAAAAGGTTTTGCATTAAAAAAAATTAATTTTGCAAGATTTTGAGGTCCCCACGTAGCCACAAAAATTTAAGTTGAGCTCTGAAAAATGGCTCCACCATGTCTTCTGGTAGCAATCACAGCTGAGCAAAGAGGGACTTTGAAGAGGGATTCCTGTCAAACAGGCTGTTAATTATCTTGGCGGAAGAAGAAACTGAATTTCTCGGGGCAGGGAGCAGAGTTTGTGTGCTGTGTTTGTTCAGAGGTGACCGAGGCCACTGCTGGCTGCTGCAGGGCTCTAAGTAATCAATAGGATGCCTTTAGAGCAAGCAAATGAGGTAAGTTCACTAATTGTGGTGTCCCACTCTCTGTTGTGAGGGCAGTGTGTAGTCAAGGGCCACTCTCTGGTGTGGGACAGATGCCCCAACCAGCCCAGGCCAGCTCTGTGACATCCTTAAAGCATCAGAGGATTTGCACTCATCGCTTTTATGAGTAGGAAAAGAATAATAATAATCAGGCAGCATGCAGGAAGGGAAAGGAACAGGGGCAAATACTCAGTGCCAGACTTGTTCCTGAGGTAGGGAGGGGGAGCCTGAGCCTGCAGCACCAAGGCAGGTGCCCGCAGCCCTTCCGAGGGCTGAAACCAAGTGTGGCCATTTGTCCCAGTTTTCCAGGCTCTTTCATCTTATCTAGAAAAACAGGACCCATTTTCCAGGGAAAAACCACAGAAACAGGCACAAAATATAAACTTGCTGCATGGTCCTTGCTCCCTGCAACAGAGACAGTGTCACCGGGGTGTGGCACCGGTGGGTGGGCACGGTGGCATTCTGGAGTGCTGGGGTGCTCCATACATGGTGGCCATACAGACCTACCCCTCCCCTGCCTGTGCCCATGCCTGTGCCCATGCTGCTGGGGTGGATGATGCCAAAGAGCCCAAGAGGAATTGGCCCCGTCTGGAGTGAGGGATGGATAATGCATATGCAGCGGGTATGACTGATGTAATAAAATAATATCGTCAGGACATTTAGATAGGAAAAAATGCAGCAAGGTAATTCCTCACGCTGGCGTAATTCCTGACACTGGCTCCAATTTGTTTTCATTAGTGGTTTGCTAATGCATTTATTAGCCATTACATACGTACAGCAAAATGATGAGGTTTCCATATCTATATATGCAAATGAAATATGTCTGGCACATCTGTAGATGGGCCGGGTGAACACCGGGCTCGTTCGCATTTTCCTCATGAGACTTTTCTGGATTATTTTTTCGGACTGCAATGGAAAGACCACCCACTTTTCCTCAAGTATTTTATTTTCTCTGTGTGGAGAGCTGGGGGATTGTGAGAACACAGGCCCCTTTAAAACAGGCAGAAATATACCGAGAGCTTCAGGCTCTGACAAACTCTTTAGAAAATCGGGTGATTTGGGTCCAGCTGTGTAAATGTTTTCAGTTTCGCTGCTGGGGCCCCGAGTTTGATTCGGTGCCAAGACAAGCCTTGCTCAAGTTGTTTTTGGCAAAGGCTCCTGGCTGAGGAATGTCAGCATCACTTTCAAAATATGATGGTTTGTAATTTGGACCACAGAATGAAAACTGAGCTGCTGGTACATTTTGCCATCATCTAATTACCAGGTCCCCAATTACAGTCAAGGAGCAGCTCCACAGCCGGGTGCAGGGAAGGTTGTTCCCATTGTGAGGCATTTCTCCACGTGCATTTCCCCGAACACATTCCTGGAGTGCAGACAGGTTCTTCAACGCGCCAGCACCGGTTCACATGGATGTGGGTGTGGGTGTGGGTACCAGGGCGTGTGCCTCACTCACCAGCTGCTCAGCCCTTCCCAGACAGTGCCTGGTGCCAACAGAGCCACTGCCACATTCCCATCGCCATTCCTTTGGCCGCTGCCACATTCCCATCGCCATTCCTTCGGCCGTAGCCATCCGTGCCCGTTGCCAAACAACGACACTGCGTCAGCCACAGGGTGTCATTGATACAGTCGTGGCACCCTGGGACACTCTGTGACACTCCAAGAGTGCTCTGTTTCACCATCCCTCACTGACCCTGTGCCTCCTGCACCCTCCCAGGGATGCTCGGTGTCGCAGGATGCTGTGTGGATGCTGTGAGGTGCCCGCCCCACCTTCACCATCTTCCCACCATATCCCAATGAAACTTTGGATTTCTGTGAGGAGCAGGAGTTGGAATGACCATGGTGGTTCCCACAGCAGGCTGGGAGGCTGCTGCTGGTATGGAATCTGAGCACAGAGGGCTTCCCACAAAGGCCTCCTGTATCTACTGGGATGGAGCAGGAGTTAGTTGATGGATACGCGAATCTCATTATTCATATACGTAATTACAGTCTCGGGGTTGCAAGGCTTTTTAGGTAATGCAGGTTGAGAGAAAGAATTTACCTAACTTTTGGAATATCCATGAAGTATTATTTGACTCTTGAATAGAAATGCTCTGCCCGGGCTCCTCAGAGGGAGTCTGCTGTTCAGGAGCTGCTCAGGAGGCAGGACACAGGCTGGGCACCACAGCAACAGGAAGCAAGAGGGGGCATCTTTTTGGGGTGGGCAGTGGGAGGAAAAGTCATCCCATTGCACACGTTAGGGCTGTTATCAGCCATTGGCTGGCATAGGTTGAAAGACCCCCAGGAGGTGGGTGGGGGTGGGGGGTGCTGCTCTGCACCTCTGAACTCTGGCAGTGGAAAACATCTTGCCATTTTCAGTTCAAATCAGTTAACAGGCAGCTCATACCTGCCTGTTCCCACACCATGCTGGCCTTTGATTTGGTAAAAGAAGCTCAGAAAGGCCAGAGGTGTATGCGTGACTCAGCTCCGGTGACCTCCAGCTCCCTCCTCCTCTCTCCAGCCGGTGGCTCATGGGCTCGCTCTGGCCAACAGTCTGTAGAGTTCCCTTTAATTTTGTGTGTCTCTGTGTTTAAGGTCAGTGAAAGCAGGATCTGCTCAATGCCTTTGAAAATCAGACTGATAGTACTTCAGAGGTCAGACAGTGTAAAATGAAAGTGCCCAGAACTAAAAGCCATTTTTGGTTATCTGGCCCATAACCTCTCCATGGTTTTGCGTCCTTCTCTGCAGACTGGAGTGAATAATATTAACCTCCCTTGCTGGAGGGCAGAGCGGCTTACAGACTGCTTACAGACTGCTCCAACATGAACCAGTGGTGCTGAGAATTCTTTTTATTATAAGGACACAGGCTCAGCTGACATGTGCAGCTCCTGTCTCTGTGAGCTCTGCTGCCCAGTGTCTGCTCCCGTCTCCCTGCACGGGGCACTCGGGGAGCACCATCAGTGCCCCAGCCGTGCCCGTCCCAGACAGACTTTATTCTCACCAATGTTTTCTGGTGTGTCCATCACTCCAGCCTTATCCAGGCCTGTTCTGGGCTCAGTTTTCTGTGTCCTCTCAGTTGTTGCTTCCCTGGAGATGTCCCTCAGCAGATCTCCTGCAGGTACCTCACCTGCCATGTCTCCTGAGGGATGACTGAACACCTGATCCAGCACAGTGCTCTGTGCAGCACAGGATGCAGGAACAACTTGCTGCCTGGTAGATAATGTGCCCAGAAATGAGAGCTCCCCTTGGTGTGCCCTGAGGAATCACCAAAGATAAATGTGGGTGCAGTGTCATTAGAAATGCCTCCTGCTAATGCAGCTTAAGTGCTAATTCTTGTAGCTCTTCCATTGTAACAGCAAGAGGTTGATCTTTAATTGGGTTTCATGCTCTAAATGCTTCGATGACAAAGGTTTGAACAGGTGAGGCATGACTTACAGGAGCTGGATGAATATCTGTGAGCACTGGGAATCACTATCCACTGTCCCTTCCAGATGTGAAGAGAGAGAATGGAACTGGAGGCACAGCTTGGGCTGGGGCTGCTGGTTTGCAAAAGGTTACAGAAAACTATGAACACGGTTGGATTTTGCCTTTCACCTACAGCAACATCAGGTAGTTCTTGGGTTGATTGGAAGGATTGGTTTAAAAAAACCTCAAGCTTTGCTGGAGGAAGGGTTGTGACCTGGGTGGTGGCACTGATCCATCCAGTGCAGTTTGCCATCTTATGTCCCAGGAGTCCCTGTGCTGGCTCCCAGCCCTGCTGGCAGTACCGAAATGCTCCTGCACCAGCCGAGCTGCTTGGACCTCTCAGGATCACCCAAAGTGTCAGTAATGTACTAGCCCTCATTGCTAACACACGCTTAAAATGTTAATAGTGAGTAAATCGCTTTTCATACTTCTTAAAATCAGATTTCTTGTTGCAAGATGGTGGCTCTGGCTGCTGCTACTGTGCCTTTCCTTTATTACTGTCTGTATAAGATGGACTGTGGAGATCTCATACAGATTTTATGGGAACTATTTTATTTATAAGAATTTTCCTAGTGTCAGATGGATCTGACACTTCTGGAGTCCCCTTTGCCATTCCCATGCAGGAAGACAGCAGGAATGTTAAGACCCTGGCTCCCACCCCCACCCCTGGCATGCCCTGGGGCTTTTGTGTCCTCTCAGTCAGACTCAGGTCTGCGCTTCTCTGGGGCCGGGAGGAGGAGCTCAAAGTCACATTAACCAGGGAATGCTCAAACATCTTGTGTGACACAACCCACCCTGGGAAACACGAGGGGATGCTGCTGCTGAGCTGCCAGGTCCCCAGGAGCTGCCGAGGAGCTGTCCCTTGTCTGGCAGTGGTAATTAAAGGGCTCCCCTGGGCTGTCTCTGTGAGGGTGCTCTGGGTCTGGGCAGGGTGAATTTACAGCAGGAAGAGCTCACTGCATTCCCTGCTGCTGGGATTTGCATATCACACTGAGGGAAACAAGACAAGCAAAGCACAGCTATAAATCACCAGGCCAGAAGGTGCATTTTGTTCCTATCCCAGGTAAGAGGATTTTTTAAGCAAATACAGAGCAAAAACGCAGAGCCCCACAAAGCACTGTGTGTGCTTGCTTGTGTCACCCTGCCGTGGTGTTGTGGTGATGGTGAGTAGCTCAGACCTCTTCTTAGGTCTGGCTCTTGGCTCCTTTTTCCCCTCTCTGTGATGTGGAGGTACACACTGCCAGGTACCTCACACCTGGGCAGGTGACAGAGCCGGGTGCAGGAGGTGCTGCTGCCCCAGGGAGAGGCAGCAGCTCAGCCACTGCTGCTGGGCCATCAGCTCCCATCGCTAGTGCTGGATCGCTGCTTGCTCTTCTCTGTTGGCACATCTTCCCCCCCCAAACATGAGCTGGGTTCTGCCTACAGCACTTCAGAGCAAGTGAGGACACCAGCTCAGGCGATGGTACAGCGATTGCAGATGAGCCTGAAACTGGAGGGTTTGTAACTGGTGCTGAATGTTTAGGAGAATCCAGCCCACTAGAGCCTTTAATTCAGGCTGAGATTTGCTTTGCTTGAGGTTATTGGATGTGCCTGAGCTCTGAGCAGGAAACAGATCATTCATCCTTTAAAATCCTTCCCCCTCCCTTCTCCTCTCCTCCCTCTCCCGCCCAGGTGGGAAGCTCAGATGTGTGTGTGTGTGTTGTACCTGTGCCATTAATGACACCCTGTGCTGCTCATCCCAGGTGATGGTTGTACAGAGACAGAGCTCTACATCCCTGGAATGGCAGCCCTCCCCTGGGATCGGCAGCTGGATGTGCTCAGATCCATCAGGGCCAGGAAAGTGCCCTTGCTCAGTAACTGAGGCAAATATGTGTGAAATAGGATCGCTGCTATAAATAGCAGCGGGCTCATGAGAACATTGTTTATCGCTGCGGTGGGTGGTGTGAAGGCTGCCCTGCACTTTCCAGCAACGCAGGAATGATGCTATCCCACTCCCGGCCCATTTATAGCCAACGGAAAAGATAAATGTGTTGGGTGGGAATTTTGAATTCCATAAAGACTTATTCATTGTTTTTAGCCCTCTCTTGCTTTCTCAGTGAAGACTGCAAACCCATCAATCACACCCCATAAGCTTCTTCATGAATCGCATCCAAATGCTTGCAGAAATGCCCACCACCCCAAAGCCTATCAAAGGCAGCTCCTGCCAACTGAGAGCATGGATCCCTGCTCCCAGGCTCCTCTTCCTGGGAAAAAATAGCTGTTCCTTGTGCTATTTCTGGGTGACTCTGCAGGCACCTCCCATGGATGCACTGTTATGTTTTCTGCTAAGGCACATTAACATCTCCAGAGGACTCTGGCTGTCAGCTCCAGCCCCAAACAGTTCTATGATGCTGAATTTTAAGCACCAGAGTCAACAGCATTAATCACGCGCTTAAAACGAAGCGCTTTGGTAAGTCTGCAGGATCAAGGTCTTAAACTGCAAGATCCTTGGAGCAGGGTCTTTCTTTTGTGTGTGGACAGATTAGCCCTCAAATAAAAAACATTGCTAAGAGCTGCCCAAAGTGCCATGGTCTGTGAGCGAGCGCAGTCCATGGGTGTCAGAGTGAAGGCGGCAGGGGCAGGAGGATCCACATCTGCCAAGGCTCCTCTGTGCTCCTGTCCCTGTTATCCCTGTCCCTGGGGCTCTCCAGGCCCCTCTCCGCTGCGCGGATTCCTGGATGCTTGCTGCCTGGTGGATGAATTAAGTTATCCTTTCCAGTAAGTGCATTTCTCAGTCACATTGTTCACCAGAGGAGATGTGAAATCCTCGCAGCGTTCCCTCTTGTGCATAATGTCACATTCCCAGCTCCTCTCCCTCCTGCCTCCCGCCATCAGTCTGCTGCGCCGAGCTGAGAATGCCCACGAGCGAAGGCACGGAATATGCATGATATGCTCCATCATGTAGGACCAAATAATTTGCTCCCTCTATAAATCTATAGCCAAATCACTTTGTTTCCACATAAGAATCTCACGCTGTGTAAAACTAAAGGAGGAAATAATCGTGTGTCTGTCGAGATGTTTATCTCAGTCCTTTGCAGCCTCACCAGCTCCTCATCTTTTAATGAGGGAAGGAAAATCAGTCCTCTCCTCCTGCAGCAAGGGGTTTGGGGAGGAGATGCAAATGCGTTCCCCTCCCTGAGTTTGCCGTGTTGCTGTAAAACAGCAAACTTAATAAATCTCGCACAATTGGGCACAAGTCTTGTTTCCTTAAAAGCGATGTTCTCTATAATTGTCTATGACACAACATGCTACATATTAGTTATTTTTCCCTTAGTAGATCATCAGAGCACAGTGAAGCATTGCAGCCGAGGTAATTGAATGTCTTCTTTAAAACAATACGCTGCAAAAAGTCTCCTGACAAGTGCCAGTGTCTTATTTTAAACAAATAACACCACGGATTTGGGGGAGAGCGAAGATTTCTGGAGGAGAGGGTGGTTTTGGGCCATGGACAAATGGGGACTTGGCATCTGCTGCAGGAGAGCAGGTGAGCAGGCACAGGCTGGCGCGTTCCACGGGCTGGTGGGGATGAGAGATGCCTGAATTCTCGGCAAAGCCACGGAGGGGACCTCGCGTTTAACTTTGCTGCTTTAATGCACATTCATTTAATGCACCTGCCTGCTCCGTGCTGCTCCCTCAAGCTGAAGCAGGGCTGCAGGTGGATGGATCCTTTCTGCTGCCGTGTTCCCAGGATGCCAGGCAGACCAGACTCCCCAAGATTCTGGGGCCAAGGGATCCTCAGCTGGTCCAACACCACTGCACCTCGTGGCCCTGCTCCTCGGGAGGACCCTGACCTGGTCTGGCACAATCTGCACCCCCTGTCCTGGCTCTTGCAAATGGAGCGCACACAGGCAGTGCTTGGGCAGATTTGGGGGAGCAGTGAGCAGCCCCCTGCCTGTACCTGAGGACTGGGAGACACGGGGACCCCCAGCCCCCCCAGCCCCTTCCCTGTGTGTTTATGCACTTGCCTGTTAGCACAAACGCGGGTCTATGTTCTCGGAGGGCTGCGTTCCCTCTGCAAGGTGTGACATTTCCTGGAAGGAATTTCAAAGGGCTTTGTGCAAGGTGTTAAATAAGCTCTTAAATAAAACTGAACCAGTGAGTGCTGAAGCAAAGTGAACATTTAAAAATGTATGTGTACATTTAATTAGTCCAGGAACAGCGATAAAAGGAACCGCTAAGACACGTTTATTAAAACTAATGCAAGACAAAAATATATCTTAAAATTTTGATGTGATAAAAAGACTGTTAAAACATTAAAAAGTTTCCTTGTAGGTTTTTTTTTCTTTTAAGCATGTCACAAATTCTGTGACATGCTTAAGAAATGCAATAAGAATAATTCTTCTTTTATTCTCTTTTTCTTTTCCCCTTGGCTTCAGTCCCTTGCCCTCCTGTTTTGCTACTGAGAAGGAAGGAAGAGGTAAAATCTTTGGCAGTTTCAAACAGCTTCAAAATTTTGGTCCAAGTTGGATATGAAAAATTAAAAATGTCATGAAAAAATGTAAATATGGTAAATGATTTTCCACCCACCATAAAAGAGAATCCCAGCACAAAGATCCAAACCCTGCACTGGGTGTTGGAGCTGGCTGAGCTCCCTCCCAGGGACAGATCTTCCAATTTCTCTTGCTCACTGGGAATGGGTTCTGCCAAGGACTGCCAGACCCTTATTTCCCGAGAGGAAGCTCCGGTGTAACGCCAGTGCTGCAGCAGCAAAGGGGCACAGGAAAGAAAATGCATGTTCTTGTTTCACTGAATGTGTAACCAGTCCCTTACACGGTAGGTGTAATCAGTCTCTCACTCTTCTTGTCATTTTAACTCCTGTTTGCTGTTGCAGCTGGGTCTGAGCCCACAAACTGGGGATGAATCCCATCTCCCATGGGAATGGGTGCAGTTATCCCACACCCCAGTCCTGCCCTAGCCTTCTCGGCGTTGTGCTCCCCACAGCAGCTGGAAAGCAAGCTGAGAGTGGAGGGTCCCGGGGTGCTGTGAGTGCCTCTGGACTCCAAGGCTGGCCAGGGCTCGGTGGGACACCCAGTCCTGCCACGAGCATCCCTCTGTGGCTTGAGGCCATCCTGGCTGCAAAGGCTGAAGTATTCCACAAGAATTCCCCAGCTGGTGACCAGCCTGACCCCTGTGACCTTGCCGAGGTGTGAGCAGGCAAGGAGAGGCTTGGGAGCCCCATCAGAGCCAGCCCAGGCAGACACACAGCACTGGGGTCCTACTGGGGTGAGCGTGGTCATGTTGCTTTGCACTTGCCTTTGAGCTGCATGAGTGCCTTTGAGCCCCTGCTTTGCTCACCTCCACTGCTATTTTTATTTACTCTTTGCTAATCCTGTTAACAGGATGGGAAGAGAAAAGACTAATTCACTTTAACTCCAATGACTTGTTAATAATTGATGTATTGACACGAGCAGGCTGCCTGATGACCTTAAACAACCACCCAAATCCTGTGCCGAACTGTTTGACCTTTTAAGCCAGTTCAGATTCTTCCTGCAGAAGAAACTGGTGTCCGCTTTGATTTAGTGCAGAAAAATCCCCCTTAACCTTCAGGTGTCGGTGAGGATGTGTTTAATTTACAGTAAAGCCAAGTCATGATCTGCAGGAGAATGAAAAAGTCCTTCTGTGGTGGGAAGTTATTACTAGTCCCTCCACAGCGATGATCTCTCCAGCTCAACAAGCCAATACCTCTTTAATTATTGAAAAGATCCAACAAGAGGATGTGGAGCCACAGGGCTCTGGGAACAGGCACCACAGAACTTCTGTGGCACCCCGGTGTGGGGGACTGAGCAGGGTGGTCATTGCTGTGCTCAGGCTCTGGAGGAGTCTTTCTTTTATGGAGGGGCCATTCCAGTTCCCCTGCACATCCTGGTCGGCAGCTGCTGCTCTGGATTTGGCCCCTATGAGAGATGAAAGGACGATAGATGGTGCAAAACACAAGGCATCCCACCACTGCTCACCTGTGTGCATGTGCAGGAACAGATCAGGATCCATCTGTGTGTGTCCTGTCCTGCACATGTCTGTGGGTGCCCTGGTCACAGGGTGCCTGTGCACACCCGTGCTTTGCCCAAAATGTGCCTTTTCCCCAGGGTGCTCCCAGGCAGTACTGGGAATCCTGTGAATCTGTCCCATCTCACTGCCTCTCCTTTCCTCAGCTCCATTAGGAGTGTGGAGCAGCCCTGTGCAGTGCCTGCCTGGTCCCCGGGGTGCTGACGCCCTTCTTTGTGCAGGGATCAGCAACTCAGCATTTTAGGTACTGGTGAATCTGTGGGTTTGCCACAAGAGCTGGGTGCTTTTTGGGGAGCGCCCAGCCCTCTGCACCGGGCACAGCGCTCCGTGATGGCAGCAAACTGCTGCAAATAACTGAATATCCTTTAGATTAACACTGGGGTCAGATGCTTTAATCCCTCGGGAGGGATCCCGGAGTGCCCAGGGGACAGAGGCTGAACAGGGGGTGCACAGAGCTGCCCCCACCAGGTGCCTCAGAGTGAGGGGGGAGGTGTGTCTCTCCATGCAGAGCTGTCACCAGGGCACGGCCATCCTTTTCTGCCACAGCGGGTGCCTCACACCACAGCGGCTGCTCTCCAAGTGCCCCCGGAGGAGGCGGGCATCCAACTGCACAGGGGGCCCTGCTGTGGCCGAGCCCCGGCTCTGTGCTCCCAGGCGTGCCGCTGGGGAGAGGCAGGCGGTGCAAAGGCTGCTCAGCAATTATCAGCAGGAAAATCTGAGACTTCACCAGGCTGCTTAATTAAGCCCCCATGTGGCCTCTTGGAGATTCATCACACGGCACTGGAAATTGTTCCCACCATCCTCACTCCCCTTGGAAGGGCAGGGAGCACTGGGAGAGCCTTTGTTTGGGGTTTTTGGACCTTGCTGTTTCCCTGCAGGGATGCCCCTCGGTTTGTACCGCTGTGCTGTGCGGCAGCGTGTCGGGGTGTGGAAAAGCCCAGCCCAGTGGAAGGGATGTGGATTTATCCTGATGGGAACAGTTTGCTCAGCCCCTGCAGAAACCCATCGCTGCTCCTCTGCCCGCTCCCGCCGGGATAACGCCGAGGAGCACTCCGTGCTCTCCAAGGGTGCTGGTCCATGTGCCCAGAGCCCTCCTGGAAAGGGGAGCTGGATCCCAGGGGGAAAGCGAGAGCTGGGGGCTTGTGGGGACACCCGAGAGCGCTGTGGGGGCACGAGAGGAGGGAGCAGGAGGAACCCGGGGGTCGTCACTGCCCTGTGCCCCCCCAGCCAGGCTGCTCGGAGCACCCGGCGCTGCCGGTTCGGTCCCGGTCCCGGCCCCGCCACAGCGGCAGGGGAGGCTGGGGGAGCTGCTTTGTAGAACTGAAGAAACTCCTCCACCACAGAGCCTGCAAGCTCATTTACATACTCCTAGTTTAATTCTCCTAGGGTATGCAAATATATGCAAACAGCAATCCAGAGAGAGTCAGAAATAGCACAGAACATTAAAATCACCCTACTTGAATATTGTTTTATGCAAACGATGTACGCACGCAGTGTGTAGCTGATTTAAATAGAAGCAATGTCAGCATGGCAGTTATTTACCCTTCCAATGATCTTAGCAATTTTTTTTATTAAACTTATATAAAATATATTGAACAGGCACCAAGAATGTAGAGAGTATTTTAATGTTAGCCTTAACTAACACTAAGAAAAGGGCAAGCTTCTCCAGCTGCCTGCACGAAGGGCAGGGAAGGGTTATTTTTCATCATTTCCCATTTGCATGAATGATACAAGATTTGTAAACCCTGACGCTGCTGGTATCGATTACCCGAGCACCATTCCTGCCCCTCGGAGGAGCGCGGGCCCCGGTGCTGCGCAGAGCCGTGCGGATCCAACGCCCTTGTGGTGTGAGCACACGGTGTCGGGGTGTGGGGGTGTGGGGAGGGGACACTTGGGTGCGTGGGGACAGCCGGGGTGTGGGGCTGCTCCATCCCCGACCCACTCTTCTGGTGATGCTGGCAGTGCTGGCATGCTGCAGCACACCCAGCATTCCCTAAACGCTCACATCCGAGGAAAAGGGGAGGGCGGGGAGGACCAAAGCAAACCCCCCCGGGCAGCAGGGAGGACTCCTGCTCCATTACGACATCCCCCGAAAATGCCCTCGCTGGAGGGGGTTCCCTCACTCAGGGAGTGGCACAGCGGCTGCGGGTGCAGGGCTGGACCCCGCAGTGCCGTCCCTGCTCCCGGGGGCCAGGCTGGCACCAGGGCACCGCTCAGACCATCATGGCACAGGGAGATGGGCTCCTTGAATTTGTGTCACTCGTTCACAGCCGTGGCCCCACACCGACCTGTCCAGGCTGGCAGGGGCTGCTGAGATGGGTTCTCCAAAGGAGATGATGCCTGCAAAGCCCTGATGATGGGCTGGGCTGGGTGCACTGCCGAGGACCTGGGCACGCTGGGCACACCTTATGTCCCGTGTCAGGGCACCTGTGGGCAGGGAACAGTTCCTGGGTGAGCCCCAGGGGTGTGACACAAGGGACATCCCAGCACCTTGTGGGAAACAGCTCCTGCGCTGGGGTTTGCCTTGCTCAGACACCCTCATTGGGCACCAGTCCCTGGAGCTGGGCCACACGACTCCCTGCCCCATGGAGTAAATGTCAAAGGAAGGAGGAAGGAGAGCACTGGGAGGGAGGGGACGCATCACACGACAGACACTGGCTGTGCTCCATCATGGGCACGTCATGGGCTCTGCTCCATTGTGGGCATGCCATCGGCTGTGCTCCATCATGGGCACGTCATGGACTTGCTCTCCTGGCCCCACCAAGGGGCATGATGGACATGCCCCACATGGAGCATTGGTTGGGCACAGGGGAGGCACCTGAGGGCAGGCAAGGAGGGTCTGACCCAGCCTCATGCCAGGCTGGAGCCCCTCACAGCACTGGAGCTCCCTCTCTGCTCTGACTGTGCCTCTTCCCCTGCTGACAAGTCACCAGGGTCCACTAAGTCAAATTCTAGGGCTTTTGCTCGACATTTTGCAGTACAATAAATGGTCGTGAAGTCCTTTTCTGCAGAAAGATTTCTGCCAGGTGCCTCCACACATGAACTGCACAGCTGAAGGTAGGAGTGGGCATAAAATGCATTTTTTTTTTGTTCAATTTGTTTTAAATATTGTCAGGCCAGTGCCTGGCTGTTTGAATGATCACGGCTGCAGAGGAAATGACTGTGCAGGATATTTTTTCAGTCAAGCTCACAGTTGCATTTTATCACCCGTTCTGTTAAAGACATGTGAGAGGTTTCACTTTTGCCTCAAAAGCCCCATCTCCACGAAGGCAGTTAAACATCTAATTTTTAAATACACGCAGAACAAAAAGGCTCAGAAGACATTGAGTGAAATATCATGTGTCTGCGCGGGTCTGAAGGGGAGCATGTTGCAGCAGGCAGCGCAGGGCTGGGAGTCACATCGCATTAGCACCACGTGCCAAGAGCTTCCAGCAGCCCCGGGAACACCGTGCACACCCCCAGTGCCTGCGCCTGCAGCACTGGACACAGGGCTCTGCTCACTGCAGCCACCTCAGCACACGGGAGAGCTCATGTCCACAGTGCTGAATTTCACCTCAGGGGATGTGGAGGCTGGAAGAGCCCATGGGAGAAACGCAGAGCAGAGCTCTCCTCTCCACTGGGAATGTCACTCCCTATATAGGAGCTGCCTGTCCGCTGTGTCTGCGGGCGCTGGGAATTGCTGTCAGCTGGGTCAGACAAGGGTTGGTGTGTCCACACAGTGCCCAGCTCTCAGCGAGCTTCCATCCTGCCTTCTCCTCCAGCCCAGTGGTATTTGGGGCCGTTCAGCTGTGTGCACACTGGTGGGTGGCTGCCTGCCTGCCTGTGCACTGAAATGATATCTAAACATCAGCAGCTCCCAGTGCGTGGCTTTACTGCAGAGTGTGTTACAGTGGAGTGCAGAATCATGGAAGCGCAGCCTGGTTTGGGTTGGAAGGGACCTTAAAGGCCATCCAGTACCATCCCCCTGCCACGGGGCAGGGACACCTTCCACTATCCCAGCTTGGCTGGATGCAGCAGAGGTTTCCTTTGCTGTCCCTGGGTGCTGAGCAGCATCCTCGGGGCAAAAACTGTGTGGTTGTTACCGAAAACAGCCTGAATGTGTAAGAGAATTTGTCTGGTGAGGCTGGAATTACTCCTGGCAGGGGGTCCTGGCTGTGCCTCCCTCACAGCCCACTCCAGCCCCGGGGGCCCTTTGCTGGATCCCTGCCCAGAAACAATTTTCTCCGGAGCAGGCTGTGGTTGGGAGCGAGCAGCTCCCGGAGCTCTGGTGTGCCGTGTGCCAGGGCCCCGCTGCCCTCACAGGGCTGCTGTCCTGGGTGAGGAGCTGCAGCACTGGCAGCTGGTGCCACACTCCCAGGGGCTGGTTTGAAACCCTTTGGGGGTGGAAACTTTGTTGCTTCATTCTGGTGCTTCTCCCATCACATTCCGGATTACTGGAAAGCTGGGAGATGTCTCCTTTCTGAAAAGCTGCTGCCAGGGCACTGCCATCCATTTCCATGGCAGAGCTGCTGTACAGGTGGTTCCTTTCCCTCGGGATTGCAAGATGCTGTGGGAGACAGGCTAGCTCTGGGGCAAGCTGCCGACACAGGGGGGAACCCTCCTGTCCCTCCAGGGCTCCTCCTTGGGAACTGCATCACCCTGGAGTGATGAACCCATGCCCCATCCAGCCCTGCCTTGCCCAGCTCTTGCCCACGGTGGCCTCAGACTCTCTGGAGAGCTGGTTCTCAGAGCGGTGTAAGCCTCGCCTTTCCCGGGATGCTGAGCTCCCTTTATTCCTGTTTTTGTGCTGTCAGCTAGAAAAGTCATGTCACCAAGCAAAGCTCAAATAGCCTGGATCCCAAAATCCTCCTGGGAGGAGCTGTCCCTGGGGAAGAGGAGGCAGAACCGGGGAGTCATGCCCTGGCCTCATCCCGAAGGGAATGTGGGTGGGTGCCTGTGCCCTGCACAGGCCCCCGCAGCAGGGCAGCCTGGGGAGCCCACCTGCACCACAGCTCTGTGCCCCTACCAGTGTCAGTAACCTGCTCAGGTCTGGGGATGATCCCTGGCACCACAGAAAAATTGTAGTATCTCTGAGAGAGTAACAACAACAGCCGCCGATGTAGCTGCTGGTGTTTTTATCACTGAAGCCTTTGGAGGGTGTTCAATGGGGACCTGGTGTTTATTCAGGGAGATCCTTGCTGCCGCGACCTTCCTGAACTGCCACATTCCTTCTAATTATGATTGGCAGCTCATGGAAATTTGGGCCCTTGATTGGCAGCTGAAGTAACTTTCTTCCTTCCCACAATTCTTCAGGTTCCTTCCCATCAATAGACATAATGTTGGCCACTTTTCTGGGATAAATAGCAACCTTTGCCCCCCTCCTTTATTTGGCAAACGCTCAACACTTCATTCTTTTCAGAAAGCCCCTTGGAATGCAGCTGAGAAGGGCCTCAGCAGTGCTGCACTCC
>VWZT01007597.1:3205-34128 GCA_013397055.1 Pachycephala philippinensis | reverse complement strand
TTCCCTTCCCTTCCCTTCCCTAGGAAATCACAGACATTTAACACGGTAGAATTAGGGGGAAAATCTTGGTTTTCAAACAAAACAACTTCAGCAAACTGTGGCTGGGGGTTGTTTGAATCCCCGGTGGGCTGTCCTGGTGAACCCCCGTTCCTGAAGTGATGGGACACCCGGCAGTGCACGGTGACAAAGGGACACAATGTCCTTCCCTGCCTTCTCCAGAACTGTTTTAATGGCTGAGAACCGGAGAGACGGAAAAAATTTGCCTGGAAGCAGAAAAGCAACCCCCCAAATCTACAAAATATGCGACTTCTGCTACAAACTTGCAAATGGGCCCATATGTGATCAGTAAACGCTCTCAGATCCATGGATTTGCCTGCATTCATTTGGGCTGGAGCCCCGCCAGGCGCCGAGCTGCGCAGCCACCGCTCCTCCCCGGGGACATCGGCGCCACAAAGCACCGGGAGCAGAGCCCCCACCTCCCTCCTGGAGAGCCCCCACCTTCCTCATGGAGATTCCCCACCTTCCCGATGGACAGCCCTCCCCATTCCTGGGGCCTGCAGCCCCCAGCACTGTCGGAGCAGGAAGGGAATGGGCTGGAGTGGCTTTTTCGGGAGCAGCTGGGAGATCACCACCCATGGCTCTGGCCACGGCTGAACCCAGGGCTCTCCTGAGCAGCTCTGCCTTTGTTTGATGGATTCTAAAAACCCACAGCCTCCCTGGCGTTTGGAAGGTGCCTGAAGAAGTCCATCGTAAAATCCACAGCCAAAGCTGGTCTCTCTGCCTGTCCCTGGTGAACTGCACAGCCCGCGGCCCCACGCTGTTGCCCCACCCCGTGTGTGCTCAGAGAGAAGATGTGGGAACCACGGGGAAGCACAAAAAGAGAGCGTCTCATACCTGATCTGATCCGTTCAGACAAAAATGGCAAAGTGGAGGATGCACAAGGAGGGCCAGGGGATGGAGAGAGCCGCCAGGGGTTCTCCAGCCCAGCAGACACCTGCTGCTCCTCCTGCTGTGCCCTTTGTGTCCTCACCGCTCCTCCCAGGGGTCAAACGCTGGAGAGTCCCTCGTGCCCAGCTGTGGGAGCTGCCCCCTTCATTACAACCCACTAACAGGTTAACTTCTTCCCTATGATCCTGCTCCTGTGGATGCTGGGTGCAGGTGGCTGCTGCTGTTAACTGTTTATTACCTGGGGAGCGATTTTCGGCGTGTTCCACACGATTATTTCCCAACACTGCAATTTGGGACTCGCCGGGCGGCTGGAAGGTTTGTTTCTCACAGAGGTGACCTCCCCGCAGCTCGCTGCGTGTCAGGGTTTGAGGAATGTACTTGAGTTGATGGGTAGGTTGTGTGCATCCCCTGACCTCAATCGTTTTCACACTGTGAGAACTGCTGGGAAGTGGTTTGACACAAAGTGTTTATAATCTCCATCAGAAGGAAGGGAAATGATAATGGGCCCATCTCAGCAAAAAGGAGACAGCCACCAGCCTCCCTTCTAACAGTGGCCTTAAGCTCTGCTCTGATTCGAGCATTATAATTAGCAAAGAAACAAGCTGTAATTAAATTAGGGGATGGAAAGGCAGGAGTGCAGCCACCACCGAGGGTGGTTAGGGGAGCTCCTGCCTGGCAAGAGGAGCCATCAGGGGTGGCACAGACAGGACCACGACAGAGACTTTGTTATCACCTCATCCTCCTGCACCGCACAGGAACTGGTCACTGGAAACCAGTTAGAACTCTCCACAGAATGGTGAATTCCGGGCTTTTCCTATGACATCAGGCCCCTGTTCTTGGAGCATGTGATTGTTTTAGTCCCCACCAGCATGTGGGAGCTGGGGCTGGTGATGTGGGAGTGTCTGGTCCCCAGGGACCCCTCCAGCTCTGGGGCCCCAACAGAGTCACCATGAATGCAGTTGGTCTCCGAGTGTCCTTGTTTTGGGCAGGAAAGGGCTCTTTTGGGAGGAAAGCACTGCACCCGAGGGTCCTGTAAAGCATCCTTGGTGTTCAGGTTCCCTCAGCGCCACTGTCTCACTGTGCCCCAGGCTGGTGGCTGTGTGTGCACACCCGACCCTTCCCCTGCAGGTGTTCCCTGCTGCATGAGGCTGCCCCAAGCGTCCTTGGGGGGCACAGCCCATCCTTGACCTGCAGAGGGGCTGCCCTGAGCCTCCCTGGGGGGCACAGGGGCAGGGGTGGGTGCCAGTGCCCAGGGTGCTGCCAGCTCCGACTCCTCAGAGATGCAGCCAAGACGCTCCGGCCGTGCAGATTTATTTCCTGGCTTTTAGCCAGCCTAGGAATGGAAATACTCTAGAGGGTGAAAGGCTCATAGTCAAGAGCTCTTCACCTCTTCCCTGAAAGGACCTCTCATCCTCATTCACTCAGGGGTTTATTACCACTCCACTGCCTGAGAATAACTGTTTGCAAAGACAGAGCTCGGAAAAAATAAGCCGCCCAGGTGCCGGAGTGCTCAGACCTGTCAGTGCTGAATTCAAAGCAGAGTCAGTTTGGGTCTCTTCTTCCTTCTTTCATTTGGATCTGGAGGAGCAGGCAATGGCTATGGCTGATGGCTGGCCACCAGAGAGGCTTCACCCTTAATATATGTGCAAAGGTGATGACGCCTTCCCCAAGAGAAACCCCAAAGTTGGATCTCAGTGTTGAAACAGCTCTGTGGGAACTGCTAACCACAACACATCCCGTCCTTCTTAACAAGCCACGGGCAGGGTGAGGAGGAGGAGGAGGAAGACAACAGCATATTCCCACCATCTCCTCCTACCACGCTGCCCAGCTCCCATAAGTTTTCACTGTAGGGTGATGCCACTGGACCATTTATTCACATTCCTCCTGGTGTTTTGAAACGCAGGGACAGCTCGTGGTGCTCGGCAGAAACCCGCCCCGTGGGACGGCTTTGGGGACACTGGCGGTGGGGACACGGTGCTGTGCACACCAACAGCGCTGGCCCCCATGGCAGGAGAGGGAGGCCAGCGTGGGAGAAGGGCTGGGTGGGAGAAGGGCTGGCATGGGAGCAGGGCTGGGTGGGAGCAGGGCCGTGCCCGCCGGCGCGGGAGCTGCGTCTGCCACCCAGGCTGAGGCTCCCGCGCTGCCACCCGGCTCTGCAGCCCCGCGCAGGCTGCCTGCACCGCACCGAAACAGGCAGCTAGAAAGTAAACAGTGTCTGAAACCTATTCTCATTAGGCTAATTTACGAATAAATTACCATATTCAATGGCCTTATTTTTACTGCTCGTTAACAGGCCCATGATAGGATGATAATTATGGGATTTTAAGTGGCTAATGGCAGCTGGGGCGTCAAAAGCAGTTTTTACGAATCTGTTTATGGCAGGGAAGGTGACAGGAGGGTGGGACACTGAGATGTTGGAATCGCATGTCAGGGAAAAAAAAGCTTTAATTGTTGAGTATTTATTAGAGAGGAGGGAAGACTGTAATTTAAAAATGAAACTCTGAAAAACAAAAAGGAAATTAATTAGTCTCCCAGCGCTCCTGTGGCTAGTGCTTAAGGAGGACCTTGCTGGTCGGCAGGCGGCCTTCGAGGGTCCCCCAGGGGCACCGAGCAGTGTGGCTGTCCCGTGTCACTGGGCACTGTCCTCCCTCCTCGTGGTGCAGGACCAGTGGCTGATGCTGCCAGGACAAAAGGGGCTCTGGAGCAGCAGCAGCAGTCGGGTGTGAGGGGTGTGAGTGTCCAGCACGGTGCTCCGGCCAGCAGTGGGTGCGTCCTGGCTGTGCCATGCAGGGCTGGGTCACTGTCCCCGCTGCCAGCAGGGCTGCTGAGCATCTCCCTCCAACCATCTCCCTCTCCCTCCGTCCCCGTTTCCCAGTAGCCGGTGTTTTTCCCAGTGTTTAGCCTGGCTGCTCATCATCTCCCATCTCCACCGATTCATCTTGATCTTTCAGTTTAGTATGCAGCGCTCGGAAAACAAACACGTACCAGACTGACAGTGGGAATAAATATCGTGGAGATGTTGATTAGCATTTGATCCCAGCTGGGCCTCTGGAAGCTGCAGCACTGGAATGCCTTGGCAGTTTTTTAATGCTGAATAATTTGATTAGATCAGTGGCTGAGCCTGCTGCTCGCGGTGAGATAAACCCTCCCCACCCGCCGCCCCCCGCACGCCGCTCCCTCCCTGCCTGCCTTTGCCTTCTTTTATGGGGCCTTAAATACGTCGTTTAATCAACTCTACAATTTCAATTTAGCACAGTTGTTGACTCGCATGGATGATAAGGTTCTGGAGACCCCACAGATTGCTGCCTGCTCTAACAGTGCCGTTCTCTGCTGCCGAGCCCAGCCCGGCCCAGCCCGCGGCTGCCGGAGGGGGTGCTCCTGAGCCGGGCTGTCACTCAGCCTCGGGGACATCTCCAGCCTCTCCGCTGTGTCATCACCGACGGGGACATGTCCCCTCTACACGGTGACACGAGAGCAACCAATGGTTTGTGTTCAAAAACACAGGAATAACACTTTTTTTTTTGTTCTTTTCGAACACTGAAAGCGTGAAGGCATGGGGAGGGTGGGGGTGGGGGAGCTGCGATTACCCCAGACTTTAGCAATCCTAATTAAACACGGATTTCTGAAATTTCCTTCTCTTTCCCTTAAAGAGGAAAGAGTGGGGCACACTCCTACACTATCTAAACCACTTTTAATCTAATTTAAATAACACTCCTGGCATTCCTTTCCAATAGGAGAATAATCAGTTCAGTGAGCGGCCAGCAAGAGTGGAGAGAACAGCCCTGACTCTTCCACTGCCGGTTTTCCCAAAACACCCCGCTGATGGCTATTTCCAAAGTGTATTTTAAGCACCTTCGTATCGGCAGAATATCATTTAAAAGCAGCCGAGCTTCCCCTGAACCACCGAGGCTTCATTTCTCCCCCTCCATCAAAACCGGGAAAACCCTGAATTACCAACCCAGCCTTTTCCATCAGAAAAAGAATTATTTTATCCGCAAAAGCAAAAACTGTGTATTTTCAGCCACTGACCCAATCCCGGGTAAATAAACAGGCAGAGACTCCCTGTGTTTGCTGACACTCATTAGCATTCCCGGCGGGTGTGAGGGTGATACTATCTGACAACCACCAGCTCAAACTTTCTCCCTTCGCTTTAGTCGCTTGTGATTCTCACGCACAATAAACAAACCGGCTCCTGCTGCTGCTGCCCGCCCCCTCCAGCCCCCCCTGCACCGCTCCCGCAGCTCTCCCGTACCTTCCCTGACCTCCCACACCTCCCTGCACCCCTCCTGCAGCCCCTCCCCACCTTCCACTCCTCTCGGACACCTCCCACACCCCCCAAAACCTGCGGCACAGCTCTGCAGGACCCGGGAGCGCTGGAGGGTTTGTACCAGTGGAGGGGAAGGATGCAGCCTGCCAGTGCACGGACAGCTTGGCGAGGTGACACCGGCTGAAGTGGGATGGGCAGCAGGGGCTGGAGGTACTGCTGTCACCCCTCGGAGCAGGGACAATGGCACCTCTGGTTTTGGGTGCAACAGGTACAGTCTAGACCCCACTGAAACCAACGGGAGCCACAGGCTCCAAGGAGGCTGAGACAAGTCAGGTCAAACGAGGAGGTTTGATTTATGTTGAACATTAGATCCATCTCCAACTGGTAAAAGAACATGTTAAGAGCATAAAAATAGCCGTAGTGGCTCATCTCTGGGAGAGAGCAACGGTGAACACCCGCTGGAGAGCACAAGCACAGAGCAAGCGAACAATGATACTTCATCAAACACTCTATTAACCTCCAGCAATTTATGGCTCAAGATCCTTCAAAGCCAGAAATAATGTCTGTGTATGGACGTATGATGGATTTTTCTGACATTAATTTGTCCGGTAACTTTTTGAACCCATGTAAATTTTACCTTGCATGCTCTTGGTGGAGGATCTCTCCTGTTTAACCCTGCACCTGAGAGCAGCCTCCTTCCTGCTGGGTTCAACCTCTGCCAGCCCCCTCACACCCCTCGAACCAGCAGCAAATCCTTGTTCACTGTCCTGGGTTTACAGATTTCTGTTGTGTCCCTTCTCAGCCTCACTCCAGGGAATCCTGAATTTATCCTCACTCATCCCTGGGCCCCTCTCTGGACCCTTCTCACATCTATTGCCGGTTTTGTGTCATGGATTGGGAACAGAACAATGCAGGGTTCAGGGTAGGGCTGCCACACAGATGTCAGTAACACCACAGCGCTCTTTCTTCAGTCCCTACCCTCCCCCTAATAATTCCCAATATTTGGTTAGGAACTACTGGATGTAGAACTAGTGTTTCCACAGAGTTATTTATTGCAGCCTTCAATTTTCACTCCTGGGTGCTGGCCCTCAGTACAGAGTCCTCTGTGCTCATGAAGAAGAGATTTCCAGTTCTACAACCCTCCCAGAGTTCAAGATCTTACATTTGTCTGCTTTGAATTTCATCTGCCCCTGCCCAGCCTTCCAACACCACACCAGCTTGTCCTGTTTGTCCCAGTTCTCCAGCTGGTGAATAGTCCCACAAGTGCCTGGTGTGGGCACTGGGGCCATGGACAGCAGCTCCACCATCTCTTCCCTGTCACTCTTCTTAAAAACTGGTTGCATTAATGACCTTTCAGACCTTTCATACCAAGAGGAGTGTGTGAAATGTGACACTTCATCCCTGGCAGTGTCCAAGGCCAGGTTTGATGGGACTTGGAGCAACCTGGGCTAGTGGAAGGTGTCCCTGCCCATGGCAGGGGGTGGAACTGGATTAGCCTTATGGTCCCTTACCATTTAAAATGAAAGAATCTATAATATCAGAATTAGATTATTTATATCCCATGTGAGCAGCTGGGTAAATACTCTTCATTTCCTGTTCTTCATAAATGCTCAGGTGATTTGGTTGCCTTAAAACTCTGACATCAACACTTCACCTTGGACAGGCGCAGCCACGAGCCCACGGCTCTGAGCTTGCTGTGCTCGTGCAGCTGCTCCTGCTCCAAGGCACAGCTGGAACCAGGGCAGGGAATGTGTGGGAATGGGGGGCAGAGAGAGTTATGGGCATCAAAAACTGCAAAATGCCACAGACATGGAGGCAGGAGCCAAGCCTTTGGTGTCAAAGAAGTGACACTTCCAACAAAACACGAGGTTGTTGCCGTGTTCGGGATGCACAAACAACCAGATCCCCGCATCGGCCTCTCTGGTTGTTATGTACCTTCTGCACAAGGTGCTTTGCATAGAATTAAGAACAGGATTTGTTTCTTCAAACTTTTGCGATTTTAACACCTGCTTGTTTTGGTAAATCTGACAGGGACTCTCTTTTGTCTCTTTTATTTTATTTATTTTTTTTAAGCGAAATTCTATGAAAAGTGTTTTTAAAAGTGCTAACTGACAAGCCTACACAGGCTGCCTCCACTCAGGGAGCACTCTGCACAGTTGTTAACTTGTTAGACAGGAGCTAGATTACAATCATAAATAAATGATTTGCTGTCTCCTTACATTCAGACATGTAGCTTTTAAAGTGTAGCTGTCATCCCTGAATCAGATTTAGTCAAATGCTGTGTAACTGCAAAATTATCCTATCCTTACCTTTTTTTATTCTCCATATAATGGACAGTTAAATTGGATTTTCAAATTTGAAGTGCATATGTTTTTCAAATCCCCACAGGGTTGCCATTTTTTCATTTCTAAAGCAACTCACTAATGTTTATCATTACCACACAGAAATATTACAATTCTTAAGGGGCACCTTATAAAATAAGTACAGGAGAAATATGCTTTATCGTCTCAAAATGAAACCAATTTCTCAGCTGATTTGCAATTTATTTACATGTTAGCATTTGATTTTCTGCTGATTTATAGCCCCACATGCCTGTGTCTTTGCTGCTTTCTAAATAAACACCATCAGGCTGGGGAAGCCAATACTGAATTACAGAGCTTTGTTCCAGCTTCTCTCTATTAATGAGTTAAATCTTTTACCAATAGAGCCTGGTCTCCCCGAGCACTGAGTGCAAGGAGAAGTCATGCATGGTATTTTATAAGGCTGGAGTTCTGGTATGCTATAAATAATCAGGAGGTGTGGAGAATCCAAGGGGAAAATAGAGATCTCAGGAAAAGCACAAGTGAAAAATGTGGTCTCGCAATTATTCTTTTTTTTCCTAAGCTATAAATTTGGAGATGCAGCCACAGCTCGTGGAAACCGGTGCTGGGGACATTTTATTTTACGCAGCCATTTAGGACTTTCCTTCTGTGGCAGCTTTCCAGGGTACCTGCTGCACACCTGGGCTCCTGCATCCGGCACGATCCCACCACATCCGTGAGCCTCACAGGTAACGTCAGCCCTTGCTGAGGATTGTTTCCGAGTAAGTTTTTTAATGGCAGGTAAATTATTCATCGGCATGTAAAATAATACTCTCAGCCTTAACTAACGTGGTAGTAAAAATAACCCCTGGCAAAGACCTCACCCTTCCAAGGTTCGGTTCATCAATAAACAACCCGAGAGCGCCGGCACTTCGCTTTCGGAAGGGCCCAGCGCGGCGAGGGGCGATTTGGAGGGAGGGGGCTGAGATTCAAACGTGCATCAGTCCGGGGGAAATGCGCCTTTTCCACTCCGTAAGCTGCATGTGCAAATTCTATGGATAATTAATGCAACAGTTCCTTCAGCAGCATCAAAAGACCCACTGTTTAATTCAACATCCTACACGCGCGGTGTGACAGCAGCGAGGAGCGTTATCCCTGGCAGTGAGTGACAGAGGACATCAAGCGTTCCTCTGGAATGCTCTTGCGTCTCGCCGAGTGGCACCTCAGGTGTGGCTGAGCTGCATTAATGACGGGAGGTGCTGCCAGCCCATGCCAGGCACGCTCCCATCGGGAATGCCAGCCTGGCCGGGCACGGTGCCGCAGCCCCCCATCCCTGCAGCTGAAGGACTCGCTCCATGGCGCTGCCGTGGTCACCAGGACACCTCGGAGGAGCTGGGAAGGGATCCGGCCACTGCAGGCACCTGCAGAGAGGTCACGGAGCCGACATTCAAAAGCCAGACACCAGTACCAGCCTGGGCTCAGTGCTGCTGAACTGGGGCCACCTGAGCAGCCCTTCTGGTCCCTTTCTGCTGCCAGGACCATGCATCCCACAGGATTTCCAGCCTGTTGACTCGCTGGCCCTGTCTCAGGCACTGGAGCTCAAGTGTAAAAAAGGCAGAGCAGGTCACAGCTCAGTTTCTTTGCCTTTGACACGGTTTTGGATCACCTGCCCTGGTGCTGCCATGGGATGAGCTGGTGCCCGATGCCCCCCAGCCCTGGAGCCCGCCCAGCCTCTGCCGGGGAGCACACGCAGAGTGATTCGCCAAACTCCAAATCCTGCATCTCAGCAATTCATTCCAAAGCGTCGGGAAGGGCCTGGCCAAGGAGGAGCCGGGTCTGATCTTGCCCCATCCCTCCCCTGGGGGCACTGGGTGCTCCCCCAGGCAGGGAACCGGCTGTGGCAGCCACGGCAAGGCAGCAGGCAGGCTGCTCTGTGCCTGTGCGCATTTGTGCTCGCTTAACGGTGGGGGTTTGTTTTTTCCTGTTGACATTGATCATAATTGTTACCCCATCGATTGACACACAGGCTGCTCGGCGGAATAACAAGGAAAGCTCCGTGCCAAATTATTCACTCTCCACCGGCTAAATCGCGCATCCTCCTGCAATCAAACCTCAACCGCCAGCCGCAGCTGGAAAACAAAGGTCCTGCAATTCCGAGTGGAGATGTGGAGAGCTGGGCAAGGAGCGGTGGAACATCAGGCTCCCGGTGCTCCCGCCGCCTGTCAGTGACGGGTGTGTGACAGCAGTAACGACACCGCCAGCAGCGCCGGCCCCGCCGTCTGTGCAGCTCCAGCCACAGGGAGATGCAGCAGGGAAAACGGATGGCATCGGCTGGAATGGGCTGAGCATCCAAATCCAACCGAGAGACAGGCAGAAAACTCTCTTACCGTTAGAATGTGGATTTTGGAGCTTGGGGTCTGTCCTGTAACCGTACATTAAATATAACCCATCCGAATTTGGGTTGGTTTAAGGTCACACGGCTCCATGGAGGTCAGGGGTCAGCACAGCACCGCACCTCTTGCTTTGTTGGGGAGCACTGGGATGGGATGGGCTGTGGCTTGGAGCCGAGCTCCATGAGTGGCTTCCCTAACCCTGTCCTAGGAGCGTGGAAAGTGTCACCTGGGGATGAGCACACACTAGAGAAGCATCAGCAAAAGTACACTCCTCCTCCAGCAGGAAAGTTTCCTTTGCTGAAAATCGCAGCTCTCCCGTTTAATTCTCATGAATATTCATCCGTGCGGGGATCTCATTCAGAGGGAGACCGAGAAGAACTGGTGGGTGCTTATGCAAAAACGCAGACACTTGACACCAAAGATGCTTGTTTAGCTGATGTGAAATCTCTCCAGTTTTCTTTTCCCAGTACATACACGGGCTTGGTGGGATGAAATACATTATCCAGAGAATCATTCATCAAAGACCTGGCACGACGCAGAGCGCCATGTGATGGATAAGGAAAATGGCCACCTCGCCAGTGGCTTAAGGACAGCCAGAAAGACGTTTGATGAGCAAAAACCTTCCCATGGATTTGTGCTGGAAGCAGGGTTCAAAAGGGGACCGTCTATACCATCGAGTGCCAATCAAACAGAGAAATCTGTGGCACCATCTCAGAGGGAGCTGTGGCACGGCAGGGGCTGGGCTGGGCAGGATTAGTCGGGAGCTAGAAAGGGATTAGGAAAACCTGACATGAAAAATGCTTCACTTTGTGTGCATTTTTATAGTGTGAGACTATATACGGAGAGCTGTTATCCCACGGGCTGCCAGGCAGGAGCAGGGAAAAACAATGAAATGTATTTTTGGGGAAAAAAAGAGGAACTTGGAATGAGACATTCTCCCAGCGTGGGAAGAGCGTTGCTGAAGAACCTCTCCTGACTTTTGGGGAGCTGGGCAGGCGCCATTTGCAGGCGCTCCTGATAAGCTTTTCCAGCCTTTCCTTGTTTTCTTTCCCGTTGTTTTGAGTTAAAGCTGCTGTCGGAGGCAGCTCCCCGGTCCCTCCCGCAGCACCCCGACCCCGCATCCTTAGCCAGGAGTTCCTGGATGGAGTTCACCTCCATCCCGCTCCCTGCAGGACCTGCTGCTGCCGGCGGACTCTCCAGAATTTCCTTCTAAGAAATCAGGGCAGAGAACAGGGGAAGTGGGTCGTCAGTGGCATTAAGTGCTGCAGAGCTCCGAATTAAGCCGGGCTAACTAGTGGCTTTGCTAAACACTGCAGTCGCTGGCGGTGATCTCCATGGCCATTCCCTGAGTGAGAGGGTTGAAATCTGCTGGCGAATCCCGACATTTTCGGAGCCATGGTGGGCCACATGCTCAGAGGCGCGCTCGCTTCCCCTGTTCCGCTCGACTGCAGCTTCTCCGTGATGTAGCAGATTGTTTGGAGGGATCCATGTCAGGATATTTTAGGGAAGTCAGCGCGAGCATTGCCGTGAATACAGCATCTCTGTGCGTCGCACAAATCCCTTCCCTGCTCGCAAAGAGCCTGGCAGCGCGGAGCTCTCGGAGGGCTGCTGCAGGCGAAGACGGAGGGGCTGTGGTGGAGGAAGATGGACCCGCGCAGCTCTGCGGGGATGGAGCCTGACTGCGCAGCAGCGCTCGATGTTGTCCTAACGAGAGCCCGAGGGGTCCCAGCAGGACCCGGACCCCGCAGGATGTGGGACACCCTTCCCTGGCACCGTGGGCAGAGCGCTGCTGGCAGCGGGCACTTGCAACCGTGGGCACCGGCGCGTCCTCCTGAGCAGCTTTGGAGGCTGCAGCACGATGACTTTGTTCTCATCAGCCCACAAACTGCTTAATTAGTTAAAAATTTACTCCAGATTAACTCGATTTGAGCTCTCCAGTCTGCGGTTTCGGCTGCCTCCCGGTGCCCCCAGCCCCTCCGGAGAGGGGCAGGGGCTGGGATGGGGGAGCAGCGCCGGGAACACCGCCCCGGCTGCAGGATTCCCCCGCTCTCACGCTCTGCGTTGGAGCTGCAGAGTCTTTCAGCAAAGCCAATTTCAGTCAACCCGGTTTCACTAAAATACATCGACTTCAGTAGTGTTTTGTACAAAGGGAGGGGGAAAAAAATCCTAAATATTTTCCTTGGGATAAACTCCCGTGTTAGAGCCGCGTCCCTTTCATGCTGTTGCACACGGGCTGATATTTAAGGCAGGGACTTATTGTATAACCCAGTGCCTGTGGGATTAAAAAAAAATAAAAAAACCCCACAGTCTCCATGGAAATGGAGGCCATATCTTTTGAAAACTGTATCAGAGCTCTCTATCCTCTCCCCTTTATCATTGTATTTTAACCTACCAGCTGCATATTTAAGAGCAGAGCTTGCAAGATGATCTTACCCTTTTTTATTATTTTCCCTTATGTGTTAAGGGAGGGAATACTGACAGGGACAAGTGACAGCTCGCTAATTATTCCCTTACTGCCACTGCTGTTCTTGTTTTGGACGTGTTGCTCATTTTCCTCTGCTCTTCGCACTGAATAATGCATGGGTCCCTATCAGTATTCATGCGGTACCTTCGGGAACTGCCAGCCTAACTAGCTGATAACTGATTCAGTTTGTAACCGGTGCCTTTGGGAGTTGCAAGGAAAAGTAGCCAAGAACAAATTTAACACTTCTTTCTCATTGCCTCAGAACATCAAGGAGAGGTACAGGAGGGCTGCGCATGAAATCCACTCGTCGCCTGGAGCTGTCGGAGGTGCAGAACCGCAGCTCTCCCGCGTTTAACCCGGCGCCCGCGGCCGCGGGGTCAGCGCGATCCAGATGGGAGCGCCGGGAGGGAGCGGGCCGGGCCGCCGCCGTCCCAAAGCAGTTGTTTTCAGCAGATGCCCTCTCTAGGCTTCGCGGGGAGGTGCCAAGAAAAGGCACCCCAGAGCCATCTGTACTTCGGAGCGGCGAACAGTGCGAGCCTGGTGCCGGTGCCGGGAGCGCTCCGGGCTATCGGCTGCTATCGGCGTGCCACGAGCACATCGGGGCGGGGACCCTGCCGGGCTGACCCCCAAAGTGCAGACTGCCGCTGCCGGGACACCAGGCTGGCCCCGAGCAACGCGGAGCCTGGTCCCTTACAGCAAGGTCTGTCCTGCTCCCAAGCAGCTTCGAGAGCCCCCTCCCATCCCAGGGAGAGCACAGAGCGAAGGAGGATGGGTAGAAGCCATATCCGCTCTTGCTCTGTTAAATGTGATTGTGAGAGGGAAGAAAGGGAGAAAGTCTGGCGTTTGCCGTGTGCCACGTTTGTTAGAGGTGCCTGGTTGTGCTGGTGCTGCAGGAAACACATTTCCTGCCCTCGCTCACCGCTCGCTGCTCCGCGGGAGGAGCGCTGCTCCCTCCGCAGAAGGATGAAAAACTGCTCTGAGCAGTTGGCTGAATATTCTTACTCGAGCTTTTCATCTGACATGTGTCAGATGGTGTGACCTTAACCACCCGTAATGGCGTGACCTCAGCCGCCATCTTCACAGCCTTGCTCCTCTCCAAGTGCAGATATATATATTTAAAATACTGCTGTGGAGGAAGAGATGCGTTGGGTTTGGGGTTGCGTCAAAGTTGTCAGACGTGTCTTCTGCAGGAGCTGAAAGCAGATGGGGAGATGACCCCGTAGGCGTCCATCATGCCTCATGCGAGGGACAGAGGTTCAAGCAGGAAAATTTTAAAGGTCTTTCTTGGAGCTTGCACTAGGAGCTATTTCCCCGGTTCAAACACAATGAACTTTGTTGAGGAAGTTTAGAAGCTCCTCTCTCAAATAAAGACGATCCAGATGAGCGCTAGGCAGGAAGTGAGGTTCGTGCACGAGGGACAAAGCTCTTGAAACACAGCCAGGATTGGGAAAAAATTCGTCAAGACCCAGCAGAAGAGCCACATCCAGGCTGTGCTCAGACAGGACTGGGGTGTGGGGGTCCCTCACTGACCCCTGAGTGCCATCAGCCCCTTTGGACACGGAGAACAGGCTGGAGGGATGTGGTGATCCAGCTCGGGGAGCTCTTGACTCAAACAAAGCTGCTGTGTGTTTAATTGATTCCTCTCCACTGTTCCCATTTCAGGCTTTTCTGCACCTCCTCCTCTTCCCTGCTCTCCGTGCCCGTTGACCAACTGACCACAGCAGAAAATCCTGAGTGATCTGTCCCATCAGCCCTTAAAGAAACACGCAGGCGAGGTGGTCACTGACAGCCAACCTCTCTCTCCTTCTGGGTTCTGCACAACTTGGCAGCAGTTTGTATTTAGAACTGCTAAAACCCACGGCTAATTGGGCAAAATTAGTGACATCTTTTAAAAGGTAAAAAGCAAGTTAAATAATGCTGATCTCTTCATCGCGCTGGCTATAATTACCGCCAAAAAAAAGAAAAAAATAGGATGTCAAAGAGAAATTGAACTACAGAATTGAAAATCCCTCGGCAACGACTGCACTCGGATTCCGTGCCCCCAGCCTGCTGGAGAGGTTTGGCTCCGGTGGCAGTGGGCACATTTTGGGCTTGGCAGCGTCATTCCTGCGCCTGTTCCAGGGAACAATTCTCCCCAGCCATAGCAAGCCTTGGAAAGGTGTTCACCAGTGTCTGTGGTGCCTCTGGGGAGCCCCTTGGAAGACAAGGAAAAAAGCCTCAAGATACTGTATGTCAGTCTATCTCTCACTATAATTACCTTTATTGATTGGGGACTCATTTACATTTCCATATCTCCGAGTTTCCTGTTAGTGTGCCTGTTTAGATGTGTTCATGGATCAGATTTCAAGAGATTTCATCCCAGGGAAAAAAAAAAAAAAGCCTTGTTATGTATGAACTCCATGCAAATCTCAAAAGAGAGGTGGTGAGGCTTTATGGCAAGAAATAACACCAGAAACTGTCGGATGGGTGGAAGGAGAGAAGAGGGAGCGGCCACGGCAGCAGAGCCATTTGCCACAGCGTCCCCAGCACACGGAATGCTCTGCACAGAATCCCTCCTTTTAGTGGAGCCCAATATTTTCTCAAAATAAAGAGCAGAAATGCTCGAGGAGCACAAAACCACCAAACCAGAAATTCTTCTCTCCTCCAGGTTTGTGACGTGTCCCGAGGGGAGAGCCACTCTTGCAGACAGGTACAGAAATACCTGCTGAGCTCGGGCTGGGAACTGGCTGAGAATGGCTGCTCTGCCCCCAACACTCTCCCTTCTGCTGACAGAAATCCCTCTCATGTTCTCTCTGGCCGTGCAGCCCCACGTGTCCTCGCTGGTGGCAGAGCTCACCCAGCCGTGGTGCCCCTTCACCCCAGTGCCACGAGGACACCTCCACCCCTGGCTCACCTCCCAAGGGAAGCCCCTTTGCTGGTGGACGCTGGGTGTGGGGAGGAGAAAGTTTGCAAGTGGCAAAAATACCTTTTGATGACAGGAGGGGAGCAGCGAGAGTGCCTGGAGGGAGGTTTCAGGTTGGCAGTAAGTAGCTGTGATCCGCAGAGGAATTTAAATTGCCTTGCGCTGCTTCTCGCCGGAGAGGGAGAAGTGGGAGAGGGTCTTCTGCATCCCCCCTGCATCGCACAGGCTCCCAGGCACAGCACATCTGGGACCAGATGTGGGCATGAGCATTGCACTGCTTCCCTGAATTGGGGGCATCCCAGTTACCAGGGCTCGGACCCGTCCATGTCCTGACTCAGTGGTCAGGGCTGCAAGGATCTCTGAAAACAGCCCTCACCTCCCTCTGCAGCCCCTTGCAGGCTGCCTGCTCCATCTCACCCAGGCTAGACACAGAATCTGCTCCAAAATGGATGTTTTTCACATTAAAGAGCTGCACAAACATTTTATTTCCCATTTGTGGCCCTTTCGCAAACAGCAGAGAATCCACTCTTTCCTCCAGAAGATTTGTGTCTGAGGGAGCTCCCAGGCTGACATAAAGCTGCCCATACTTTCAAGAGGCCTCTCTGGTAAGCTCTTATTTCTTGGAATCCTTCCCAAAACGAGGCAGTATCACTTATGGGAAGCAGCGAACAGGAGTGATGTGAAGCCCTGAGAAACCCTTCCCGTTTCAGCAAAGGCACAAGTGTCACGTCTCTGCAGAAATATCAATTATATTTCCTGTACAGCTAATGAGATAGCAGTTGGCAAACATCACAGGTAAACAGTCAGACATAGCCTAGCACATAATTTGGGCTTTTGGAACCACGTTTTCCTGCTGCCGAGGTGTCCCTGAGCTCTGCACCCACTGCTGTATCCAGGTAAAGCCCAGAGTAACTGAGGGAGTGCAGTGAAACCACAATGAAACCTCACAGAGCTGGGGAAGGGTCGTGTGAGGAGCAGCTGAGGGAGCTGGGAAAGGGGCTCATCCTGGAGAAAAGGAGGCTCAGGGGGAACCTTCTGCCTCTCCACAACTCCCTGACAGGAGGGGGCAGCCAGGTGGGGTTGGCAGAAGCATCACAACAAGATGAAATGGCCTCGAGCAGCTCCTCACCCTAAAGGGCTGCCCAGCCCTGGCACAGCTGCCCCAGGCAGTGAGGGATCACCATCCCTGGTGGGATTTAGGAGACGTGTGGATGTGGCACTTGGGGGAACTGGGTCAGTGGCAGCGCTGGGGGAGTGGTTGGACTTTATGATCTTAGATGTCTTTTCCAACCCAAACGATTCCACGATTCTGTGAGAGACCGTATCTGATTCAGCATTATTATTAATCCCATATGTAGCTTATGAAGGGAGGAAAGGCAGTAATTAAGTGCAGTCATAAGTTAAAAGAATTGACCGTGTGTTTCTTGCTTGCCTGATCTCTGGCAGTGCCTCGTGTTTACTCAGTCATCTGCTGCTGGTTCTGTAACCCTGTGTGCTCCCCTTGTCCCAGCCACGGGCACACTCAGGGGATGCCCTTCAGCTCCCAAAGTGCTTCTCAAAAAAGGGAAGAAACCAACTAAAAAAAGGAAAAGAAGAAAAAAGAAATTCAGAAGAGCAAAAGGAATTGCCAGAAAAAACCCCAAACCCAAAGCAAACAGAAAAACCCCCCCAAAACCCTGAAGGGCTGCAAGATACAAAGACATAGAGGGCAAATACCTTCAGGAGGATGGTGACAGTGACAATGGCACAGACTGTCATGGTCCAGCACTGGGCAGGGAGCCCTCAAGAGCCCCCCAGGATCCCACAAAGAGCCCCTCAGCCTGGCTCAGCAAGTGGCTACAGGGCTCACAGCTGGCTTGTACAGGTTTTGGGGGGCTTGTTCCCACAATGCTGCTCCTCACAGGTGAGAACCTGGGGCAGCTGAAGCATAACCCAGGGTGAGGGTCTCAGCCCTGCAGGAAACTGGGTTTGGGTGAATTTTTTGTGGATTGGCCTTGTAGTAGGGGTGTGGCTTCTGGGCAAGGAATAAATGTGATTTTAGTCCTTTTTCTGAAACAAAAATAGAAATTTGTGCGTTCTGGGTGACGCTGGTGTGTGGCTGTTGGTGGGGATGGTCCCCAGCTGTGGTGAGAGAGTGAAGTCTCTGCTCCTTGGGAGCTGCTCTCTGAGACCACTGGGGAAGGTCCTTCTAGGCTGAGAGTAAGGCGACCCTTGTGAGAAAGAACACCAGTTATTACTGGGTTGTAATTATTACTGGATGTACTGGGATGTTGTGAGCCATGAGGAGAGCACAGACCTCAGTCTGGTTCTACTGCAGCCAGTTCTCAGGCGTTCCTAGATTCAGCTTCAGCTCTCTGAAATAAGGATGAGTTATGGGAAAAAATAAAAAAGGGTGACTTATGAGCTCTGTCTGAGTTGTTCCTCTCCTTCAGCCACTGGGTTTGGGTTTGTCCTTGCCTCCGGCCGCTCCTCACTGTCTCTCTCACACTGTGGTCCCTTCAGATGCTCTCCGGTTCCTCCTGACACTCTCCAGCCCCTCTGGCCTCTCTCTGGTGGCTTTGTCACACCATGGTCCCTTCAGCCACTCTCTGGTTCCTCCTTTCTGGTGGCTCTGTGGCACCTCCAGCCCCTCTTTGGTGGCTCCGTGGCACCTCCAGCCCCTCTCTGGTGGCTCTGTCACACCGGGGTCCCTCCGGTGGCTCGGCTTTCCCACCCAGCCCTCCTGCCCCGGCGGTTGTGGCTGCTCCTCCATCCCCAGGATCAGTTTTCAGCCAGCCCCGCGCTTTGCCCTCAGTCAGACTATTTAGTCTGGTTTTGGTGACCCTGTCTGACTGCTCGGGAAGGAGCTCTCAGGTTTCTCTTTTCTCTGCAATCACTACCATTTTTTTTTAAACAAATACCTTTGCGCCTCAGTCTCTCAGACCGGCTTAAGGTGGTCCCATTCCCCTTCCTCGTGTGAGGAGACACGCTGGGAGTAGCCCTGGGATTGGCATTCCTCTGCTCTTGTGCTGTGGGAGTGCAGGGTTACCTTCCCTTATAAATCGCTGTAGAGTGGCCATTCAGGGCTAATATTTACAAAAATCCCTCTAAAAACCGAGGAACACCCCTGCTTAATATCCAGGCAGGGCTTATCTCTGAGCATGAAAGCAAAGACATTGCTCGAGTTTTCTTTGGAGAAGCGATGATATAATTTTCAATTCGACTAACACGTGCTGAAAAAGCCCCTTGTGCTTTAAATGTGAATTCCAAAAGCTTTAAAAATTGCCACGAGCTCTTTCCTTTGTGCTGCTCACCTTGTCCATGGCCAGGCAGGAGCTCGCCTTGCGCCTCTGCTGGGGGTGAGCCAGCAGGATGGGCTCTGTGTGGGATGGAGGGATGGATGGAGGGATGGAAGGATGCTGGTTTAATTCCTAAGCTCCATTTGAAGGAGCTGATCACTCATCAAGGGCTTTATGTTTTGCCCCTGCAGCATCTACAATCCAACATTTGCCCAAGGCACAGGGCGGCTCTTCACAAAAACGGGGCTCTGGAATGGGTTAAAAGCGTAAAATTTCTAACTGAAAACAAGCAAAGAATAGATTTAAAAATGAAATGTAAGGGCCTGATGCTACATCATATGCAATTCCTGGAGCTCCACGCTCCCAGCAGTGAAAGTGCTGATGGTGCTGGGGTTGGGGAGGCCTTTGCATCGATCGGGAAAGAAAAGTGAGGCAGCACCCGGTGCTGGGAGAGCGGGATCCATCCCGATTTATTGGGCTGCCGCGGAGCACGGAACGCTGGATGCGGATCGTTCGGCTGCTGCGTGCTAATGAAGGCTGCATTAATTACCCACTGTGGATTGATTTTCATGATTTGTCTGTCTGGGCCTCTCAAACGGGTCTGAAGGAACTTGGTGCTTGACCTTCACTGCGCTCAATGAGAGCAGGGAGACGTTCCTCATTCCTTTTGGGGCGGGAAAGAACATTTCTGGGATTTGCCCCAGCCCCAGGGACCTTCCTGGGGGCAGCCCTGGCCCTGGGGGGATCTTCCCACCCCAGGGATGAGGCTGGGGTTGTTTTTATTGCAAGGGCTCTTGCTGCAGTGAAGGGAAGAGGGAGAGACTTCCCAGTTTGGAGGGACAAGGCTCTGGGGTGTGAGCCAAGTACTCAGTGCAGGCCCTGAGTGCCCATCCCAGCTCCCGGCTGTTCAGCCCAGACCCGGGCAGGTTTTGGGGACATTAGTGGGAGAAATACCAGCAAATTGATTCTAAAAGGTGTTCAGAGGGGTCTCTGCACCCCCTTCCCTGCGCCGCCCAGAAGCTTTTCAAGTGGAACAGCCTGCAGCTATTACAATAAACACCTCAGCCGCAACCTGGCTCTCATTTGCATATTAGCAGCCTTAATTTTGATGAAATATGCAAATGTATGCAAAATGAAATTCATCTCATAATGACACAAGGCGATTAAACAATTTTTATGCTTAAATATTCTGTTTAATGAAATCAAACAGACCCATGCGTGTGACAAATTTGCCTCAGCATGGAGAAATTAGTGGATATCAAAAAACTACCCCAGAATCCCAAACATGGGCCGCAGTGCGCTGGGCATTGAAATCACCTCTTCAGCGGGAAAACAATGGGGGTTCCTGATAACCAAAGGAACTGGAAATCACATTACAGAGAAACACTAAAATAAGTTAGTGGCAAGGCACTTTGTTTCCTACTCTCCAAAGAAATCCCCTTCTCTGTCCATCTTTTATTTATGTTCCAGATGTTAAATGGAGAGGACATGCTTGCTGGTTCTTTGTGGATGTTTTTGGTGTTTTAAATTAAAAGGTGATCATGTAGCAGCTGCAGTCAGTGTCCAGGGTGGGTCTGGCGCTGCTGGATGGGGTGTCCTGGATGTGCTAGAGGTGCCAGGGAGCTCAGAGCCCCTCCAGAGACCTGCTGTGCATCCCCTTGGGTCCCTCGTGGCAGATCTGGGGCAGCCCAGAGCACGGGCAGGCTCTGCAGGACTCAGCATCAAACTGGTTGAGATCTGCCTCAGTCCCACGGACGGTGGGGTTGGAAACAATCTTTGCTTTCCGTCCGTCACTGCAGGCTCATCCCAGATTTTCTGTCTGAAATCTTTTTTACCTCTCCCGTCCAGATCCTCCTGTTTCCTCCCTCTCGTTCCCTTGTGTCTCGGCTGTTCCAGCTGTGCTCTCTCTCAGCTGTGTTTCTCTTGGTTGTATCCTGCACTGCCCTAATTCTCCCAGGTTCCATGTCTTTTGCTGTTGGGGGTAGCTCATCCCAGCTCAGCCCAGTTGAGTCTCACCTGTAAATTTTATCCACTTTGTGTTTATTGTCCCTTTCAGGGTACAAATCTTGCCTATGAACCCCACGGGCCCAGGTGCCTTCCAGCACCACACTCCCCATTCCCCCACAGTGCTCATCCCGCTGCTCCAGCTCCCAAAACCCCGGCTCTGGAGCTGTCACACACCCACCCGAGGCTCCGTGTGTCTGGAAATGCCATTGTGCCTCCTGATTCACAGCGGGGCTTTAACTACTGCTCTCTCCTTCTGGCCTTCCCCTCCCCTCAGCAGCGTGTCCCCGACTTCCCCTCCTCTCCTTCTGGGCTGTCACGGCGTAATTGATGATTTTAGGGAGTAGTTGACTCAGGCTGCCTGGTTTTGCTCTGTGAGTTCATTCCTGAGGCCGGTGCCTCGCTGTCGGAGCGTGGGGCCGGAGCTGGGCGCATCCAGCCGGGCTCTGCTGGTCCCGTGGAAATGCACGGATCCACGGATGGTCCCGATGGACCAAGGGCATCCCAGGGAGCTCACTGTGCTGTGCCACGCTGTGCCACGCTGTGCCACGCTGCCATGCTGAGCTGTGCTGCACAGAGACACCCCTCCACGCCAAAAGATGGGAGCTGCACAAGCATTTGTGGCCCCTTCCATCCCCCCGGTGAGACCCCGACCCCCTGCAGCCCCAGCGAAGGGTTGGGCGGGCTCCGTGCCTCTGCCCCCTCCCTGCTGCCCTGGCCCGGGCTCCCTTTCCCTGTGCCAAAACTGACAGCGGCTGGAGCCCGGAGCTGCAGAGTGGGAGCCCTGCCAGGCCTCATAGCACAGCCGTGATGTAAGAGCAGAGAGTCAGCAAAACCCCCTCCACCAGCAGAGTTAACCCTCACGGCAGGGATGTGGTGGGATGTGGTGGGACACATCCTGAATGCTGTCTGGCCCCTCATCTCTGGGCACCCACCCTCCTCTGCCGGCACCCTGGGCACCCATGGGACATCTCCCTCCCTGGGCACTGCTGTCCACACTTCTCCATGCCAAATGCCAGTGTCCAGTCCATTCCCAGGTGGTGGGGGGAGCTCTGTGCCAGCTGTGGCACTCAGGCATCCCTGGGCTTCCTGCTGTGTCCGTGTCCTCCGGTCCTGGCA
Organism: Pachycephala philippinensis; assembly: GCA_013397055.1. Lineage (NCBI taxonomy): Eukaryota > Metazoa > Chordata > Aves > Passeriformes > Pachycephala > Pachycephala philippinensis. The sequence goes on along the minus strand of VWZT01007597.1, from coordinate 12,453 downwards.
TCCCTCAGCGGGTGCCAGTGCCACTGTCCCAGCTCCTGCTCTGCCTGTCCTCTGCATTTAAATAATTCCTGAGGCAACAGGTTATGGGCTTGAGAAGTTCTTAAATTATCCGGGCAAGTTTATGAACTTTCACGGCGTGGAATGGATGTGACATTTCCTCTCCGTAATAAATGTTCATCAGAAATGACTTGATCCAAACAACCTTGTGCTACAAAGCCACCGGGCCATGAAAAACCTTTGACAAAACAATCTCCTTTAAACGTGGCTTTGCTGGAATTAGGGCTGATTATGATTGGATGTCTCAGAATTCTGACCTTGTTGCATTCCCATTATTTTGACAATTCCCTGAATATTTGTAATATTTCACTCTGGGTGGGTATTCTCACACAGTGAGGTACCTGCAAGTGCTGGATCCATTTTTTTTGGTGTGGATTTGGCTTGATCAGGAAGAGGTGATGAGCTGCGTGCTGCTCTTTCCCTTTTTCCCCTGCACTTTCTCAACAGGCCGCTCTGGGCTCACGGAAAAGGATGCAGGAAGATGTTCTTCATCCAGAGACCATCCAGTGGAAATGCACCTCATTTTTTAATGGCTGAGGCTTGCACTGTGCTGAGCTCTGCTGGTGCTGGAGCTGCAGCAGCTCTGTTCCAGCACCCAGGAACTGCCCCTGCAGGTGCCTGGAGAGCACTGGGAGCACTGGGAAACTCTGGGAGCAATCCTTGCCCTGTCTGCCTGTGCTTCCTCCACTGAAGAGTTTTCTTCAGGGACCAGACAAGCAATGCCTAAATAAATAGTCCAAGTGGATGCAATTCCAAGCTCATATAATGTTACAGTAATCAGAGGATAAAATTGTTTTTCTCTGTGACCTTGTTACAACCGTTTGTGAAGTCTGTGGAGAGAACTGCGTGTCTAAATCAATCCTCCCTGCGGAGAGTGTCACTGCTCCTCTCAGAAGGCAATTAAAAAGGAGCTTTAGCTGGAGAAGGGGCCGAGGGAGGTGCTGTGGGGACTCTCGGAGAAGCTGGTCCAGGACCTGCACTGGGGGAGATCCCATCCTGGAGGGACCTGGACATGCCAGTGGGAATCACATGGATGGGTGGGGCCACAATATCGCTGTTAATCGATTCGCTTTTGATGGTGTGAGCTTGAGTTTATTGTAAAACTCCCGGCACAACTGGAGGGCTGCCTGCTATTATCAGTCCAAATAAATATGGGTTAAAAACAAATTGGAAACATCTGCCGGGGGCTGAAGCCGTCTCTGTGAGGATGTTCCCAGCCCAGTGCCTCGTGTGAGTGAGGTGGTGGGAGTCCCAGCCCTGAGGAGTGTGTGCAGGGGACATCAGCCACCATCCTGCCTGTCTAACTGGGTCCCATGGGATCTCCAGTGCTCCCATGGGATCTCCAGTGCTCCCATGCCATCTCCAGTGCTCCTGGGAACGCTGCTGGGCAGCACAGTCACTGCAGCCACTGCCCCAGGACAGAGCTTGACCCAAGCAGGGCTATTTGGGGGTCCCGTGGCCCCCTCCTGACACACAGCAGTGCTGGAGATGGAGTGATGCCAGCTGCCAGACCCCAATGTTGGCAGAGCCCTCGGTGCCCTGAGGCTGATGATGCTCGGGGCCCTGGGATGAAGGAAACAGGATTTTTACCTGGCACATCTCAGGCTTTAGAGTCATTTCCAGGCTCCTCCTGCACAAGGGCCACTCACACCAAGGAAATCTGAGAGAAAAGCCTGCTGAGAGAGCAGCCAAGCACCGGGGTGCAGCTCTTGGTGCTCTGGAGCGACGTGGGGCTCCCCAGCACCCGGGGGTTGGAGGGACTGAGCACAGCGCCCTTGGAGATGAGATGAAGGCAGAAGGAGGGAGGGAGGGAGGGAGGGAAGGGAGGGCTTTCTCACAGGAACCTTGTGGGAAAAGCAAAACCTCTTGTCGTGGTTCACTGCCTGCCCGTCTAATGCTGTCCCCGAGGGAGCCGGTCAGGCGCCATAAAACCAGGCAATTTGCCCCGGAAATAGGTGAAGAGATGGAAATGTGCTGAGGCGATGTAAATGCGCCCCCCCGCAGGGGCCGGGGTCCCGCCGGGCAGCTGCTGCTCGGGGAGGGTGTCCCGCGGTGCCTGGGACAGGGGCTGGCCGAGGGGACCCCCCCTCCTCGGGAATGCGGGGGGATCGCAGCGCCGGGATCTTTGTGCCTCCTCCTTGCCCGTGGCACGGCAGGGAACCCGCCCTGGCCGTGCTGGTGCTGTGGCCCCGGGGGTCCGGAGCGCCCCGGTGCTTGCGGAGCATCCCCGAGACTCCGGAGGGATGCTCGGTGCCGTGCCCACCGCCCGGAGCACACATCCTTCCACAGCCCTGCGGGGAGGGTTCCGACCCTGGGGCAGTCAGCACCTGGAATTCAGCTGGAAATCAGCCTGGAAATCAGCTCAGCATCCAAACTCACGCTTGGTTTTGGTGCCTGTTGAATATGAACAAGGCTGGGATCCATTGCATCAGCTGGTGTTGGTGCAGGGCTGAGCGGGGCCTCGGGGCTGCTGGTGCAGCCGGCAGTTTTGCTGATTTTTGGATGCTCGGTGCTGACTAAACAATAACTCAGTGCCGGGGAGGCAGCGCGGTCGGGGCTGTGGGCGCACGCTCGGGGCACGCTGTAAATTAAGCCCCGGAGGATGTCACGGAGACGAGATCCGCCTTAACCTCACGCACCAGGAATTCAAGAAAGCCACCTTGGCCACCCTCATCCTTCCTCCCACAGTGCCTGAGACAGGCCAGACCCTGTCAGCTGGGATCTGCCTGGATCCTCCTAAATCAGCGCTCTGCTCTGCCTGTTCCCGAGCACAATCCTATCTCCTGGCTCTTGGACTGCGGCCAAACGCAATCACTTCTCTGAAAGACTCGCTAAATATGTTCAGCGAAAGAATTTAATTAGCCCCTTTCTCTTCCACATGAAGGTTTTTAAGAAAAAAAGAGGGGGAAATAAAGGAAAAGAAAGAAGATCGCTGTCTTCCCAGTCCATTTTCTCAGCTCGTGGTTGCAGTCCTGCTGTTCTGCTCGGGATTTCACTGCAAGGCCCAGCGAGCAGAGCCTGGTCCTGCCCCTGCTCTGCGCTCCCCAGGTGTCCCAGTGGGAAGAGCTGTGCATCCCTGCTCCCGCCCAAGGAGGCCATTTACTGGGGCTTGGAGTTGAAAGGATTGTTTGGTTGGGATTTTTGTTTTCAGCCTGAACTCCTGCGAGGGATGAATCATAGCTGCGTGTGTTTGGCTGAGCTACAGGGCTCTGCCGAGCGCAGGGGAGCGCAGGGACCAGCACATGTCCCTGTCAGGAGAGCTCCTCGCCCATTCCCTGTATCCCTGCCACCCTGCTCCTGAGGGGGAGGGAGACCATCCCCTGAAACAGCTCCAGGTGGGGGCTGCAGGCTGGGCAGGCAGGGAGCTGTGGATGGAGGGGGCTGTGCCTGGAAGGTGCCTGGTGCTGTTTCTCTAACCAGCCCCTCATGCTGGGGGCAGGCGGGGGCTGGAGATGGGCTGGAGGTGGGCTGGCTTCTCCTCCTGGCTAAGCATGGGGACTCTGGATAGGGACTCTGCAGCACTGACGCCAACATTGGGGCTTGAAGGTGTTGTCTAGACCTGGATAAACTGTGTTTGTTTCACCCGTGTTGCCAAAACCTCACCTGATCCCCTCTCTGCGTCGGCAAGAGGCAATGAGAACATTCCCTGGTGGTTGTTCTGGATATTTTCACCTGAGTCAGGCCCGGGACTGGGGAAGCAGGACCCATGTGGTCCATGGAGAGCAGATCCCTGTGGATGGAGCCCAGGAACTCTGCTCGGCCTGGGGTTCAGGGCATGGCACCCCGCGATCCCAGCGAGGTGCTGCTGTCAGGTGAACCAGTCAGGAGCCAATCTGTTATGAAATTTACGAAATGTTATGTAACTGCAAGGAACCAAAAGACAGACTCTCTTAAAATGATATCCTTGTTAATAATCTCCTTCATCCATCACTGCTGCTCAAGGATCCTCTCGCTTTTATGCGGAACATAAATTATTTGGGGGTGGGAGGAGGGGCTCTCTGGGCGATGGGAATTACAAACAGCTGGTTGACCACAAATTGCACCTCCTGCATCATCACTGAGTGCACACCAGCTCAGCACCAGCCCTGCATGCTACATTCATGACCAGGGCGTGATATTTTCTCTCTGATGATGCAGAATCTGTATTTTTATGTTGCCCACTCTGTGCCCACATGGCTCTGTGTGTCCTGAGGATGGCAGAGCCATGACCCCCCCACAGTGGCCCCTCATCCTCCTGTCCAGCATCACTCAGGTCCTGGCTTCAAATCTCTCCAGGCACATGGAGACAGTCAGAGCTGGATGTCAAACTCCCCACCCCGCGGGGCCTCAGTTTTAGAGGGACACCCCACAGCAGTTTCTGAACCCCCTTCTGGTTTCTCGGGTATTTTCCCAGAATCACTCATCACTCCTGCAGCCCTTGGCCATCCCCTCTCCTTCACAGCATCTGAGCAGCGCGGCCAAAGCTAATGCTGATGTTGGCGTTCCATGCAGAGCATAGGGTTAAGGGGAAGGGATCAAACCACAGAACAGAGAGTGAATGCAGCTTTTCTTGTTCGTGCTGCATTGTGATATATTTAAACTTTCATTTAGCATAAATACTGTAGGTCAAACACCAGACAGATTCACCAATTATATTTTCCCCTATTAGATGAAATATGTTTCTAATTTGGCCATAGTTTTGTTTTATTAGACCTGTGGCAGTGAGGGTGACCCTGTTTCAAAATAACCTTTTCAGATCATTTAGCCCTAGTCCTTTGCAAATAGAGTTTGATAAAGCAAAAATGTGCCAGTCTATTTTTTAAGTGAGGGTTATGTGAACCCAATTCCTTCCCCAAGTCAGGCTGGGGCCCCGCTGGAGCTTGGGAGCCCTTAGGAAAGCGTTATGTTACAGTCACTCTGTGTGCGCCGAGCGAGTGCCCCGGCGTGCGGAGAGAGAACTCAAATTCTGTTTGTTTTGCACAGCGGATTCGAGCCAGAGGATTTTTGTCTCTTTAAAATGTAATAAAATACAGTATTAGCATTTCCTGGGTTTCAGAGCTTTCTTGCGTGCTATTGGAAGGATGGCAAGGGGCGATGGGCTGACTCCAGCTCCAGATCTCCCTGGTTTTCTTAAAAGCAAGATCCCCAGAGCGGCAGTGTCAGGTATCTTTTGGGATCAGCTTTTGCTTTTTTTGTGTGCGGTGAAAACCAGAGAGATGAGTTATTTTTTACTTTATGCAATTCCATTTTTCTCCTGGCTTATCTGATCCGCTTATTGTACCAAGGGCTTTATTTCCTTCAGGCTCCGAAGGAAAGCTCTGAGCTTCCCGGAGCCCATTCAGCCCCGGCGTGATAGCATCAGCTCCGATGGCAGCGCTATCGCCGCGTTATCCCCCCATCGCCGCCCTTATCGCGCCGCTGACAAATCCTGCAGGAGTTTAACGCCGCGGTCTCGTGCGCCTCTGGAAGTTCTCCTGGGCACCCGGGGTCTTCTCCTGCCCTTCTGCAAAACCTGGGTGCTGTGGGTGCTTCTGGGTGCCTTGGATGAGCTCCCCAGCCAGAGGGCATTTCCTCTTCAATAGAAGATTCCTGAATTGCCCTCCCTACCCCTTTTACCTGCAAGGTGCTTACTGGAGTCACTTCTCCCTTTCCCTGATTTCAGCCTTATGTCCCACATTCACACCAATTAAGGTCCTGGTTCATCAGCCTCTGCCGAGGGAGGAGTCCAAGAAATAAATCCCCAGGAAAGGGTTGTCTGGGTGCTCCTGCTGCATTTCCAGCCCTTCCAGCAGCCTTGGGATGCTTTGGGGACATCCCTGTGGGAATAAGGATCCTCACAGATGCTGCTTGGTGGGGCCATGGGGCTCCCACTGCGCTTCTTCCCCTCGGCTTCTCCTGCTGCTCCCTTGGCAGTCCAAGAAATAAATCCCCAGGGAAGCGTTGTCTGGGTGCTCCTGCTGCATTTCCAGCCCTTCCAGCAGCCCTGGGATGATTTGGGGACATCCCTGCGGGAATGGGGACCCTCACAGACCTTGGCCCTTGTGGGACCATGGGGCTCACACTGCTCTGCTTCCCCTCATCTTCTCCTGCTGCTCCCTTGGCTTAGGGTGTGTGGGGACCCCTGGAAGTGCTGCATTTCCAGCCCTTCGAGAAGAATAACGCACAGCCAAGGAGGATAATAACACACAGCCACGCATGTGGCACCGTTCTGTCCTCCCGCTGTCACTGGGCTCCTGCAGCCCCGGCGCTCCCCGTGCCAACGCCACCAAGGGCAGGAGCTTCCCGTGGCCAAACAGCAGGAACGACGTCATCTCCAGTGCTTTCATCATCCTGAATCGACATCATTCAAAGCAACAATCGCCGTGAAGCTTTGCGTTTGGAGATTAAAAGCAGCTGGAGAGCAGCGTGCGTCCCGTGCGGAAAATGGTTGTTAAAATGGTGCTCTGAATCGAGAAAGTCACGCCTCGAAGTTTGGTGAAATTTGATATTCTTAGCAAATATTATTGTTACTTGTTAAATATTTGGTGAAATGCGAAGATCGACGCCGAAGAAAACTATCAGCAGTAGCGAAACAAAATCCAAGTTAAAATGTCCTTGAAATCAGTCAATCTATCCCTGAGAAATGTCCTCAGCTCCCTGAAACCGCCATTTCCAATGGAAATGCTCCATCAGAAAATTTCCTACAACGCTGCTCAAAGCCCGGAACCCCAGCGCTGAACTCTTTCAGACACTGTTCAAAGCTATTTTTGTTAAGTCTTTAAAACCCTTTAAGACTTTATTGAGAGAAAATCCCTCTCTGTGCTGTCACTGAATTTAACAGTCTCATCTCCGGGCTGGGGCGGGGGACGCTCCTGTCCCCCCTCACTGTCAGGATGAGGTTTCCCCCCATTGCTCCCCAGGCTGCTGCTGTCCTGATTTCTCCCCAGAAACCCTCACTGCCTCCACACCACGGGGACAGGAGATGGTTTTGGTCGGTCTGCGAGCGGGGTTTGCTCCCCAGCAGAGCCAACAGCACCGAGCAGTTCTTCCCATCACCCCGAGAGTTCCACTTGCTCCAGAGGCTGTTGCCAGTGCCAGAGACCTCCGAGACCCGGGCCAAGCTCTTGCACTGCAGGGAGAAGGTGGAACTCGATCTTAAGCAAAACAGAAACATCGCCAAGGGTTTCAAATGAAAACTGGAAGGAGTGAAGTTTCCACCCTCCAGCCCTTCTGGACAAGCCAGGGCTGAGAGGCTTGGGGCACGTGGGGGCTGCCCATGGCACCCAGAACAGGCTGGGAGGAGCAGCTGGACATCCCCTGGGAAAGGGAAATAGGGAACACCCTCACCAATGTCCTGTGTGGTTGTTTGTTGCTGTTTTCTTTTCTCCTCTTTTTTTCCCCTCCACATTTTCCCCCAGGTGCTTGATCCTGTGGTATGAAAGGAAGATTCTGGGTCACAGAACTTGCAAGGGAGTGGAGAAAGTGAATTTATATCTAGGTAGGAGCCAAATTTGGGAATTTTGGCAGCAGCAGGTCATGCCCTAGTCCTGTGCAACGCACAGGCTGAAAATGAACCACGGGCTTGAATTCTGCCCCATGAAAGGACGCGTGTCTGAACTGAGAGTGCAGAAAACAGCAGCACATGGCACAGGGGAGCAAAGCAGGTCACTGGAATGCTTGTCAGCTTTTCAACATTGTTCACAGACATTTCGGCATCCCAAAAACTGACAGGGGATCAAATGTTCCCAAATGATGGAATCTCTAAGTAAGGAAAAGGCACACGTGCTTCTGGAAGGTCCCGTGTTCTGAGCACTGCAGGCTGCAGCAGCCATAAATTGTATTTACAGCCTTGCTGAAGCGTGTCCTGTTTACACCGTCTGATCACAGTCCTGGGGACTGACTGAACCTATCAGGGACCGAAAAACCCGTAATTCCTTTTATTTGGAATAATGGGGAGGAGCAGGATGATGTTCTCACAGCAATCTCACATTCCTCGGAGTCTGCTGCTGCTTCAGACTCTCCAGCAAGGGCAGGTCCTTCAGGCAGCTTTTCCAGACAATCCATCCTGCTAAAGTCGCACTTCACTTATGAGGTGTGATATTTATCTTTCCCAGATAACATCCCTGAAAGTGCTGGTGTCCCTTAGCAGACAGGAGTGGATCATGGGCCCTGTGCCAGAGTGTCACTGACCATTGTCCCAGCACCAGCAGCACACCCAGGGCTGCATCCAGGCATGAGCTGTGCTTCCCAGTGACATCCCAGGAGCTGGGACCAGCTGGAGAAGTGTCTTTTGGGCTGGTTTCCATCTTTTGAGAAGCCCGGGGTGCTCCTTGCCAGGCTGTGCTGCCATGCGAGTTTCTCAGTGTCGTTGATGTCAGGTATGAATTCTGGGTTAACTTCCAGAAAGAACAGGATGTGGCTTTTCCTTACTGTTTGGAAACTTCCCCATGGAGCTCCATACACAATATTTTCCTACCTAGTACCACAGTGTGCCCAGATGCTGAAGGCAGGCTCCATCATCCGTATCACAGCCTGGGACATTTACTGGCAGATTGACCCCTGCAGGGGCAAAGGGCAGGTCTGTGTTGTCTGAGGGAAAAACCAAAGTGCCTCTGGTTGTTCTGGCAGCCCTGGTGACCCCCAGCCCCTCGGGCAGGAGGTGATGGGGAGCACACCTGGGCACGGATGGTACATCACAGAGCACCCTGGGCTCAGCAGGGCTGTCCCAGCCCCTCGTGTGGCTCTGCTGTGCTCTCTGGGGCTCTCCAGGACCTGCTCATCCAGAGTCTGCCGCTGCCTGAGGCACGACCAGAGAGTTTCTTCAGCAATGGAAAAGTTATTTTCCTAAATGGACAGTAATGTTTTTTCCATTAATTGGAAGAAATTCTGTGGCTGTGGAAAACCTTAAAGTGATATCACCGTGAAAAACTGCAAAAAATTCTCACTGAAAAGGGCTTATGAAATCCAGACTTTTCACAGCCAAAAGGGACTTTAAAATAATCCCCCCGAGGCCTCCACAGCACAAGGACTGGAGATGGCGAAGGGCACCTCACTGGGGAAGCACCGTGTGGGATGGGAGATTGTTCTGGCTGCCAGAGGGAGCAGCCATCCCATATCCCATATCCCATATCCCATATCCCATATCCCATATCCCATATCCCATATCCCTTATCCCATATCCCATATCCCATATCCCATCTCCCATCTCCCATCTCCCATCTCCCATCTCCCAT
>VWZT01007595.1:105631-155687 GCA_013397055.1 Pachycephala philippinensis | reverse complement strand
CGCCGCCGTGGAGCCCGAGCCGGCGGTGCCCGCGGCCCCGGGCGGAGAGGAGGCGGAGGCGCCGGCGCTGCTGCCCGGCTCCGAGGTGCGGGTCACCCTGGACCACATCATCGAGGACGCCCTGGTGGTCTCGTTCCGGCTGGGAGAGAAGCTTTTTTCCGGGGTCCTCATGGACCTCTCGAAAAGGTGAGAGCTCGGGGGGAGCCGAGCCCGAGCCCCCACCCAGCGCCGGGTCCGGGAGCGCTCCCGGAGCCGCCGGGGGCGGGATGGGGGCGGCCCCGCCGGGACCCTCGTGCGCTCTGCAGCTTCCCTTCCCTCCCATCCCATCGCTTCCCATTCCATCCCAGCCCTCCTTGGCCCCGGTCCGCCCCGGGCCAAGCGGCTCCTGCCCCCGCGTCCTCCCCGGGGAGAGGAGCAGCAGCTCCCGGGCATCCTCCTCTTCCTCCTCCTCGACCCTTCCAGCCGGGGGTGCGCTGGCCCGCTCCCGCCCGGGGAATGGGAAAACGGGAGAGGGGCGAGCACATGGGCACGGCCTTTGGGCTTGGCCGGGATTCCCAGGGCCTGCAGCAGCATCCCTGTGTGCCGGGGGAAGCACCCGAGCACAGAGCTTGGCGTTTGTTCCGTCTTTGTACAGAACAGCCCCAGAGCTCTGAGTGCCCTGTTCGTTCGGGCTTACATTGCCTAGGTAACCCTCTTTTTCAGTACATACTATTTTCCAGAATAATGGTTTTCCAGCGAGGCTGTTGCAGTTATTAATTAGTACTGATTGCTCCTTGTATGCAATGAACGGGGTGAAGTTTCATGGTTCTTAAATATCCTTACGGACCGGGGGATTTTTATGTATCACTGAATAACTTATCAGACAGCAGGGTTTGGGGTTTGCTTTTTTCACTGCCTTTCAATAGTGAGAAGCTCTTTGGAGACCAGAGATCGTGGTATCTTACAAACAATCTAGGTCCTATCAGCAGGTGAAAATACTTCTTCTTAGTAGTTATTTCCTAGACATGTAAAGACTCTGAAAGTTCATGAGAGAAAAGTGAAATTCAAGCAAATTTTGCAATTGTATGCAAAATATGCATCACTTCCCCCCCCCAGATTTAAGCTGTGTGTGGACATAAGTCTTTTATCACTCCTTTTACGTTGTTAGTAGCTGTTCAGCAACTTCCTGGAATGTGAACATTGTCGGTGCTTCCTAAAAGAAAAACTGTGGGGACCAGCACTTCTGGCTTGGGCCTCACTGCGTGGTTGGGGTTTGACACAAAAGGCTTTGTCTGAACCCCAGGTTTTGGATAATGTCACGGAATGAAGTTTTCAGTTTGTCAGCTGATGAGGTGTGAAATGCTAAGCAAAACTGCATCCCTTGTAGGGTGAAACAGCGTCTCAGAGCAGGGCAGGAGGTGACACAAATGAGGTGTAATCCTGGCTGACACCAATTCTTTTGTAGGTTTGAAGTTGTCCCAGCAGAATGCCGTGGTTGCCCTGGGCAGGAGGCTGACAAAGCCTCAGCTTCCAGGGGTGCAGCAGAATAGCAGCTTCTCCTTTTCTCCTGAAAGGGATCCTGTCCTCCTAAACACACCCTGGCCACAGACATCCCGTGTTTTCCCAGCTTCTTGTGCACTGAGGAGCCTCTGGCACGCAGCAGATCTGCAGCCCTTTGCAGCAAAATTCAGTTTGCAGGCTGGCTGCTGCTCCTGTGCCTCGGGGGAAGCATCTCCATCCTCCCTGGGTCCAGGCACAGCTCCTGGCACAAACCTTTGCAGTGGGAACTGTGGAAAAGCCATACAGGAAGGCTGGGGCTGTCCCTCCCAGGTTCTCTTTGCAGTGGAATCATTTATTCCTTCAGAGGTGCTTTTACGTGGGAATCCAGGAGGGGAAATTTAAATTCTGAAGGCCAAGCTCTACCGAGGGCCTGGAAAAGAACTCGGTTTTGAGACATAAGGTCTGTAATATTTGGCTGGTGACAACAAAATGTTGGTAGGTAACAAGAGTCTCTTATCAGATGTCTCAGACAGGAAATGCAGTGGAAAACAAGCTCTAGAAATAGCCCAAGAACTTCCTACCTCTAAGAAATGGAAGCATTACAAAAAAAAAGTGTTACCTGTATGTCCAACAATTCAGTTTTGCCACTTCTGTGGTGACTAACAGGTGATATTGTTCAGGTGTCAGCTTTTCCTTGTACCTGTTTATTTTTGTTTGGTGTAGCAGCCCCTGGACTTGCAGAACGTGAATATTTTTCATGAACTTCCTTCTGGATGTGTGGCAGGCCCTGGAATTCTTGTAACAAGTTTTTTCCACTGGACCATAAAGAAAAAAGAAGGGCAGGGTTAAATGAAAACCACCTAAATTCCATGCATTTACATGACAACACTGGGATTTGCAGCATGGGAGATGGGTGGTTGCTGGAATCTCTCATTCAAGTGCACGTGAATAATCCCACAAACTTTCCTGATGCCAGGGGGATCAATATTTTAAGACTGGCAGTTCTTACTAAGTAAAAGTGACAAATTGTGTTAGAATTTACTCATTCAGTAGCTTCCAAAAGTGGCTGTGTTCACTGCACGTGCTAATGCTGTGCTCACTGTATGCTCAGAAGGAAATAGTTCCTGTTCCTTTTTAGATCTTAATTTCTCTTTCCCCTCTGCACCCTCCAGAGCAGTGAAGGTGCTACTTCCATACAGCACTAAGAAGAGAGAGTTTAAGTGACTGTTTTGAAAACCTGTTCACTGGACTCTTTTTAGTCTTCTCAAGTCATGTTCTGAATTACCTGAACTTCACAGTGAAAGAGAAGCAAAAATATCCCCATATATTTGTGATTTTAAAGGGATTTTTGGCTGTTCTTTCTCAGCTCTTTTTCCATTGTTGAGATGATGCCCTGACTTTGCATTTTATTCTTAGTGACTTTGATATGAATTCAGTGATATTTTTGTGAAGGGCCTGATTCCCTCTCCCACCCCTGTAAATGGGATGTCCCTCTAGGAGTTTATACCACAAGCCCCTGAGTGTTCAGTGGCCTTTATTCCTACATTTATTTGAGGTAAGGAAGCATTTCCCTGCCCGTACCAATGGCAGTCTCCTGTACCTGCTGCCCAGGAAGTTTTGAAAATCAGCAGAAAATAGGATTTCACATGTCCTGAGTGCCATGTCCATTTGTTACGCAGTAAATCCTCATTTGGAGAGGAGTAGGTCCCCACCTTGGTTACTCTGAGGGCTCACTGCACGAATTAAGCATGTGTTCTTACTGTTAAACTTCATTGGTGCTGCTGCCATTAGCTGTGCAGTGCTTTAGTGACGCAGGGGTGAGGTTCTGCTGGGGTTCCTGGGGTGGATGTGCCTGAGGGAGCCCTGATGGGAGAGACAGGGAATGCAGCAGCCCTCACACAGAGGGGAGAAAAACTCAACATTTCCAGGGCTGATCCCACAGCAGGGGCAGCAGCAAAGGGGGGATTCTGCCCCACTCAGGTGAGACCCCACCTGCAGAGCTGCTCCAGCCCTGGGGCCCAGCACAGGAAAGAGCTGGAGAGAGTCCAGAGGAGGCACCAAGTTGCTGAGGGGACTGGAGCACCCTCCCTATGGAGATGGGCTGGGAGAGCTGGGAATGTTGAGCCTGGAGGGGAGAAGGTTCTGTGGAGACCTCACAGCCCCTTCCAGGATCTGAAGGTGCAGGGAGGCTGGAGAGGGAACTTCAGTAGGAACTGGAGTGACAGGACACAGGGAATGGCTTCCCACTGCCAGGGGCAGGGATGGATGGGATCTTGGGAAGGAATTGTTCCCTGGGAGAGTGGGCAGGCCCTGGCACAGGGTGCCCAGAGAAGCTGTGGCTGCCCCTGGATCCCTGGCAGTGCCCAAGGCCAGGTTGGACGGGGCTTGGAGCAGCCTGGGACAGTGGAAGGTGCCCCTGCCCACTGGGTGGGATTTAAGGTCCCTTCCAGGCCAGCCCATCCTGGTTCTGTGGGGTTTAAAGTCCCTGTGAGCTCCTGTACCCAGCTCCCTGTTTGCTGAGGGGCAGGAGATGTCCATCCCACCTGCTGGCTCAGAGTAAATCCTGCTCTTCACCTGGAGGAAGCAGGTGGGAAGGAAATACCTGAGAAGTGTACCATTTGTAAATCTTAAAATACAGGATTAAGAAGTTGTGGTTTTGGTTTGTTTCTCTGGAGAATGGATAATTATTTCTGTGTGGGTTTTTTTTCCTCCCCAAAGGTTAGGGGAGGAGGGGAATTAAATTTATGTTCTGTTGTTTTGCCAACAGTCAGGACTTGGCCTTTTTATTGCTTTATCATTTAACTAAACTTTTCCTTCTAATGCTGCAGATGTGAAGGACATGTGTCTCATTTTCTCTAAACTAGTTCCCTTCTGACTTGAGTGTGAGGGAGAGAGAGAGAGAGAGCAAAAAGTTGTTTAGTGACCTAAGAGCCTTAGTTAGATATCCAGAAGCTGTCCAGCGTGTTCCTAGTTGACATATGTTTGAAATTATGTCTTTATTGGGCTTTGGTTATGGAAGATAAGGAAGGACTTCCTGCACCAAGGTGTGCCTGAGCTGTATGATGAAAATAAACTTTTATAGGCAGTTTGCAATTCTTACAATCCCAGAAGCAGTTTTCAGGTACAGCACTGACTCTTGAATCCTGGGCTTTCCCCACTTTGTTAATTCAGCTTCTGCTGCAAAAGAATGATGTGAAAGGAAACAGCAGAAGCCTCACTTGAAAAAACGTGGCACATTTCTCCCTGCTTTCATTTAATAACCAGGGACAGCATGTGCTCATCCTTGGCTGGGAGGGACTGGGTTTTGTAGGAGGCCTGATGTTCTGTGGTGCATATTCTCAACAGTAAAAAAGTGTCTGTGACTCAGGGTTGTGTTTTGGTTATTTTATAACTTACTCTCAGTTCCCAAGGTGTCCCCACACCTCGTCACCTGCCCTCTGGGAGTTTCTCAGGAGCCCAGAGGAGCTTGGTGAAATTCTGGCATTTAAGGAACAGCCCCAGCACTTCTTTGACGTTTGTTTTATTACCCCCAGAACGTGAGAAGCTCAGGTGTGATGGGAGTGTGGTTAAGAGAGTAATTCAGGTGGCTTTTGCTTGTGACTGACAGAGGTTTTATTGAAGGTGTCAAATGTAGCCTCACTTAGAGGGTGGGGTTAGAACTGGGGTCTGGATTGGGCCTCAAACTCCTTCCCTGAAGAGATCTGTGGTCTTCAGCAGTTCTTTGTTGGTCTGGGATGCGACAGATGATGGTTGATCTGTCCTTCCTTATGGAATTCTCTGTATTCCAGCAGCATGGCTTGTCCTGGCTTTCCAAGGGTTGCTTGACTTGGTTCAAGGTGCTGAGGCAGGGCAGGGGTGAAATTTTCACTCTGCTTTCATTTTATTTTCTGTTATGGGACTGATGAATCTTGGCTGTCTTGACGCTTAAATTCATCCATTATTTAATGGTATCATTCTGTTCCATGTGTCCTGGGTCTGGCATATGGATGATCTTTAGGAGTATATTCAAGGTATTTTATCTTCATAATAAAGTTTTGCAAGTGTAATACTTCAAAATAGATCACAGCAAATGTATCAGTGAAGTGTCTGCTTCAAAATGCAACTGACAGCTAATAATGGCAACAGATGTAAAAATTAAAAGATATTTCAGTTTAAACAGACCTTCAGCTTTATAGATGTGCCAGTAAAATTATGGTAGCTAATGGAAAGCCTAAACTCAAAGCATCGTGTCTTTTCTTTATGTTATGCTGTTCCAAAGAGGCACTCTCACTGTAGTCCTTTGCCATGTGTTCAGAGCTCTCAGTGAAATGTGCATTTTCTAGTCTATTTAGCCTGGTGTTACATTGCTCAGGAGGTGAATAAACCATGGAGTTGATTGTCTGGCCTCTGGGAATGCTTTTTTCAGGAAGGTGCCCGCACTTAAAGCAATATATTCCATCTTGTGCTTTATCACACCAAGTAAATCCTTCATTAAAAATAGCTTGTTGCATAATCTGTGTTTTCAATGAAGGTTATTTTGAGGAGTTCTGCAAAACTTTGTGTTCAAATAGCTATGATCTAACTGTGTATTACATGGAATGTTATAATTTGAACCCTCAGTTTAGATGCATGAGATACATATCCATAGTTCTTCCAGTATATTATTATACTCCTGAAACTTCCATCCATGCAGTAAAAATGGCTTCAGTTGCTGCTGGTCCTGGCTTTTGCAGAACACCAAGGATGATCTTGGGTAGAAGAGTGATGCAGAAAAGGTAACAGGAGATTTCTGCACTGCCTCGGTGGTGGAGATGAGTTTTGATCAGTCATTTACAACAGACTTGATTTAACACTCTGAAGTCACTGTGCTTTGCTGATATTTGTTCAGTGTGTCCACAGACAAATGGGAAACATTTGGGAAGTTCTGAACCTTCTCAGTGGCTTCTCTCCTTTGGCAGAGCAAGGGGCTTTTCATTTCTCTTCCTTTTAATAGAGAAGTCAGGTATTGGAGGCTAAAGATGAGAACTTAAAACTTTAGGTACTAATGTAAAACCCTTTGCCCCAGGGTGTGTTGTGTATGTACTTTATGTACATACAGTCATGAGTTAAAATGGGATTCGTTCATTATCTCTCATGGTTATTTCTTAAAAAATACTCTCTAACTGTTCTGTTTTGCATACAAATTGAGCAGTAATATGCGTTCATTGGAGTAATTCTGCTGCAGGATTTAGATTTGAAAAAAGTGGCTTTACTTCCCTTAAAGTACATAAGTTTTTATGTCTGTAATACAAAACTCTGGCTTTAAATGACAAAGTTCTGGGTTTGGTACCCAGACTGGCTTTTGGATGCCATGGCTGCCTATTAATTAACCTGCAGCTGGCAAACTGGAAGTGAAGCCTCCCTGTTTTTACCCAACTCCTGTCTCTGCACACCCTGGACGATTGAAAGCTCCTCTCAGTGTAAATATAATTGCACTGCCAGAATTGATCAGGCTCTTAGTTCAGTAAAGGTCCTGATACCCTGTTGCTGTTTATGTCTCCAATAAAAATGTACACTGCAGTGGTATCTACAGTAGAAGTGTGATCAGATCCTGGTGATTGCCCTGGTTACTTGAAAGGCCTCTGAGAGAGGAGTTTGATGCAACAGATCTCACCCATCCTCTCTTAGAGATGCATTTTCAAGGCAGATGAGAGCTGGGAGCTTTGCCGGAGCTGTGATTTCCATAGGCAGGAAGCAGCAGTGCACTGCTTCCCAGAACCGCCTTGGATTGAGGGTGAAATACCTATTTCTGAGTTTGGTTCTTCTGATGCTTCAGTTTTAGATCCCCTGTGAATGAATCCTGCCATTCCTTGGAGTGTGATGGTCTGAGGTAGAAGCGTTACACGAGTCAGGAGTGGGCTGGGCAGGGAGCAGCTGGAACTTGGGCACCAGGGAATTTTTATTTTAAGCAAACAGTAATTACCATATATCTTTAGTTTCATCCAGAAAAGCCTGTTCTTGAAATCTTGTGGGGTCAGGTGATACTTGGGATCAAGATATTAAAAAAATTATTTTGTTGTTGGAATAAAGGCAAGGCAATTCCTTGTAGAACTTAAACCTGCAACATGTGACAAAAGGAATGTGTTGGGAGTCTCACTGTGGGGTAACTGAAATGGTTTCTCTTCAGAGCTGATCTGCTGCCAGTCAGAGACTGCCTGGGGAATCAGTAAATGTCATGATACAACTGAGCTGTGTGCCTTGGATTTTTTAAATTTTGTTTTCTATAGATGCCTTTTAGTCCTCCTTCATCTCTGTGGCAGGTGAACCAAATGCTTTTGCAGCTTTTCCGTCTAATTACTAACACAACTAACTAGTTCAGCCTTGCAGTTGGTGGGACAAAAGTTACTGTGGTTGTATGAGAGGCATTGATCTTCAAGGTCCACCAACCAGGTGTGTGAAAATAGGGCTTGAAATTCTGGGACATGCAATAAATACTTGTGCTTGCTGCAGAACTAATTAGATGCTGTGTCATGCCTTGTCCTGAAGGGGTTTAAGATCATGTCTTCATTCTGCTGCTTCTCTTAGGAAAAGCAAATCCCTCTTTTTTACCTTGTTCTTTGTCTTTATTCTCTCCTGTATCCTTTACTGTTTCATTTGCAAGTTTTTCTGCCATTGCTTTCTCTTCTTTATTTTCGGGTCATTCTTCCAAGTTGCTGGAGACCTTGATTAGCCAGGGAGGAAACAGAGATAATCAAAAACTGGTTATAGACACAGTCTGCTGTTGGGTGAGGCCAAGAGGGATATGACACACTGAGCTGTTGGAAATAATGTTCAGTCTCTTGGCTTCCCATATGTATTTTGTCCTGCGGGTGGATTGTCTTGACTAATTGTATGTTTTGTATTAACACATCATTTACAGCAATTGTGCTGTACATAACTGGCACAATACCCATGACTGCTCTCTGCTTCCCCAGTTCATTAATTTGTACGTGGACAGGGGTGGGAGATTCTGGTGCATTTTTAGAGCAGTGCCTTTCGTGAGGGATTCTCTGGCTTCAGGGATTCACTCTGGGTTGGTTTTGTGTCTTACTAAAGCAGGTTTGCATCTTGGATAGAAATTCCCCTTTGTGGCTTCCTGTTCTTCAGTTCTGGCCTGTGTTTTGTGCTTGAAGGAAAGGAGAGTGGAAGGTGCATGATTAATCTTTGATTTCTGGTATCAGGCATGTGCTGAGCTTTCCATCAGCCTCTTTGTGCCTTTGGAGTGCAAATCGTGCACGCTTTGGTGGTGAGGGAGCAGAATGAAAACCTGGGAAAAGAGAGATGAAATGCTTGAATGGGATCCTTCTGGAAACCCTTGCAGTCCTCTTCATCCACTGCTTCCTAGTGACAGCTAATTATGCTTCATTTCCTGCCCCAGAGTCACATAAATGCCCTCTGGGAGAAGGGCTTGGCTCTGGGCTCTGGGCATGGCCTGTGAGGGGCTGGGAATGCAGTTCCTGGGGCGCTGAGAGCAGCTGTGAGGGATGTTTTTCTGTGTGGGGTTTGCCCATTTGATATCCCACTCCTGTCTGGTTCTGCTGTTGTGCTCTTTGGGGTTGGAATTTGCACAGCAGAGATCTTGCCCTGTCTTGTTTTCAGCTCCTACCGCAGATTAACTTTTTCCCAAATCCTCTAATCTTTATCAGGTGGTGAATGATAGGATCTGGATCTTGTTTTCCCTTAGAAGCTGAAGGTCTTGATGCAAGTAACACTGAAAATATTGCTGATTTAATTACTGTCAGCTGATAGTTTCTTTTAAAGCCCTACTTGGAATTAAGTGACTTGCTCACAGTCCTTTGTGGAAGGAAAAGTATTTGTGGAAAAGCAACTTATTTACCCTCGATAGACTTGTGGGACTTTAGGGAATTTAAAACTTAGTTATGAGCAAGTCCCTTGTGGTTTAGTGCCAGACTATAGGCTGGAAAAATGTCTGTATGAGCTGCTAAAAGGCAGACTGGGTGGATAATTTAATCATGGGTGGGTTGTTTGCTTCAATTACAACTTTAGATGTAGAAAGAAGCTTGTGATAAGCAAAAGGACAAACGAGTGATGCTTTTGTTGGGGACACTAAAGAATCTTCTAACATGTATGATGACTTTTTTCAAATCCAATTTTGAGGAAACAAAGGCAACATGTAGGCACTTTTACAAAAAAAAAGTAAATAAACCTCAGTTCAGTCAGCTGAGGGGATGCTGCTGTTGAGCAGCCACAGTGCAACACAAACCTGAGGACAGATCTCGGGGAGTTACTCCCTTGTCCTGATCTAGAGCAATTCCAGTCTGGAGAAAAGGAGTGAAAGGTTTAAAATCTTGTTTGCTCGTGGAACAGTGAGGAATAGTTTGTACTGAGTTGAAATAAGGGGAGTTTTGCTGGGAGAAATTCAGACTGGGCTGGAGAGTTTTGGGCTGTAATGCATCACGTGCTGAGCTTTGGTGGATGGAGAGTGGTGGCACTCCCCGTTCACTGCAAGGGTTTAGGCAGCCCAGATTTGTCTCTGTTAACCCTGGAACATTCATCCTTTTCTGCTGTGCTAAAAATGGAGAAAAACTTCCTGAAGGTGCCTTTGCATAAAGTTGACTTGGTATGGAAAATGAGCTTGGGTAGCCTGGGAGTTGTTGGGGTGAGTTTGTATGTTTATAAGGATTTTCCAGAAGCATAAAGTTAGTTCTTTTGCTACTGCCTGGGGGATATTTTTGTTACATTTTCAGGGCATCTTGTTGATACGAGTGAAACTGATAATAAGTGAAGTTGTGTATTTTTTGTTCTCTACTGACTTCATTTTGGTGTCTTGCATTTTCAAAGCTTCCCATAACGCTGGGATATGAAGCTTTGATTTCCCTGGGATTCATGGCTTTCAAATGCTGCCTACCTAATGCAGACAGGTTTTCAAACGCTTTGTGATAAACGCAGCAAAAATTCCCTCAAAACGCTGAATTTGTTTTCCTCTCTCTTTAAGGTTTGGCCCCCACGGGATCCCTGTGACCATATTTCCTAAAAGGGAGTACAAGGACAAACCCGAAGCCATGCAGCTCCAAAGCAAACCATTCCAAGAGGAGGCGCAGGTGAAGTGTGAGGCCGATGCTGCAGTCCCCGATGACTCCTCCCTCACGCAGCCATCAGAGCCCAGCATAGCTAAAAGCCTTTGGACTTCTAAACCACCTCCTCTCTTTCACGAGGGAGCGCCATACCCTCCTCCTTTGTTTATCAGGGACACCTATAACCAGTCAATACCTCAGCCTCCACCCCGGAAAATCAAGCGGCCCAAGCGGAAAATGTACAGGGAGGAACCCACTTCGATCATGAACGCCATCAAACTACGGCCCCGGCAGGTCCTGTGCGACAAGTGCAAAAACAGCGTGGTGGCAGAGAAAAAGGAGATCAAAAAAGGTGGCAATGCAAGTGACTCTTCCAAATACGAGGATAGTAAAAAGCGAAGAAACGAGAGCGTGACTACTGTGAATAAAAAACTTAAGACTGACCATAAGGTGGATGGAAAAAGCCAAAACGAAAGCCAGAAAAGGAACGCTGTGGTCAAGGTTTCAAATATTGCCCACAGCAGAAGCAGAGTAGTTAAAGTTTCCGCACAAGCAAATACTTCAAAAGCGCAGTTAAACACAAAAAAAGTTCTCCAGAGCAAAAACATGGATCATGCGAAAGCTCGGGAAGTCTTGAAAATGGCCAAAGAAAAGGCACAAAAGAAGCAGAGTGCAACCTCCTCTTCCAAAAATGCACATTCAAAGGTCCACTTCACGCGGCGTCTTCAGAACACCAGCTCAGGGTCCCTCCCGCCCCGATTGCGCCTAAAGCCCCAGCGGTATCGCAACGAAGAAAATGACTCTTCCCTCAAGACAGGACTTGAGAAAATACGGAGTGGCAAGATGGCAACTAAGCCCCAGTCTCGCTGCTCCTCCACCCGCTCAGCAGGTGAGGCCCCTTCAGAAACCCAGAGCCCCTCAGAAGGCCCCGAAGAGGCCAGCAGTGAGGTTCAGGACACGAGTGAAGTGCATGTAACTGTTGATCAGGATGAACAGCAGACACTGGGCAAGAGAGGCAGCAAAAGCAATATAACGGTTTACATGACCCTTAATCAAAAGAAATCTGACTCTTCCAGTGCATCAGTTTGTAGTAGTGATAGCACAGATGATTTGAAATCCACCAACTCTGAGTGTAGCTCTACTGAAAGCTTTGATTTTCCTCCAGGCAGCATGCATGCACCTTCCTCCTCCTCCTCCTCCTCCTCCTCCTCCTCTTCGAAGGAAGAGAAAAAGCTCAGTAATTCCTTGAAAACAGAAGTCTTTTCCAAAAACGTCTCTAAATGTGTCACACCAGATGGCAGGACCGTATGTGTAGGGGACATTGTTTGGGCCAAGATTTATGGCTTCCCTTGGTGGCCGGCCCGTATCCTTACCATAACTGTGAGCCGCAAGGATACCGGGCTGCTGGTGCGCCAGGAGGCTCGTATCTCATGGTTTGGCTCCACCACCACGTCTTTCCTTGCTCTTGCACAGCTCTCCCCCTTTTTAGAAAGCTTCCAGTTGCGCTTTAATAAGAAGAGAAAGGGTCTGTACCGCAAGGCCGTCACTGAGGCAGCCAAGGCTGCCAAGCAGCTCACGCCCGAGGTGCGGGCCCTGCTGACGCAGTTTGAGACGTGAACGTGGAGAGTAAGGTAGGCAAGAAACCTGGAGGCTCCACCAAATCCGTAGCCAGGTTAGAGAGAACTGCCAGGAGGGACGTGGCAAAGTCAGAAGTTGCACTCGGTTGACTGCTCTTTTTGTACGAGACTCGTGCCGTGCGTAGCGGTTCTTGACGGTTAAATCCAATTGAACATGCAATCAAAATTAGCCTAAAAAGTGAGGACTTCGGTATTTTTCGAGTGAGAATTTTTTTTAAAGAGAAAAAAAACAAAACGAACCAAACCTCCTCAACCACCCGATGCATAGGAGCCATAGCCTCAGCTGGAAGGCAGCTGATTTGCAGGGAATTTTTTAGTAGTTTCTACCCAGTATATAACTAGTTCTGTGTGGCCAAGGGTTGACATGAGGGATGAAAGTAGTAGCTGTGACTTTTTTGTTTTATTAGGTGGCCCATCAGGGAAGTGTAGAAATGTAAGCCTTGTCTACATGGTCTTTAAAGATTATTTTTAACCGGTCTCTAATGAATTTAAAGATTATTTTTAACGGGTCTCTAATGAATTTAGTCTGGCCAGGCCCGGTGGGTTCAGGCTCCCCTCTCTGGGTGGCACAGGCCGGGTTAAATGGCATTGCAGACGTGCTCAGAGTCGCAAGGAAGAAGAATTTTAGTGACTTAAAGACCAGATTAAATGGGGTTTTATCGTAGTGACCACTTAAACACTCAACCTTTCTATGCACATGGGGGCACAACTAAATCACTTCAGGGTCGGAGAAGTCGAGGGATGCCTGTAGCTCTAAGACAAAGCTGAGGAGGCCTCAGTGTTTGGGATCAAGGGCTGTTAATGCTGCATAGGTGTGAATCATTCTGGTCTTTCTTCCTGATGAAATCTTTCAGGCCATTTGCCTGGAGGTTTAGCTTAAGAGAGGCTTTGTTTTGAATGTGTAAATAATCAATTGCTGAAATTGGTCAGATTTTCTCCTGACTGGTTGTTCCTAAATTCTTAGGATACGTCCTAGTAAATTACACTTTGTGAATTGTCAGATGTGTAATTGTTGCATTTTGGATGTATCTAACTTTTTTTTTCTTTTTTCTTTTTTTTTTTTTTTAATATTTCCATTTAAGGTATCTGTTTGCAGGTCAGAAAAATGAGAATATGTAATTGTGTAATGCTCTGAAATGTAAAAAAAACAAACTGTAAATAAAATCGACTAAATCTGAATTATTTGTGTGTGTTTCTCAAAAAGCTTTGAAACAAATCCAGGATGTCAGAGTATTTTATCTGTATGCCGGATTTAGAGGACACCCTTAAAAAGTAAATTGTCCTTTTTCACGCATTCTTAAAGATTAAGTGCTTGATGTAAATACTATTGGTATACTTCAGTCTTAATTTGGAGATTATTAATTACCTGTCCCTTTTGTTTCAGAACCAGCTCTGTAGAGGGCTTTCTGGAAAGTTGATTAAATTTCTCCCTTAATTAGCTTTTGGGCCATATATTTGAGTAGAGCCTGTGGATAATGTCACTTGTACAGTGGGGAATGATTTCAGTTTCCATCTCAGAGCCAGTCAGAGCTGCTCTCCACTGCCCCTCCAGCTTTTCTTGCATGGTTTTTGCTCAGTATTGGGGCATTTTCATGCAATGCACTTGACTTTTTTTTTTCTGTGAGTGTTGGTCCTTGACCATGTGAATTCCTGTGTCCTCCAACCATTTCTGCTTCAGCCTTGCAATGCCTTGTGAAGAGTCTCCTGGTGCTCATCCCAAAGCAGTTTTCATCCTGGTTTTTCCAGAATTGCCCACGTAGGCAATTGTGACAGATGTAAAAATTTAAGCTCAGACTGAAATTAAACAGACATGAAAATGGGGGCAAGGATTTAATCATCAAACCCTGAAAATAATTTTATTTTAAGATTTAATTTCATATGTTCATGATACTGTCTGGTCTTGCCAAAGCATTCAGTTTCTTTTTACCTTTTTAAGTTATTCTGTCGTGCCCACAAAACTATTGGAAGCCTAAAGTGTCAAACACATGGCTGTTCAAATTTTCCTCAAGCTGACAGTCATTAATTTCTAATTAAGCTTCCAAATATAGCAGCTTTACCTTGGCATTCTAACAGTTCCCAAAAAGCCCCACTGGTCAATGCTTTTTGAATGTGATAAACACACAATAAATTTTGTTTAAAAAAAAAAAAAGAAAAAATTGGGAAAAAAAGTCTGTTTCACTTCTCTGTATTCTCTCCTGCAAACAGAAACAGTTACTTTAAGTAAATAAGCTGTATTTTGTTATTAAAGCAAACTGCTTTTTGGAGTCAGGAACCCATGTGAGGTGGGTCAGATGTCTACACCACTTCCTTGAGGTCTAGAAGCTCAAGTGAACTGGTTTTAGGTTAGTTGTTCTAAGCCAAGTAGTGGCAAAATCAATATTGACATTGTTATTTTTTCTTTAGAAGACCTGGAAGCTTTGTTCTCTTAATTTCTATAAAATTAGAATAGCACTGCAGGTTACATAGGCAGAGTTTGCTCAGGTGTTCACTGGGGGAGCAGCAGGTATGGGAGGGCTTTCTTCAGGTGGTTTTATGTTCAAAAAAGCTGTTTATGGAAGGCGTTTAAAGTCAGTTTTGATTTGTAGCTGATGAGTGTTAAGTCTTCGCTCAGTTTCGTAGTGAATGTGCTGTATCTCTGCAGACTGAACAGGGCTCAAAACAAATAGATGTGTTCTGTTAAATTAGTTTTTTACAGCACCGTGTTACAGTAAGTTGGAAATCTCTTCTTCATACTCATCCCTGACTTTCCTTTAACTCCAGAGGAGCTGCTCCTGTGGATGCAGCAGTTTCCCAGCAGGATGGGCTGGGCTGATGGAGAGGGCAGAGCCTTGGAGGCTGGGACAAGGCCTGGGGCTGCTTTAGCTCAGACTGCAGAACCCCCACTTTGGTGTGCCCGTGGGGCCCAGCAGTGCCTGGTCCTGCAGCTGGCACACAGCCCCAGGCTGTGGCACTTCCCATGGCTTATCCATGGTTTATCCATTGCTCCCACCAGGAGCAGCCCTGTGCCGGGATGGGGCCTCTGGGATCTCTGGGATCGGGTGCAGATGGCCTCAGGCTGGGCCAGGGGAGGCTCAGGTTGGACATCAGCAGGAATTTCCCCATGGAAAGGGTGCTCAGACTTTGAAAGTGCCCAGGGAGGTTTGGAGTGCCCATCCCTGGAGGAGCCCAAGGAATTCCTGGAGGTGGCACTCAGTGCTCCGGGCTGGGGACAAGGTGGGGATGGGGCGCAGCTTGGACTTTGTGATCTTGGAGGTCTTTTCCAACCTAAATCCTCCTGTGACTCTGCCTTCAGAAGGCAAACAGCAGTAGAGAGTGACTGTTATTCCTCCATCAGTTTCATGGGATAAATTGCAAATGATGCCTTTTTGACTTGATGAAATTCCTCGCTGTGGTTGTTGGATGTTTATGGCCTGTCAGTTTAGGGGAGAATGGGACAGGGCGTGATGAGTTTCAGGTGTTCTGTTCTTCAGCTTCACTTAAAATGCCTTGGGAGAGAGAGCAGTTATTCCAAAACTTAAATTTCTTTTCCCAGGGGTGTTTGAAGGTGTGAGGCTTCAGGAGCGAAGCTGGAAGCCATGGGAAATGGTTGTGTGTCTGAAGTGGGGTCATGCAGGACATTGAACAAGTATTTGTTACAGCTCTAATTGGAGATGTAACTTTGTGTCAACACTTCAGCGAGATATTATCATCTCTGATGATTTGGTTTCTCTGTTTCAGACCCTGCTGTGTTTAGTTTGGAGCCTGCAGAACTACCCTGGGGTGGGGTTTGTGGGGGGGATTTAGGTCTGTGCAAGGCTGAAAAGATTTTTTTTTCCCCGCATGTTGTAAAATACCTTTGGGTTTCTTTAACATAGTTTCTAACTGTGATTAGGTTTAGAGTAGCAAAAGTGAGGCAGGGTAAGAGTTGCTTTTTGCATTGCTAGCCTTAGGCCTGGTTCTATTTAACTCTCCTAAGTCCTGATAGTGATTTTCTCTCACGGCTGCTAAAAATGTCAGAGTGGAATAGGAACGTGAATTGTGGAAAATAAATGTTAGTAGCTTATTGTCAGCATCATCATCTGTCCTTCTGCCTGTTCTGTGAAGTCCAGTGAGAAAACAGAGCTGCTTCCTTGGCTGAGGAGCAGTGGAAAGGAGCAGACTGATGATCAGGGAAAGGCTGTTTCAGTCCATCTTTTACTTTATAATTGTGTTCCAATAAATGCCTGCAGGAACAGCAAATCCAGGCAGTGCAGGGGGTCCCCCTCTGACCTGGGGCTAAAGACTGAGCCGGGAGGGAAGTGCAGTGAGCTGGAGCCTAAAGGGATGGATGGCAGTGTGTGGTGGCACAATCCATTGGGTAAAATAACAAGGGCTGTTAAAAAGGGGAATTTTTCTGTAACTAACAAAGCTCTGACCATGGAGTGACCAGGGATCACCCACATTTAACACGGAAAACTTGTGTAGCTGCCAGCTGACTGAAGATCCATTAGATCAGGCTTGAGAGATGGGGATGGGAGTATCCACCTTGAAATTATCCTTAATCCCTGATGGAAAGAACCTGTGTTGTGATCCCTGTCCTTACAGTGACAATGGCAGTTCCCAGTCAACATTTAACCCCCCAGCTGCTGCTCTCTTTTGGATTTTATACAAAGGATACAATTTTGGATTTTAGTTTAAATAGTTCCCTCCCAGGGGTCACCCTGGCAGTGTGTTTATAGTGTGGCTGTTGAGGTAAATAAGATTCCCTTGTAAGGTGGCTTTTCCCTTCTCTTCCCTGCTCACCCTCCTGGCATTTTCAGGCACCTGGTCTAGTCCGACCCCGTCTATTTCTGACTTCAGTGGTAAGAAGCATTTGTGATCATTTGGGTGGGTTTTACCAAACAGCAGCAGTTCCTCCCCAAGTCAGAAATATCTCTCATTATTGGGGTTTAGTTGTTGGATCCTAATAGCAGGTTATGATTCCCTCTGATTTACTCGAACATTTCGATCTGTATGACCTGGGACGTGGATACAATCCAGATTGTCATTTCATTTAATTTATGATTTTTCTTCTTAAATTTCACAGTGACACAAGTGGCCTAGTGTGAGCACAAGGCAGAGCAGCAGTTCCCAGGCAGGGCCGTGGTGCCAGGGAGCTGGTGACTGGTTTGCCATCCTGCTGTTTCCCTGCATGGCTTTGCTGTTGCTCCCAGAGGGGGCAGTTTGGGAGAACTCCCTGGAGCAGCACCTTAGTGCCAGGCACTGACCACTGAGGGCAACTCGGATCCCAGCTCCGTGTTTTCCCCAGGAAAAAGCAATTTTCCTGCTGGCAGGACGTGGGAGCAGCAGGAGCTGCAAAGGGGATATTGGTGAGAGACCAGGGCTTTCGGGCTTTAGAAAACCTGAGCCATTTTGCACATCCAAGGGGGAGAGACATGGGAGCAAAAGGGAAAAAAGAAGTGTGGAATAACCTGGAAAAGGTGACTCCCTGTGCTTGTGCCATGGGATGTGGCATCTTTGATCTCCTCTTGCTGCCTGCCCGTGGCCTGAGGGGAGAATTTAACAGCAGCCTGCAGGAGGGAGCTGGCTCAGGGAACAAATCAGGATCCCCTGGAGCAAGTTTGAATCCGGGCTTGGCTCGTTCAGTGTGTGAAGAAATGGATCTGAGGGGTTTATTTGGGCTGCGTTTGACAAGTTACTTCCCAAATCAGGAGCAGGCACAATTTGAACAGCTGTAATTCAGTTTCTGTGGCAGTGATTCCATTCCTGAGTGCAGAGGAGGAGGAGGAGAGGACTGTGGGAACTGAGGATATTCCAGGTGTGTCAATCCCTGTGGGACGGGGGCAGAGGCACAGGGGAAGCACGGCTCTGTTGAGTTGCAGCTAGGACAGGAAATAATATTGGAAATGAGACAGGGAGTTGAAATCAAGCACTGGAATATTGATTGCATTTGTGATAGTGAACCCCTGGGTGCTGTTTGTGTAACAGCAGGGTTTGAAAAACAATGGATCAGGCTGAGCTCTGCCAGGAACGGGCTCAGTGCAGCCGGGAATGGGAGAGAACAGATGATGGATCTGTCCTGTCACTTTGTCATTAGCAAGGCTGAGTTTGGAAAAACAGAATCTTTGTAGAAATATGTCTATGATGGAGGGTTCTGCCCTCTGTGTCCTGCTCACATCCTGCAGGAATCACACGTGGAGCAATCCAAGTTTGGTCTGAGGGAACCTGCACTGCCCCTCCTGCCAGGGGCCTCTGTGCAGCCTCCTGCTCGGCTGATGCCATTTATGTAACAGCGACTTCAAATCAGGTTGTTCTTTAGGAAAAACCAGATGTAGGTCAGTTTTCATGTTTGTTTACAGATGTTTTGGATGTCAGATATGCAATATGAATAAGGAATATTCTCCTACATGCCAGGCATGTGCTGGGAATCTGTGCTTTGGGAGGCAAGTGCTTGTTCCAGCGCTGAGATTCTGTAACAGAATCAGCAAATTCAGGGGGCAGAACTGTCCTTGCCGGCCTTTAACAGGTGCACGAGGTGCGACATGGGACTTGCTTTGTCAGTAAAATAAGCAGATACAATTCCAAGCAAATATTTGCTGAAATGCTAATTTAGCATCGTTTTTTATTAAGTAACGTGTAGGATTTTTGTTTGGCTTTAGGAAATGCTGGGGTTTAATTGCACCTCTGCAGTGCTTCAGGATTTTAAAGCACGTGGTGCCAGTGTGGGTAATTAGTAGCTCTGGCGAAAAGGAACTAAAGCCACAAAAACTGGATTTTTCAAAGAATTTTAGTTAGTTTAGTGGGAAGTTTAGTTAATGAAAAAAAAAAAAGGTCTTTCCTTGAGGTATTTCAAGTGTTGAAGGATTTAGAGAGAATCTCTTCTGATACATTTATGTAAAAAAAACTTGGGTTTGGCCACGTTTTAGGAATTCTTGATACTGTGTCATATATTTCAGGGAATTAGGCACATAAAGGGAAGAACGTGTTGCTGCTCTTTGTTTTCCTGGTGGCTGAGGCCCTGCTGCTGGAGGTTGTCTGGGGCTGGAAAAGAAGATAACAGTTCTTGCTTTTAGTAGTTCATCCTCTGGAAGAGCAGCCTGGTTTCCCTCTTCTCCACTGGCTGCAAATGGAATCCGTAGCAGGAAAATAGGAGTTTTGTGCCTTCTGTTGCATAGTTCTGCACAGACACAGCATTATCCCCCAGGAAGGTGCATAAATGTTACTGTAACTATTTAAATTTGGGCTCGTGGCCTTGAGGTTTAATCCCTGATGGGATGTGCTGCTATTTTTGCTTCCCTTGTCCTTCTGGGGTGCCTTTTCTCCCCCTCCAGGGCTGCCTGGTGCCCTTCTGCTTTTCCTTTGGAGATAAAAGCCAGGACTTCCAAAGGCAGCGCTTCTCTGTGGACAGCAGTGAACACAGGGATTGGGAAGATGTTCACATGGAAAAATCAGAATCCCCATGGCAGTGCTGGCTGCCAGGAAAAGGCCGTGTGAGCTGAGTTCAGTGGGACAGGCAGGGGAAGGCCTGAGTCGTGTCAGTGCCTGTCCTGACACACATTTTTGCCTTGTTCTGGGGTAGTTCTTTGGATGGTTCCATAGAGAAGGCTCTGGAGCACCAGGAGAGGCTGAGGGAGCTGGGGAAGGGGCTCAGCCTGGAGAAAAGGGGGATCAGGGGGGCCCTTGTGGCTCTGCACAACTCCGTGACAGGAGGGGGCAGCCGGGGGGGTCGGGCTCTGCTNGCTCTGGGCTGGGGACAAGGTGGGGATGGGGCACAGCTTGGGCTCCATGGGCTGGGAGGGCTTTCCCAATCTGGGATCCGTGTGATCCTGGGATTCTGTGTGATTCTGCCTCCAGCAGCTGAATGAAGCTGCTTCAAAGCAGAGTCCAGCCTGCTGTGAGCTCACTGGAGATCCCGGGAGAGCCGTGCCCTCAGCCAGGCTGAGCTGTCACTGCCCCACAAACCACGGATCCCCCAGGCAGTGAGTGACCCACAGATCCCACAGGGAGTGAGTGACCCCATGGAATGACTGATAAACAGGCAATGGGCTGCACTCAGGAAGGTCAGGGAATTCAGTGACACAGAGGCTGAGCTGACACAGGCAGTCAGGTTTTCAGTCACTGTATCTGGGGAGCACAATCTCCATAGAACCCCAGAATCCCAGACTGGTTTGGGTTGGGAGGGACCTTAAAGCTTCTCTATTCCACCCCTGCCATGGGCAGGGACACCCTCCACCATCCCAGGTTGTTGCAAACCCCATCCAGCCTGGCCTTGGGGCAGCCGCAGCTTCTCTGGGCACCCTGTGCCAGGGCCTCCCCACCCTCCCAGTAAGAACTGGTGGCTGACTGGTGATGCAGGGCTCAGTATCTGGGCTCTTCCTGTCTGCTTTATCGTAATTTATTCCCGTTCTCTGGAGGAAATGGGAAAACACAAGCAGCCATGGGAAAGGAACACCATTAGCAGGTTTATAGTTCGGTGCTCCCTCAGGCACTCGGCTCTCGTGTGTGGAAGGGCACTGCAGGGTCAGATTTAGCTTTGTGTTGTGAACTGCCATCAATGTATAGATTTTGTGAATTAATCTCCCTGCTTCCTGAGCTGTCTTTAAATGTCTTTACAATTGGAATTCTCTCTGGATGCTGAAATGGGGTGAGATGTAACAGATTGGTTCGGTGGCTCCTCCTCAAAGCCCAGCCCCCAGAGGAGTTTGCTCACTTGTGTCTGTCTTGTGATAATGTCGATCTATTTTTTGTCTTCTGCACACAATGCACAAAGCAGGTGAGCCAGTAACTTTTCTGGCCACCTCAGCTTTTGCTTTACCTATTTTGCAATATGTTCTGGAAGACATTTAACCATGTTCCCTTTCTCTCCCCTTTTCAGCCCAGAGACACTAATGACCCGCTGTTTTTATGGAACCTCACTACACTGCCACGAAGAGCACCAGCTCATCAGGACTGAGAGAAATCTGAGACTGACTTGTCCTATTTTTCCTCTGAAATCTTCACCAAGTAGTAAACATTTTTTTGAAGGGGAAAGGGGGTAAAAGATGTTAAAGCTCCCCCTCGTACCGTTAGGGCACCTAATGTACATTTTCCTTAAAATTTAAAAAGATGTTAGGAAATATTTTATAAAACTTTTTTGCAATAAATGACGCATGAAATTCTGAAAGACTCTATGACACTTACATGCAAGGAACCACTTGAATTATTAGGATGAAGACTCACTGCAGATAACTGGGGTTTTTGTAATGTGACAGTCACGTTTGTATGTTTTGAGAGGTGCCAGTGACGGAGCCAATTTGCCTGGGAAGTTGACTGTAACTTTTGAACTTTTCTTTTAATTCTTGACTTTAGCATTGCAATTTTCCATTCTCTGAGGCTTAGTTAGTATTTAGTGCAGGTGTTAGCAGAGCTGTGATCTGTGATCAAAGCATGTCCGAACCCAGTTGTATTGTGAAATATGAACAGTCCTGCTATTTGAGACCAACATTTCCCATAGAGGTGATGGAAAGGACAGTGACCACAAACTCCATGGATCTCTGTTTTATGGGAAAGCTCCTTCTGTGTGAATATGGTTGCATTTTATTTATGCTGTTGTAACACTTAGGGAATTGAGGGTTGTGGAATAACCTTGAGAGGGGCTACGAGGCAGAGAGCAGCATTTTGCTTATAATCCTATAACAGGATGGGAATCATGAATGGAGAGTGATTCAATGGGATGGCATTTCTATTTCAAATCATGGGTTGTTTTTTCCTTTTGACATAAATATTTTTCAGATAGGTAACTAGTAGAGAGCAAAGGTTTTATTAGAGTTTCTGATGGTTGTTGATCTGAGTTGCGTTGACTTCTTTGAAAAGCTGTAAATCAAAAAAAAGAAACCCACTGGGTTTTATCCATTTTATTCCCCTCCCACAAAGGTCTTGGGTAAGACTGACTTCAGTGGAGCTTGGGAATGCTGGACACGCTGCTGAAATCTTGAGTTATTAAATATTAATTTATTTGTCACTAATTATTTCCATTGTGTGCACACTGTCTCAGCAGAACCATTTCTTTAAAGTTCTTAGCAGGGGATTTATTGTGTAACCTGGGAAAATAAATATTTGTTTTGAAGAGATGAAAATGTGCACATAATCTACTAAAAGTCAAATTTCTGTTTCTATAGAGATGAAAAGACTGGTAGGAAACTCTTTTCCTCCTTACTGATATCCTGATTCAATTGGAGAAAATAGAATGTCTTTGTCTGGATCGTTTAAAACCAGAGGGACTTTTCCAAGGGGCCTCTGGGTCAGCACAAAGACAATTTCTTCGTGTCTGGAGCCCGAATGAACCACATGGAATTTGAAGTTAGGACAATTCTATCATTGGCAACAGGTTTATACTTGTTAAACAATCGGAGAGGGGGAAGTGAGAGGCTGGGACAGGCCCCCAAGCCCCAGCCAGGCCCATCAGGGATTCACACACTGAGTGTGTGGCAGCTCGTGCTTTGTGCTGCTTCAGTGTCTGCTTTTCAGAGCTAAATTCTTTATTTATAAATGCAGAAATCGAATATTCACTACCTACTTTTTAAAAGCAGGCTGTACAATGCTGTGCAGCGCGTTCCGATTGTACCGTTTGCCATAAGGATTTCATCATAAACTACAGCATTTTTAAAAATTTGGATGAATATTTGTT
This sequence comes from Pachycephala philippinensis, assembly GCA_013397055.1. NCBI lineage: Eukaryota > Metazoa > Chordata > Aves > Passeriformes > Pachycephala > Pachycephala philippinensis. The sequence goes on along the minus strand of VWZT01007595.1, from coordinate 132,915 downwards.
CTACAGTGCTTTTCCTTTTCACCAGTGGAAGAGGCCCAGCAGTCTGGTCCTGCTCAAGGCCTGAGATGTGACCAGAACTGAAAGATTGAGACACATGAATGAGGACAGGGGTGACTTGGTGCCGGGTCCGTGCCAGCCTTTCGCCTCCGCTTGGATTGACAATGGTTGGGGGCTTGGCCTAGTCAGGTACATTTCCCCCACCCCCCCCAAAAAACCAAACAGAAAAGCCACCAAACCACATGGCACAAACCAGTTTCTGCTCAGGAAAAAGGCCCGGGACTGTGGTGGCAGGGTTGTTGCACATGGGATTGAGGAGTGCCTGCTGTTGTTTTGGAAGCCGGTAGTGCCTGGCTGTGCCCCCGGATCTCCCAGGGCTCTCCTTCCCTCCCTCCCCTCCCTGAGCACAGCAGCTGAAGCAGGAGGGATTGACCCAAGGGATGCAGGTGTGCACTGGAGAATATGGGTATAGAGCAAATAGCATCCAAGCGAGCTCATGTCTGCCTTGCTTTTCCCAGCATTGCGTTGGAAACCACGTTTTCATTTGGAAATGAAATTGTCAGGGATATTCTAATGAGAGAGAGTGACAGTAATGTATTGCTTTTCACTTTTTTGCTTTAGTTGCTTAATATTTAAGCTTTGCTCCGTGCTACCTTCTTGTCTGTATATTGAATGGTCACTATGCCTCTTTCATTTTGTAGACTTGAATGAGGAAAATCTGATTCACCCTTTAAGGTTTGCTGAGAAGTAAAAATGATAAAGAATGTTGTGTAACATTTATTCAAATAAAGCCTTGATTTTTTTCAGTGCTCTTTTAAAGGGAAATAATGTTTTGATGTCTTTAACTTTCTTGCTTTATTAGTCCTTGACCCCAAAGCCTTTGATATATGTCAAAAGTGGTTTTTCTGGATTAAACAAAGATTAAACTGAGGTTGCTGGTCCATTGCTGGAGTTCCATCCTGTGGACAAGTCTCTACCTAACCTCACCTTTCACAGTGGCTGAAAGATCCCAAGCCAATCTGGATGCTTCCCACAAGCAGTAGGAAAAATTTTAATTAGCAAGAAAAGGTGGTGTGGTAGAGACAGATCCAAGGAAGCGCTGGTGGCTGTGCCACAGTCCCAGGAGGAGGAGGGGATGCCATGGGAAGGGGCTCCTGCCCTGGCACATGCGGTCCTTGGGCTGGTTTTTATGGAGTTCTCACAGTTTCAGACAAGTCTTGCCCTCACAGGTAAGTGTAAGAGGGAATTTCTCCGTGCAGAGAGGAATTGCCTTGTCCTGAGCTGTGTTTCCTTGCCCTGGAGCAGGGATCAGGTGGTGCTGGAGAGGTAACTCCTGTTCCAGAGCTCCATCCCACTGGGCTCAAAGCAGGGCCATGCCTGCAAGTATTTCTCCAAAATATCTGGTGGTGTTGGGTTGATGGCTGGACTTGTGATCTTAAAGGACTTTTTCACACTTAGTGATCCCATGGATGTGATTCCAGGCTTCTGTGGAATGGCAGACTCTGGAATTGCACTTTCCCATCAAATAGAAGGCAGCATTTATACACATTTTTTTCCACTTGCATTTTTGTTACTGTAAAGAAAGATTTCCTAAGCTGAGTTGAGCTCCTGGGCTAGACATAAAATAAGCTGCTTGAGTGAACTTGGTTTCTAGGAAGTTCTGATTTCCAGGAAGCATTGGTGGTTTTATGGCACAGAGTGTTTTTATGGCAGGAGCTGGCAGTACCCAGAGGTACTGACCCTGCTGGGAAGGGGGTGTTGCAGTGACCTGTTGTCGATAATGAGGAATTTTTCCCCAAAGTTGAATTAAATATGAAGCTGTTGCTCAGCCCGGGATGCTTTGGGAGCGCTGTGACAAACACCCACATCTGGCTGTGGCCCGAGCACAGCTCCAGCAGATGGTTTTCTTTCCCTTCATGGTTGTTTCTCATTCTGTCGGGATTACAGAAACTCCCATCCCCTTTCTGTCATTATTCCTCCAGCCTTGCAGCAGTTCCTCTTGAATTGGCGATCCTCATTAGGCTGGGAAATCCTGCCGAAATGTAATTGCTCGCTAATGGCTTTTCCTTTGTGACACGGAGCTGGCAGCAGCGCCGTGGGGACGGAGCCACGAGAGAGGCTGGCCGGGCACATTTCGGAGCTCTGCAATTACTCCGGGGATTAATCCTCACTCCAGCGCTTGGCAAAGGGACAAAGGTGACCCACACAAAGCCCCTCTGATGGCGTTTGCTGCTGCCCCCGAGCATCAAAAGGGCCACGCTTAATGAGGGCAAAAGTGCAGCTCTGGCACGGAGGCTTTGGAGAGATTCCCATCCAAAGTGTGAGAGATCGGAGTTTAGCTCCTGCAGGGTGAGAAGGGACATTCCTGAAGGGAATGGTGGCTCGGTGACAGTGACGTGGTGAATTCAGCCTGTCACACTGGGGATTTTGGAGCATTTCGAGTGTCAGTGTCATGGTAAATTCAGCCTGTCTCACACGGGGGATTTTGGAGCATTTCGGGTGTCAGTGATGTGGTGAATTCAGCCTGTCTCACACTGGGGATTTGGGAGCTTTTTGGGTGTCAGTGATGTGGTGAATTCAGCCTGTCACACGGGGGATTTTGGAGCATTTCGGGTGAGGCCGCCGGGCCCTGCCTGAGGCGCAGCTGGGCCTGAGAGGCTCCGATTCCCTCGGCGCTCCCCGGGCTCATCTCCCACATTACGGAATGTGTCAGGCTGCCAGGTTTGCATGGAGAGGCCCTTCTGTGCTTGAGGACTTCATGGAAAGCTGGGAATGGCGCAGGCTGGGAGGATTCCGTGGCAGGTGAGGTGTGGCTGGGTGCTCAGAGCTCATCGCTCTGCTCCAAGGGGAGCAGTGCCAGTGCCGAGCCCCGGGGCAGAACCAAGCCCTTGGCACCAGCTCCCCCTCACTGCCGTGCTTTTGTGTCCTCCTCCCTCGTCCTTGCTCCAACTGTTTTGGGATTTGTTCTCCCCGTCGCGTTCTGCAGGCAGAGCAGGGAGCCAGGAAAAGGCTCCTGTTGTTTGCTGGGTCATCCTGTGGGGTTTATTCACATTCCAGATCCGGCTTTTATGGTTCTGCTCCTGCTTTTCCCTCGCATGTCTCTGTGCTCTTTGTTTTGCCTCCCTTGCTGGGTTTGCAGCACGAGCCGTGGGTGCTCCATGCTCGGCAGACTGGGCAGCCCTGCAGAGGTTTTTGGCATATTCTGTGTTTGGGGTAAATATTCCAAGCCCAGGAGGGGTAGTCCTAATTTTGAAATCCAGATTTGCAGCTGAGCTCCGCATCTCAAGAGCTTGGGGACTGGAATTTCCGACTGTGGTTGTCTTGGTCATTAAATATTAAGTGAGGCTGTTCCTGCTGGAGGGCTCATCCAAACACTGAAGGCTCTGAGCTGTCAGGGGAAGGGGCTGGGGGCTCCAGAGTGTTCAGGGATGGATACTGGACCATGCTAAGGGTAAGACCCCAGGAATACTGACACTGCTCAGATGGATGGGGATGATGCTTCTGTGATTCACTCACTTGGCTGTGGTTGCCTTTAAAAAGGCAGCATTGGGCACGAGCTGTGAGAGCAGGATTGGGGGGGTTGGACTTCACACCCCTGTGCATTAACACTGCAGGATCCTGTCAGGAGCCATCAGCTGCATCTTGGCTTGGAAAACCTGCTGCTGGCTCCAGGTTCCGTGGCCTCAGCTGCATTCCAGCTGGGAGCAGGGACACAAACATGTGTTGGGGCACAGCGAGAGCTGTCGCTTCAAGGGCAGCTCAGGGCTGGAGCCATGGGCAGGAAATCTGTGAGCTCCCAGCCTCCTCCTCTCCCTCAGTTCCCAAATACTGCAATTCTTCCTCCCTCAGACAGAGAAGTGCCCCACGATGGAGGGTCAGAGCCAAAGGAGCTCATGGAAATAGGACAAATGCAATTAGAAAAGGCCTGGCCCCGCTGCCTCCCCAGGGACCTGCTGGGCACTCGCCAGCACCACTCAGGAACACACTTAGGAAGCTCTTCCAGCAGCCACCGCCCAGACGAGATAACAGCATTTCCCCTTCTTCCTGCCATCCCTGTTCCTGACATCCTTGTTCCTGGTGTGTCTGCAGGGAGGGGGCTGCTGCAGTTCACTCACCAGAGACAGGAACAAAAACCCACTGGCCAGTGTGTGTTTATCCCAGAACAGGCACGGCTCCCTCCCGGATCCTTCCCAGCTCCTTGGCTGCCAGGGGGTCAGTCCCTGGTCAGCAGCTGCTCCTGGAGCCGATGGACACCAGGCAGGGAGTCCAGGAGCAGAGCACTGGGCCCAGCCAGGCCAGGAAAGGCAAACCTAATCCTGCTGCATCCACTTAGGGAATGCAGGATTTGTAAATTGTCTCCTTGAGAAGCAACGGGTGAGAAATGTGCGGCTCTGGGGACTCCAGGCTGCAGCTGCAGATGGTTTCCAATTGGGAGATTCCCACTGAACGTGCAGAATCAGGAAAAAAGGGGTTTATTTTAATTTTCAGTTGATTTACGGCCTTTAATCTTTGTCAGGGTAGGCGGGGATGCCTCTGGCTTAGTGCCACGATTCCTGTGCCAAGGGCTGCCCAGAGCCCCCCCCAGCAGCGACTCCCCAGCAGCCACAGCCCTGCCCGGGGTGGGAAAAATGAAGTTGCTGAGCAAGAAAATGTTGGGATTCATCCAAACAGGGAAAGCTTGTGAATGAGCAACGTATGAATGCTGCACATTAAATGTGCCCCAGCGCATCTTTGCCCACGTTGGAGAGGAGGCACTGGGATATAATTGGTTCTTGGCTGCAGCAGTAATCCCTTGGGAATAACACAGCTAATTAAAGCCTAGGAACTGGTGACCAGCAGCTTCTCCTCTCTCCCTGGCTGGGGCTGTGCTAATCAGGGGCAGGTAGATCCCAGGAAGTTTTGTGCTGATAAAGGAGGGAAGGATTGGGCTTTGTCAAATCCTGAATATCCCAAGGGAGGAGCTGGGGGGGATTTTGGATCCCGCTGGGCAGGAGGGATCGGCCCTGTGTCAGTCCCAGGGACCCTTCCCTGGAGCGTGGCCTCCAGCTGCCTCCCTTGGGGCTGGGCTTGTGGGAGACACAGCTGAAGATGTGAACTGGGGAGCTGCTTTTTTCATCTTTTAAGAGCTGTTAAATGCTCCAAATCTTTGGTGGGATGGAGGGAACTGCAGGTGTTCAGCTCCTCTGAGGGCCAGGCCCTGCGACTCACAGGCAGGACCTGGAATGAGCTGTGCCAGGCCAGGCTGGATGGGCTTGGAGCAAACAGGTCTCTGGAAGGTGTTCCTGGTCTATGGAAGGTGCCCCTGCCCATGGCAGGGAGTGGAACTGGATGAGCTTTAATGCCCCTTCCAGCCCAAACCATCCTGGCAATCTGTGATTCTCTGAGATCTAAACCTCAGCCCATCTGCAGCCAAAAGGATTAAAGTCTCTGAGGGACTTTAATCCTTTTGGAGAGACAGAGAAATGTGTGAGAACCTCTGCATAAAACAGAGACAAATCCCAGTGTCTGTTCTGGTGTCAAAAAATGGAAGGTCTGAGCCACAAGTGTTGTGGAAATCCTGGAGAAAGTTCTTTGTAGGGAGAGACTTAACCCAGCTCATGGACAAGACCAACATTCCCTTTATTTCTGTGCAAACACCTCAGGGGAAAGGCCAGGTACTGAGAGGTTTTGTGTTTGGCAGGCAAAGGAAGGAGGAACAAAGGCGGGAGCTGAGGATGGACAACTCCGGCTGGAAAAGAGGCACGTGCTGGTTACCAGGAAGGTGAGTAACTTTTGGAACAGCTGAGCAAGGAACTGTTTGGTTTAAGAGCACTTATATTTAAAAGATTATGTTTCATAAAAGTTTTTTCCTATTAGAGGTTGTAAATCCAACATGTATAACTCAAAACTCCCTGGCACTCCCTGAGCTGTGGCCAGTGGCACCAGGAGGAAGCACCAGTTATTCTACTGGTGGCAGTTCTGAGGACTAGTTTAGACATAAAAAAGCACTTAAAAATCAAAAGCAAAATACATGCACTTGTTCAGGATTTGGACAATGCAAAAGGACTTTCAGGCAATGAGCTGGAACTTTGCCTAGAGGAGAACTTGCTGTGGTGGCAGATAACACCTGCCAGAGGTCTCTGGTCCAGCTGGAGAGTGGCACTGAGGAGGGAGGGATGACCTGGAGGTTGGAGCCCTCAGCACCAGTGGGCCTAATTCCCAGTGACTTTCACACAATCCAATTAAATTACAAACACTAATCAGCTGCAGTCCTGCTGCCTGTGCCCTTCCCTCCACTGGAAAACGACAGGTGCACATCAGGCCTCCTGCAGGGGAGTTGCACAGTGATTTGATGATGTGTTTGCACAGCAGGTAGGAAACTCAAAAGCTTTGTTGTGCTTTTATTTCCCAGAAATTCCCCAGCCTCCGGCCGAGAAGGAATATTTGCAGCTCCCCAAGCCTTCAAAGAGGTGAAACAGGAGCAGAATGGAAGGAACAGAACTGGTGTCCCTGAACCCCTGAAGCAGCAGGTTGGAAAAGGCCACTGGTGCAACTGGGCACAGGAGCCACCCACGGGTGAGTGACACTGCACACACTGTGGGTAGGGACACAAACCCACTGGGGTCAGAGCAAGGAAATTTTAAAGAATTAAAAAAAATCAAAATTTAAAGCATCCAAGGTACTTCTGAAGTGGTTCCATTTTTGTACATGCCAGAGCTGTGCTGGGATGTTGCAGGTGAGCAGAAGCAGGGCCCAGCTGGTGATGCAGGGCTGCTGCTGGGGCCTAACCAGGCCCAGCTCAGCCCAGCCCAGCCCAGCCCAGCCCAGCCCAGCCCAGGGCTCCCTGCAGCAGCCTGGACACCTCTGCTCTGCAGTGCTTCGGGTTTTAGGGAAGATTATTAACATTTCTACTAATCCCAAGCCACTGAGCCTTCCCTGCAGAGCTCGGCTCAGGCAGCAGAGGTTTCACAGCTCATCAGCCCCCCGGGCCCAGCTCTGAACTAAAACTAAACTAAAAATGCAGCAGGACCGAGTTTAACAATCAAAATAAAAAAAACCCTGCACAGCTGCAGAGACAAAAATGATATTAAAGCACCAAACCTGCCGTGCCTGGAAAGGCTTCTCCTTTCAGTGAAACGCTGGAGCTGCTGAATTTCAGACACACAGAGACTTCCTGAAATGAATTGGAGATGACACCCAACAGCCAAGGCAGCCACTGCTAATTATTTAATTAAATCATGTACTGAAATCTGCATGGAGACAAGTGCAGAATCTGCCTCCAATGGAAACACTTCAGCACTGATAAAACCCCAGAAAGCAGGAATTACAAAAGGCACCTTCTCCAAAACATGAATGAACCACCACAACAGAACATATAAATATATATATACATATATTTATATTTATATCACAGCCTGCTTTGGGCTGGAAGGGACCTCAGAGATATCTCATTCTATGAACACTTCCAAGTCCTCAAGGTCCAGTTACTGTGGAGACCTTTTGCAATCAACTCCTGTGGATCCCTGCACCACGAATGCATCTCAGACAAGTACATTTCATTTGAAGGTACCTTTACAAGGTGTGTAGATAGAGAGGGAGGCACAAAATGTCATTGTTGCCTTCAGAAAAATTGATACCCAGTAAACAAACTGCTGGAAGGGTGGCGTGGAGTTAAATCACAACATTGCTGCAAGCAGGGCCAAAAAATCCCAATGAATGTCCTGCAAATTTGTGGGACCTTTCACAACAAACCCACCTCGGGGGGGCTCAGCCCAGGCAACAACCTCACAACCCAAAGAGCAGAAGTACCAAGCCTTTATTACAAGATCCACGATTCCAGGGCAGAGCTGTGTCCAGGGCTGCCAGTCCCACCCAGCTGAGGGTGGGGCAGTGCTGCTGCTGCATTTCCCCATTCCCAGGACACCACCAGCCTTTGTTCCAGCCTTTGGATTCCCCTGAACTGCTGCTACCATTGTGCTGCCAACCCTGAGTGGGCCAAACCAAGGAACTTCCTCTTGGAGAAGCCAAACACCGCAAGGGAAGGGGGAAAAAAATTTTAAAAAGAATAAATAAATCACACACTGGACACAGTTATCACTACGAGAAGTCGAATGAGTTGCTTTACAACCACATTGCAAATAATTTCACAAGCTGGGAAATGAGTTTGCTGAGTGTCCTCTTCCCCTGGGGGTGGAGGGTGTTGGTTTGCTGGGTCCTGCCATGGGATGTGCAGTGCCACACTGAATCCATGTTATCTGTTGTTGTTGGGGTTTTGAACAAAATTGATGGAGTAGGAGCCAGTTGAGGAATCCTGTTTGATCTGGAAGTTCTCTGTTGACAGGCCAAAGGGGCGCAGCACCAAATTGCCCAGATCCTTCAGTTTGCCTGCAATGACATTCCAAGGGAACACGGTGAGAGCTGAGCAGAGGGAAAACTCCTATGGAATTACACCCAACTACACAGCCCAGCCCTGCTGATTTATCCATCACAGGTAAATGCTGAGCAAATCTCTGCATTTGGTTCATATTTAGGCTCTTAGCAGGAATTAAAAATCATTGTTGAATATCCACAGCGTATGAGAGTTAATAAAATCCTGTCAGTATGTGGATCACACTTGATTTCTGGCTCTGGAAAATGCATCTTGCTACAGCTGTCACAGGGGAAGGACAACAAAAGGACATCCTCTAAAAAAATCATATCTAGAAATTACAGAATGGATAAACTGAAACAGGAAGCAGAGGTAACAACTTCACTGCTGGCTGAACACAACCCCCTGGCATGACAACACAAAGGAAGAAGATGGTCAGTTTTCCAAGAAAAAATATTCTTTTCCTCCTGGTTTCAATGAAAAATTGTAGATTTCCCAAAGAAAAAGCAGAAGTTTGGACAAGTTGAAGCTCCCCAGCACAGCACGGATTTGGGGGCTTTATGATAATTCCACCAGCACATCCCAGGTCACCTTCCTGCTCTCTCTTCCCTCCTTCTCTCCTTCCCTCCCTCCTCTGGGGCAGCCACACTGAATTAATTGTTAATGAGGCAGAAGAAAGCCTTGGCTTTTCCGGGCACTGCAGCCCGGAGCTGCTGCTGCTGTCCTGGCACACACAGAGCCAGCATTGTGGGGAAGCTCTGTCTCCTCCTCCCCCAGCTCCTTTCAGCCCTAAATTAAGGGCTCTAGTGAACTCCAACCCCCTCCTAAAGAAAAGCTTCCTCAGAGCCTGTGCTGGGAGGAAGGAAAAGGCACCACGTGGAGCTGGGACTCAGCTGCAGAGGCTGCCCAGCCTCCACCACTCCCTGTCCCCAGGCAGGGTCACCCTCTCCTCCCTCTGCCCTTCTTCTCACACGTTTTGCTCTTTTCCATTCAAACAAACCCCGTTTATTTTCCACCTGCAACTCCAGCGCATTCAGGTTCTTCACCAAAGCAAATATTCAGGGGTTAACAAGAAAACAGAACTGTAAAAATCAATTTAGGGCTCAGAAGTCTGTGATTCATTACTCACCTAAAGTGCAATTTAACACCCTATTGAAAGAGGCAGATGCAGGAAAAGATTACTCACAATTTACATTAAGATGTAACAGCCAAAATTAATTGCTATTCAGTCTTTCTGGCAATAATTCTGGCTTAGCTGCTGGTGTTAATGTGGGGTTTGGAAGTTGAAAAGCTCCATCTTGCTTGTGTAAAGAATTTTTTTGGAGAAATGACAAATTTCCTGATGAGGTCTCCTCTCTGTGTAACTTTTTATATTACCAACATTTTTAAGCAATTAAAAGAGCAAGGGCAAATCTTTCTCCCTTCCCTAAATGGTAAATGAGGGCTGAACTGTAACTGTAATTTGGCTCTGGTTTAACTATTTAAACTCACCTTGTGCAGGGTTGGGGTTTAGCAGCTCAGCTGCAAACACAACATAGCTGTCAATATGAAAAAAAAACCAACCAAACCCCGTAATTCTTTAGGCACAAAGCCTAATAAATATCCTTACTGATCTCAGGTAGCTGGAAAAATCTCTTTTTGGCAGGAAGGCCCAGGTGAGGTGCTCTGGCCCCCAAACTGCTAAAACCATTCCAAAGTTCCCCTCTCCTCACACCTTCTCCCCAAAGGAGTGGTCCCAGATATCACAATAATTATAAAAGTCTCTAAACAAGACTGGAAATCGCTGGCTTTAAGGAGAGAAATACAAAAAAACCCCAGAAAATGGTCACGGTTCACATCCTCAGTCCCCGAGGCAGAGGATGCTCATGGAAGCACAGAGGGAAAGAACCACTTGGATTTCAAAGCTCCTTCCCAAGGCTGCTCCAAGTCCAGCTCTCTTTGATGTGAACTCAGGGGTCACTTCATCCTGAGCAAACTTCAGTGGCAGCTGAGCTGATGGAGAACATGGAAAGAACTGAAATACAAATGTCAGCCTTGGGAAAGGGAGATCCTTGAGGACACAGAGCTCCAGTGGGCTCGGCTTGGCCACGAAACAGGATTGTTCTGGTGACATCAGCCTCAGCAGTGACATGGGGCAGCCCTTGCACACAGGGAAATGCAGCCAGGAAGGGGAAATGCAGCCAGGAACGTGTGCTCTGGGATGGTCACACACAGCCCTGCTGAGGGGTTCAGCTCTGACAGAAAGGAGCTGCAGCCCTGGGAAACAGGAAGCCCACTGGGGAAGGAGGAGGATGCACTCCATCCATCTGGGTTTGTTTGTACCCAGCTCTGGTGTCAGGACACTGGGAGATGGTCGGGCAACCCAGGGCTTGTTTGAGTTAAAAGAATAAAAGCTCAGCAAAACCAGGACAGGCCAATTCACTGACTGAGGATCAGTGCAATATCCAGAGGAGCCACAGCACAAGCTTGGACATTGTTCCTAATTTCAGTTTAGTGTCAGTGCTCCTGGAGCAGGCCTGGCCTGGAACTCTCAGGATGCCTCTGCCTTGCTGTCCTGGAGCCCAAATGTCTGGAATACAACCCAGGCACCTGAGCTGCCCCGTGGGAAGGCAGGAATGGCCCCCTGGCACTGTCCAAGCCCAGGCAGCCCAGCTCCAGGCACAGTGCCACGAGCCAGGTCCATCCCAGCTGTGGGAATGCCATCAGAGAGAGTGGAAAAGTGGGAACAGCTTCAAACAAATTCACTGCACAACAAAACAATCCAAGGGAATCTCAGAACCACCACATTCCATCGAGTTTCTCTTCTCCCACTCCTTCAGAGCTCCCATCTAAGCCCCCTCCAGGGCTCTCCCCTGAGCCCAGCCAGAGCTGCAGCAGTTTGCAAACCTTGGGAAGTGTTTCCTTCCTCCATGGGCAGCTCCACGGCCTCAGCACTGCCTCCCTTAGCAGCAACACGCAGGGAACCTGGGAGCACTCAGGAGAAGGAGCTGCCCACATCCCTGACTCCATTTCAAGAGAATTTTTTATAGAAACCCCTCAGTTTGTGCTGAGCTCAGCCCCACTGCCACCACATCATTGTCATTTACCCAGAGCTGTGACAATCCTGTCACACACGAGGCTGGGGAGGAACACAACTTCTGGGCTGTCCTACCCTGCTCTCAGTGTGGCTCTCCAGCTGTGGAACTCCTTGTGTGACATCACTGAGAAGGGATTTCTTCCCCCAAAATCCCAACAGAAACAGTCTGAATGGGTTCCCAAAAGCCCAGTTCAGTGTGGAAATCCCAACTGCCACTTTTAAGGTATTAACACAGTTAAAAGAGATCCCATCTAGTCTGACATCCAGGAAAAAAGCAGCAGTGCAGAACTAGGGTAGGATTTACTGTTCCAGTCAAATCCCTTGTGATTAGTGAGGCCCTTTAGAGTTCAGCAAAGATAGGGAATTATTTTCATATTACTTTGTGCTGAAACCCACCCCATGTCCTACCGATGGGCCTGATCCTTCTGGAGATTTTCTGCATTTGTCATTTATTTATAGGCCTATCACCCTTAACCTGCTTTATTTAGGGCTTGTTCTCAGCACAATGGGGGAAGCAGACTCTGATCCTGTAAAGCTCTGCAAAGCCTCACTGACACTCTGCTAGGTCAGAGCAGAACAAAGCCAGAGCAAATCAGAGGCTGCAGAGCAGGGAAAGAAATTACAGAAAAATATCAGCATAAGCTGAAACAGTCTCTTCTTCCCAAATATATCAAGAATCAGTGTGAAAGACAGGCTGAGTTTGTTTAACCTGGTTTTCTGCAGAGCAGCCAAACACTGCCTTTCCTTCCCACCAAACACTGCCTTAGGAAACATAATTCCACTCCTGGTGCTAACCCTGGGTACGTCCAATTCAGCCTCCAACCAAGCAGCAAAGAAATGCTGAATAAATCAAGGCAAACACGAACACTTGGAGGTCTCTGGGCTGGAAGTGCTACAGAAATAATTACATTTACTTCTTCAGCCCCCAGATCAAACATCCCCCGTTATTCCAGCTGGGGGAGTTCCTTTAGGTCCAGGTTTAGTGAAAGCCCTGGTTTATCCCTTTCATGGGAACGTTTGCTTTGAGGGTTTACTTGCAGGGAGAAAGGGCTGAGCAGTTGGGCTGGCTCAAACAATTTTCCCCAGGTTTTACCTACATCAATATGAAATTGTTTCAGAAGGTTTTAAGTTTTCTTTCTTTAAACGTAACTAATGGCCTTTTCTGCATGGAAGAATTCCTTGTCTCCAATTTACTGTAGGTGAAACCAAGCCATTGAGAACTACAAAGAAATCAGGAGTTTTGTTTAACACTGAACAAATATTTCCTTTCAGATTTAAATCCTTTCAATTTTATACAAGAAATTCTACTCATGCATTTTTTTCTCATAGCTTATTAAGGTTTTTATGGAAGTACATGCTACTCACCCAACATTTCTTTCTTTAATTTTTCATTCCTCTCCTCAATTTGCTGTGGTAATCTCTGTGGAGAGAGAGAAAAACTGGAATCAGATCCCTGTTTTCAATAATGCTCCCACTTTGGACATCAGCAGTGACAGAGACACAAATCCTGTCGTGCAGTTCCTACTCCAGACTCTGAACACTGCTAATCCAGACTCAGCATTTCCCACTCCAGGAATGTCCTTATGGACACCTATTTTTATCTGGTGTCTATGATTCTTATCCCAAAGTACAGCTTCTTCTGGGAAATCACTTTATCTGCCCTAAAATCCCTCAAAACCTGTGTGGAAGCTGAAATTCTCCCCACAGTTACACACCTGTGAAAAACCAAACCTCAGCATTGCCTCCAGATAACGAAACTTTCTGGGAAAGCAGCAATAGGGATGATTTGACCACAAACCATGATAATTCCAAACTGTTTAGTCTGGCATTGAAAAAGTCAAAAATAACTGAGGATTGAAATCAGAACCCCAGCTCTGCACTCCTGAAACACAAACAGTGCTCAAATATTGGAGCAGGTACCAAATCAGGACTCAAAGAACTATTGTGCATTTCATATTTTAACCTGTCATTTAACAGGGTCATGACATTCCCTGGAGCAGTGTGAGATCATTCCTGTGGGCAGGGAGCAGGAAGATTTGCTCCAACTGTGAATGAAGCCAATTTGCAGATTTTCTTGAGGCATCGTTTTCATTGCCAGTGAGGGGGAAAAGATTCTGTGACATTCCTGCAAAGCAGAGACACTTTCACCTCACAAGAGAGCAAAGCTTCTCAGCCTCCTCCAGGTTAGAGATGTAACCAGGTATGGGGAGTCAACACCTGAAACTTGGGGGGTTTTATTAGGAAAGTTAGAGATTTATGATGAATATTTGAAAGGTGTAAAATTATAGCTGTCAGGATTTCCTGAAAAGGTTTTCAAGAGAGGAGTTTTAAGCTTCAGTCTCAATAATTTGCTTCTCCCCTCAGATCTGACAAGGAGCAGCTCAAGGCAGAGCAGAGCAAATCCCAGTGCAGGGCACACTGAGGGCATTTTGTCCAAAGGGTTCTGCAGCCCAAGGCTCTGGCCAAGGGAGGTCAGGGAGCAGGAGGGGGTGGAACCCCAGGCTCTGCACTGCCCAGGCACAGAAATCAGAATAAACACTGAGCTTTGAGAACTGTGCCTGAAGGATGGCCAGAGGAGCAGCAGCACTGCTGGAGACTCCCTGCTGGGGCTGGGCTGTGGCATTATCAGGGGCTCAGTCCCTGAGAGAAAATCATGGCTTTGCAGAGCTACAAGGACAGTGTTTGTGCTTCCAGGGCTTCCAAACAGCCTGAACAGGACCAGCCACCCCTGAGGGTCTGACTCAGAATCCTGGATTATCCTCAGTGGGAAGAGACCATCCAGTCCAGCTCCAGGCCCTGCCCAGACCCCCCAACAACCCCACCCTGGGCATCCCTGGGAGTGGTGTCCAAACCCTCCTGGAGCTCTGGCAGCCTCGGGGCCGTGCCCATTCCCTGTTCCTGGCCCAGGGGAGGCCCCAGCCCAGCTCCAGAGGCTGCAGGTTCTTTATGGGAGCTCAGCTGTTTTATGGGATCACCCCTCACCGCCAACAGCACTCACACAGTTAAGCAGAACATTTTCTGCCATCAGTGCAACTGATCCAGTCCCCCAGGAAATCATTCCAGGCAAGGTTTCTTGCCTAATATGCCATAAAAGCTGTTCCTAATCTGTCACTTACAACACCACAGTGTGGGGAAAAGGGGGGCAGAATCACCGCTAATGATTTATTTTCCCAAATGGAGACAAAACAATTAAGCCTTTCAAAAAGGTTTTTGTAACAACATATTCAGAGTGGGCTTAGAGACAAATTTGCAGGTGATGCAAATGATTTTTTTTTTTCTTCTGAGGCAGAATCCATTGCAGGTTCACTGATGTGAAGTTGAACTAAAATAATGATAAGTAAGTTAGGTCAAAGTTCACTGAAAGGCTTAAGCTTACCATGCAAGCTTCTCTGGCTTGATGAACTGATGGGTCTTTTTCTAGGACTGCCTTATAATCTTCCAGAGCTTCATCTAATTTTTCTGTTTTTTCATAGAGTTCTGCTCTCCTCAGCAAAGCTCTGACATAGTGAGGGTCTAATTCCACAGCTGGAAAACAAAACCAAAGCCCAGGGTTGTACTTGAAACATTTCTCCACCCCTCAAATGAATTCTGAAGTGTGTATTACATTTGTAAGTTGTCCTTAGAATGTAACTCAGGATCAAGCAGAGGCACAGCTTAAAGCTAAGTCAGAATTCAGAAACAGCTGCCTGGGACAGTCTCAGGATCAGATTTCATTTAATGTCCACAATCTATCACAGATGGGAGTGATTTATGGTCACAAAGCTTTAAATGTGCAATCCTATCCGTGCAGGGATTCTAAGTGATGCTACAGAAACTTTAAGGACCTGCAAGATATTTTCAGTTTTTGTGTGTTTAGCCGGTGGCTATTATTAGATTGCAGCTAAAGTTAAATATCCCTCCAGACACACACAGCAGGGAAAATCAGCCTTGCCATGCTTATCTCAGTTCAAGTGGAGACAAACTCCAGGAGAATTTCTGGAGCTCTTCTGAATTTAATATTGAACAGTGCAGATTGGGTTGGGAATGCACAAACAGTGATTTCAGCTCTGGGAGCTGGCAGAGGGGCATCCTGACTGAATCCCAGCCTTCCCCTCCTCACTCCCTTGGCAGCCAGGGCTGTTTGCAGTAGCAGTTCAGACTGACTGCTAAACTCAGCAGTAACCTCCACATGGTAATTCCTCAAGGACTCCTTCATCCATTTTTCACCACAGAAACAGGGAATGTGAAACATCTCACCACAGAAAGAAATATGAAGGATTTTTCATCAAAGAAAGAAGGAGTATGAAAGGTCCGTCCATTTAATAATTACACCCTCATTCAAATGGTTCTGGGGACAATTCAATCTCGGATTACCCAGGTAGATATTCCAGTTTATGTGCTGGGAAGGACAAAGGCAATGCCACAGTCAGCAAGCTGCAGGTGCCTGAGCTGCTCTGCTGTGCTCCAATCCCTGGGGAGCACCAGGCCCTGGCAGCTGAAGTCTCCCTGCCCAAAGCACACTGATTCCCTCTGAGCCACTGCAAAATCCGAGGTGTTTTTTCAGAAAGCAGCAGCACCAAAGGCAGGCAGAGCCCCAGCCAGAGAGGCCAGGGAGGATTTGGTACCTCCAGGAGCCCTTTCAGCAGGCACAGCCTCCCATTTCTGTGCAGGCAGTGCTGGCACACAGCCACTGGATTAGTTCTCTGATTGGTAATTTGGATTTTTTTCCCCAGCTGTCACAGGGAGTTTAACAAACACTCGAGGGTGGGTGAGTGGGTGGAAGCAATAAAGCAAAGCACAGCTGAACTGCTTCCACCAGAAGGTGCAGAGAGAGAACTGAGCAGGGCAGGAACAGGGGAACATAAGCCCTGGTGACAAGGCAAAAGCTGTGCAGGAAAGGGACTCGATAATGCTTTTAACTCTATAAAGCCTCACAGTTCTTTGGAATCTGGGATTAAACCAGGATTTGGGGGGAATGGCAGGTGGAAGTGGGTTTGAAATCACAGGTGTGGAAAACAGTTTCCATAGAAAAGACTTTCCTATTAAGAACAAGTACGAACTGCAGCCTTATGGCACAAGAGAACAGAAAGTGAATTACTGCAGACAGGAAAGGTTTGACAGACATTTTACAAAATAAGTAATACAAATCAGGTGTTTTCTGTTCAATTCTTTAAAGACCCTTATGCCCAAAATTACAGCTCTGCAGTAAAGGCACTAAATGACACAATTTATGCATAAAAATCTGGCACAAGGGCAGCAGAGAGAGAAAAAAGTACCTTTGGTGCAGTCACTCAGGGCAGCCTCTGTCTTGTCCTAGAACACAAAATAATCTGTTAGACTGAAGTCATATTTCTTCATGTCCCCACCCCTGGAGGTGCCCAGGGAAGGGCTGGAGGTGGCACTCAGGGCTCTGGGCTGGGAACAGGGTGGGGACTGGGCACAGCTGGGACTCCACGGTCCTGGAGGGCTCTGATCACTTCAGAATTGCCTTTGTCCCAGCCTCAATCACAGAATAAATCCAACACTCACCTGTTTCATTTTCGCAGCAGCTCTGTTTGAGAACAGAACAGCCCTGTCCTTCTGGAAGCAGGCTGGGCAAACCTGCAGAGCCTTGGTGTAGGAGTCTTCTGCCTCTCCATAGTCTGCAGAGCAACAGGAAAAACCCAAACCAAACCATTTATTTCAAATCACTGAACCCATGGCTAAGACTCCTTTGGACACATTTCTCAGTATCTGGTGATATTACACCAGAATCGGTAGCTGCTCTCAAAGAACATTACTAAGTACATCAACACAATCAATTATTTTCAAAATTGACTTAATTCTGCTTATAAAAGCAGAAATATACTCCTGAGCTGAATGCAACAAGTGCAGCAGGATGTGGATGTAATTCTCATCCCTGAAATTGTTTCCTCCTGTTTGAGCAGAGGTGGAATCCCTTTGGATGAAGCGTGTCCTTGAGCTGTCAGTGCCCTGTACCTGCTCAGAGCAGCTGCAGGGAGGTTTTATGGCCACATCATCCTCAGTGACTGACTTAAATGTCAGAGGGCTTGTCAAGGAGGGGCCAGGGATGAGACTCCAGCAGATGCCTCAGCCAATGCTCCTGTGGCTGTGGCTCTCCTGCGCTGAGCAGCTCCCTCCTGCCCTCTCTGATGCCTTCCAGAGCTGCAGAGCATTCCCAGGCCTGTGTTCCCTCAGGACACAACAGGCACCTCCAGCCTCTGCCTGCCCTCAGGGCACACAGATTCCTTGCCTGTGTCCTGCTGACTGAGGGAAGCAGGAACCTGCATTTCCTGCTTTCTCTGGGAATCCTCCACCCACCAGCAGATTAAATCAAAGGCAGGTGTCAAAACCACTTCCCCCCTTCTGTTTGCTCATTAAAATCAATGCACAAAGGTACAAGAGAGCTGCAGAGCCCCAGGTCCTGCATCGATTCTAAGCACAACCATCAGCCCAGCTCAGAGCCCGGGGGAGGCCTTTTCTGATCAGTGAAAGAAACCCTGGCACTTGGAAGGCAGTCCAAAATCCATGTTTTTGCATGTAAGCACTCAGCTTTCACGGGAATCCTGCTTTAGTACCCAAATCTTTGGGATTTAAACAACTCTAAAGGAGCTCTGGTATATCTCTGTCTCTTCTCTAGAGCTGGATGAAAAATGAAAGAGGGGATAAAATTCAACAAGGACGGTGTGAGATCTTCCTCAGGGTTTTCTGCAGCACCACCACGATGGCTCAGTACTAATCTGAGATTCTCTAACATCCACACGGTGTTCAAAGATCATCAACCCACCTCCTTTCTTGAAGTGCTCATTTCCTTTCTCTTTCAGCCCTGTGCTCTCCTTTCTTCTTTTCTACAAAAGAAAAGACAATGTCTCAGAGTATTTCACTGAAATGAACAACTAGGTCAGCTGCACTTCCAAATAAAGTATGGAAGGGAAGCAGAATAAAACATAACCTGAAGAGTTTTAACTCTACCAAGATCTGCTTGTAGGCCCTGTGACACGAAATCCTTTATATGTCCATGAAACACTGGGGTGTAACAGCAAGGCAATTAAAAAGCTCCACTTCACAGACACCAGGATGCAGGGAGAGCATCCATGGAGAATTCCATGCTTTAAACCAGTACATCAGCTTTTAGCTGGCTGTTTGCTTCTCCTTTCCAATTCCATTTAATTCACTCACTGCAGGTCAACTATGCAGAATATATTGTAAATGCAAAGTCTCAAAAGTTTTGCTTGAAATAATTCCACCTCAGCAATTCCAGTTACATTCAGAGATGCAGAAGGAAAAGGTCCAGGCTGAGGAAGATTTCTCAGGCAGAGTGAGTGAACCCCCAAAGCAGGTTCTTTGTGCAGTGAGAACTGCACATGTGAGCAGAGCTGTGTTTTCAACCATGAACATCTTGGCACAAGGGGAGGCCACGCTCAGGCTCTCAGCCTGTGACACAGAAAACTCAGGATGTCACCGAGCCATCCCTTCAGCCTCCTGACAGTGCAGACACTCCTGAAACAAAGCAGGGAAAGGCAGGGACATCACAGAGTCCTTCTGTGCTACAAAAGCCATCGCTGGAGCACTGGTTTTTCTCCCAGCACACAAAGGACTTCAGTGGAGGTGTCTGGAAATGACAGATCACCGAGCAATTAAAAAGCCAACAGTAGGAAAAGGAGCAGTTTCCTTTCCTGCAGATTGTGTGAATCAAGGATTAATGCAATTATCAATATCACACAGAACATCTCCTTGGAAACAGCTAAATATAGTACAGTGTGTGGAGCACTGCAGCAGCTCCCAGCTATGCCAAGGAGCTGACAAACAGCTCAAAATCACAGGTTCTTCCTCCTGCTTTTACTGGCTTTGGGAATTGACCATTGGCACCACCTTGAGAACAGATCAGGCTCAGTGGAAGGACACTGAGCCATGACACAGAATTCCACAGCAAAATCTCACCTGACCCCTTCGATAAATGCCCAGATCATCAAGTTTGTTCCTACTGCCTACTAAATAGCTTTTCTAATACCCATTACTGCTCACATGTTAAAGAAACCCCACAGAACAGAGGGCAGACAAACCATGTCCAATTATCCAGGAAGTGCCTTTGCTCAAGGAGGAATGACAAAAACTCCCCAAATCCTTCCACAACACCCCAAGGGACTCCGTTGGTGCTTCCTAAACACGAACATACAAATTCCACACTTCAGGCTGCATGAAAATCCCAAATCCCCTGTGTAGTGCAGGGCTCTGCTGTTCAGCACAGGGAATGTGGAACTGCTACACCTCAATTTTTGAGGGATCAGACAGAAATTCCTGCCTGGACCCCACAAAAAGGCACTTTTAAATCACCTGCAGTGCACAAAGAGTGAAAAGGAGCCCAACATTTGGTGGCACTGAACAAAGCAGCCCCATGTGAGCACAGAGCAGGCCTGAGAGGAGGATCCTGCTGGAAAGATCTCCACAGACAGCCCTCAGTGAGGGAAGGGCTGCCTGAAACACAAACCCCACTGACTTCATTGCTCATGACCTATTTAGAAGTGGCCTTTCAGTGCCATGAGCTGATTCTCTGCTGCACAGGGTTCAGTTACAGCTCCACAAGAATGAAAGGATTTTTATGATGAACACAACCACAGCATGCTCACACCAGTCCTCAGGCAGAAACCCTGGAATCAAGGGATGCTGGATGAAAAGTTTGACCTGTATTATAAATATTTTGTTTCATTTTATCCAAATTATTAAAAAATATTACATGTTTACCCTAATGATGCATTAAATGCTAATATAGAAAGTGATTTGCAACAAGAAAGCTTCAGAAGGAAAAGCTTTCTATTAAAAAAAGGAGTAAAAGGAAAAACAACAAAGTAACAAAGCGTTTTTAAGAGCTCTGTGTATGATTTTGCAACTTATTCAGCTCCCTGCAAAGCAGCAATGGTTCAAAACTTGCATTTCTGTGAGAGCCTGACCAACATTTTCAAGATATCCCTGGTTTATGGGTTTCACTTCTGAACTGTCCAAATTTCAAAGTATTTTTAAAAAGGTGAAGACTGTAGGGTACCTCCTGCACATCAATGCATTTGCATTTCAGGTACGACTGACCAAGAAGCAACACATAAAAGCCAATTCCTCTGGCTTTTCCACAAAATGTAGCAGCATGAAAAATGGATGAGCCCCTCACGTGCTGAAGGCAGTGCCCTGCAAAGCCAGCTGTGTGTGAAATAAATACATTATTTATTCCTCCACCCAGACATTCCTTTAACAGAAATTCCTAACACTCAAAAGGGGGAAGGCAACACTTAGGGCTGAATTTCCATTTAAGCTGCACTGCTCCAGGGGAGGCTGGGAGAACCTGCTCAAATCCAGGGAAAAACCCCAGAGCACTCCAACTCTGCCCTGAGGATGGTGAATCCCAGCTCCATGGGGGGAGAGGGCAGCAGCTCCCTGGGGCTGATCAGTGCAGAGGGAACAATCCCAAGTGACTGGTGAAGGGATTTGCACAATGTCCCCACGGCCCCAGCAGGCTGCTCCAGGACATGGGTTCAGTGGCTGCAGGGCAGCTGCCCTTCCTTCCCTCCCAGGGAATTAGGTCAGCCTCAATCCTGGAATGCTGAGCCCAGGAAAAGCCATCCCAGCCTGCTCCATGCCCTGGGGCTGCTCACACACAGCACTGGGGGCAGCCACAACGCCCCACGTCGGGATTTTCTGCTCTGCAATGGCAGCAAAATCTGAAGGTTTTGAGGTTTTTGCCAATTTTAGTAATGCAAAGATGACAAATCCCAGGGCAGGCACTGATTTTGATGTGGTTTAAATATTTTTTGATGTCCAGAAGAAATGACTGCATGTAACTGGTGATGATTCTTACAGGATCTGATTTGAAATGTTTAGATTTGGATACTGAATTCCAATCCCAGACTCAGAGGAAATCAGTATTTAACCCAAACCTGCCTGGCAAAGCCAGGGCTGCTGGAGATGATCTCAAGTCGTGATGGGGGCAGCTTGGCCTTGTGACAATAAAGTACAAACCCAAATCACACACAGCCCCTGCCCTCAGCTGCTCTGCCAAAACACTCAAGGTTAACAAGAAAAACACGATATAAACCAGAATTTTATAATGTTATAGAATTTATTTATAATTCTGTTATTATAAATAAATTATATTTGGATATTAGATATAATTTTTATCATAATAAAAGCATTATTCTGCTATTAGAGAAGACAGCAACCTACACATTCCCACTGTTTCCTTGGGAAGTGAGCAACACAATGAGAGTGCTGGAAGTGAAATCCTTGAGCAGCCAGTGGGAGCTGAAGGAGCAGCACCCTCAGTGTGTGACATTTCCCAATTTCCCCTGGCTGTTCCTGTGCTTGGACTGATCCCTTGATTTCCCTTTGCTGGGAACTGTTCCTGACTCCAGTTCTGGAGAAACTCTATTTCCACTGAACCTGCCCCTCACAACCAGGGAATTCAAAATTCCTGGAGTTCAGAGGGTGCACAGAAACAGGAATTTATCAGATCAGGAATGTATTTTTCAGCTCCCAAGGCCACTTCCCAGTTGTTCATTAGCAGTTGTCTGCTTCCCCCTGCAGTTTTGGGAAGCTACTGCTCTATCCTGCATCCAAGGACTGGCATTTCAGTTTAAGGCTGGAGTCACTCCAAAACCCCCTTTTTTAAATCTTGAGAAGTGCCAAGGCTGCACTTGGGAGGCTCCAGGGAAATGGCAGGGACGGACCTGGCCCGTCCCTGCTCCCTGGCATTCCATGGAAAAGAACCTTACTCCTTCTGCCAAATCCCCAAATTCCATGCAACTGGAAGCAGCGCTGGCAGCCGCAGGGAAGGAGGTCACAGCCCTCCCTGAGAGCTCCAGTTAAGCCCAGCCTAAGTGTGCCTCCTCCTGAGTGACAACGGTGCCATTCATCCTCCCTGCTCCAGAGGCAGCAGCCCCGGGCAGGGAGAGAGGAGCTGACCCGAAATCCATCAGCACGAGGGGGAAAGGCCCCGATCTGACAGCAGCAGCCTCTGCCACAGCTGAACACGAGACTCAAATCAGACAGCAGCACCCAAAGGGACATGAAGGGAGACTCTTCCCTCTTCCTATTAAATTGCCCCACAGCAAAAGAGTTTTGTTTGTTTAAAACGCAAAGAATTATAAATCACACAGGGAGATTATAATTCCAGCTTTTATTCAAGTTCTTCTCACCAGGTCTTGGAATTAACAACTCCAGCAGACACAGATCTGCTGCTCAAATGCTCTCCAGGCTTTAACTCAGAACGTGTAACAGGATGTTTTATTCTATACAGAAGCTTCCCTTTATGGCAAACAATGGGATCAACCCAAAGGCACAGGGAGGAAAGGAAGGGTGAGGAGGGGGCAGCTTAAAGGAAATGTCTTCACTAAGCCAATGTTCTCTAACATATCCTAGAGCCTGCAGAAAACAGGGGCGTTAAAAAAAGGATATTTTACTGTTTAGCCCAGACAGAATCTCAGGCATCACTCAAAAATCCTATTTCTCAAAATCAGGTCCACCTCATTCTTACAGAGTTGCTCACAAGACACTCCTCAAGAATCTCCTCTTGTCTTGCTGACACATTTCCTGCTGTCAGAACAGGAATTGTGACACCAGCCAGCTGGAGGTGCAGGGCACATGGAAAGCCCAGAGAATGAACTGCTCAGGAGGAACATTGGATATTTATTCTGGTGCCTTACAGAACACGAGGCTCCATATCCCAAATTAGAGCTCCCCAGGCCAGGTGCTGAAGCCCTTGCCCCAGAACAGGACAGCATCTGCCACCACGGAGGGGCTGAGGGCCTGGGAGCCCTGCACTGGATAAACCTCTCATTAAAGGGTGTCCCTGAGAGCAGGGCTGGGGCAGCCTGAGCACTGACCCCACAACAGCTGCTGGGATTAATGCTGCAGAGCAGCCCCACGTCAAAGCCATCACTGTCACTGACAACCAGCCAGAAAAATCTGCTTGGAATGCATCAAAAGCAATTTGCTGCTCAGTGCCTCTGCTGAGGCAGCAGCAGCAGCCTTGTGAAACAACAACCAAACCCTGGAAAAGTGAATTTCAATCCTTAAAAAGCTCAGAGCTGCAAGGCCAGGCAAGGAAGCAGGCTCTGATTTTAAGAACACTTCTTACAGGTTTGTGTCTTAATATCCCCTTATTTTGCTTCTCTGTGCAGAGAAGATTTCTTAGGGTATCCCTGCTGTGTCCCTGGAAGGAATTCCTGCTGCTTAACATTAGAAATCTCACTGTATGGGGCTCTTGAAATGTAATTAGAGAAAATACACAACCACTCACTGGCTCCTTCCCTGTGATCTCTGCAGCAGCCTCTGCACAGGTGAGTGGTTCTACTCTGAGCTGCTGGAATCTGCACACAAATACCCAGAGCCAGGACCAGAATCTGCCTTTGCATCTCCAGAATAAATGAGAGGCTTTTCCTAGAGCCCACTGCTGGAGAACATCACTGCACAGAGCCCATGGATTACAGCTGTGAACACAGCAATGGGCTTTGATTAAAAAAACCCCGAGCTGTGAAGGTGTAGCTGCATAAATCTGAGTGAGCAGGGCTCACACCCAGCTCTCCTCGTGCCCTGAGCCCTCAGTTTATGGTTGGTGCTGCAGCAGCAGCTCCTGGGGAGTTTTTGTGATTTAGACAAGCAGCCAAATCAAAGCCATCTCTGCAGGTGCCAGCACCAGGCTGCTGTTTGATGTCTGCTTCTCCCAGCACTGCCCTGGATCTAAAAATACAGCTTGAGAATCACTGCCCTCAGTGCTCCACTCGCCCTGAGGTGTGCCAGCACAGGGTGGCACAGAGGGGCTCAGAGTAACCCAGCAAGGACTGCTGAGAGGCTGCTCCCCACCTCAGCAGCCACAAAACACTTCTGAGTATTTCTGTCTCATTTGCTGCAGCTGCAAGAAAAAAATAAATAAAAAATCACGTTGCCCTTCTCAAAAACACCCCTTTTGAGTCATTGGAGGGAGGCTTGAAGTGTTTGAAAGCTCTGAGTAAATGAATGTACAGCACTGTTTTCAGACTGGGACTGCAGGACTTTTTCTTAAAAGCTGCAGCATTTAACAGAATCTTTTATCATCAGAATATCCAGAATGTTTCACTTCTAAAAATAAATTTGTGGCCATCAGTAGCAAATACAAGGAGGAGAGTTGGAGCAGCAATTGAGGAATGACCTATCCAGGGGGAGATCATGGAATGGGCCACTCCAGTGGCTCTAACAACTGTCTGAGCTCCTAATTCTGCTCTGCATTCAGATTCTGCAGCTCTGCTTCTAGGAGATACCAGCAGTGTTTTACTAGAGAAAAAAACTACATTTGAAAGGCTGCAATATTCAGCAATCTCTCCATGGAATATGAACCAAGAACTGCTGATCCAATCCTCGTGGTGCTGGTGAGAGACAGAATCAGTTTGGGTGGATGAAATCACAAACCACTCTGAAGGGCAGAATTGCTCAACACCACTGGAAATAAACCTGCAGCAAGAGGAGAGCTGCAGCTGCCTCCAGCCTTTCTCTAAGGAAACCTCCCCAGTTTGAAGCAGTTGTTGTTTTGCACTCCCATAGCCCCTTTCAGTGGAGTCCCACAAAGCTGAGTGCCAAGATTCAACATTCCCAATTATTTTGGTCATTTGACAGCAGGCAAAGATCCATGTGCAAAACGAGATGATTATCTAAAAATACACCCAAACCAAGAACAGCATGAAAATGAACACAGTCAAGTGCCAGGCCTGGTGCTCTTTTTAGAGTTTAGTTCTAGAACAATTTCCCCCCGGTTTTTAGCAGTTTTTCTCTGAAGCTCTCAAGTCCCAGGCTGGTGCAGCAGCCCCAGCGTGACTCATGATGACAGTGCTCCTTATTGTACAGGAATAAACACAAGGAGAAAAAGGGGACTGCTCACTCCAACTGGAAAAAACCCAAGGGCAATGAGATGGGGTTTGTGTGTGAGGAGGTCACAGAAGGTGATTTTTGCCCTCTGCTCAGCACCTGAGAGATGCATTTGGAGAATGCTCTGTTTTGGGCAAAAAAAACCCAACCAAATCAAACAAACTCCCTCCTACAAAAACAAGAAGACACTGAGTTCCCAGAGGGAGCCCAGGGGAGGCCCCCGAGATGCTCAGGGCCCTTCAACAAAGGAAATTCTAATTAAATATAGGACAAAAGTTTCCAGTGTAGGTCAACAGCAGCACAGGGAGCCAGAGGGGCTGTGCCAGAGAGCTCCTGGCTCTGGGCAGGGGCTTGGACTAAAATCCTCCAGAGGATGCACCAGAAAACCTCTGACATTCCCACCTCCTTGTTCTTCAATACTAAATTACAACTGGCAGCATCATTCTGCCCATTTGAGTCCAAACTGAGACACAGAGATCCAAAAGGATTCCCAGCAGAATTACTTCCAGCCTCATTCCTGCTTCAAGGAGACTCTAACCCATGCTGTCCTTCCCCAATATTGCTTTTCCACCTCAAGGAACTCCCATATTAACACAAAGATCTGTTCCACAGATGAAAAACTGTTTTTATCCCTTCCCTGCTGCAGGATGAGTTTGTCCAATGTGACAGCACTGAAAGCAAACAATCTCACACATTGAATGTGTTTCATTTGATTAAAGCCCAGACAATCCACAGGGATCCATTCAGACTGAATCCCAGCTGGCTGGATTCCCTAAACCAACCTTCAGGAAAACTATCCCAGAATCTGCTGAGTTTTGGAGAGGCACCTTGCAGGCACTCAGGGGAAAACAATGGATGCACAGACAGTAAATAAGAGGGAACAGGGAGAGTTCTGTTCCCTGTAGTCTCTGAGTCACAGCCACCTCACTCACTGCCCAAGGCACACAAAATCTGCACTGGAATGTGAGGATTAAGAGCAGCAAGGAAAGCCACAAACATTTGTTAGCTAAAAGAGGGAATTTAGAACAGTAAAACCAGACACAGAGAGCTTTAAAGGTCCCAGCCCACTCCCACCACTGACTGCACAAAGACCATTACCTGTTTCTCCTCCTCTGGCATATCTTTCTCTAGTTCTAGCAAGTATTCTTCATCTAGTTCTGTCTGCTTCCTCGAGCTACTCCCTTCATCCTCAACATTCCCTTCATCATCCAGCACAGGTCCTTTGGCCTCAAAGGAGTCGTGACAGTCATGGAAACACTCCTCTGTGGGGTCCTGGCCTGGGGATGGGGCACAGCCACTTCCAAAGCTCTGGGGGTGCTGGGCATCGCTGGGGCCAGTCTCTGGAGACTTCTGATCTGACAGCTTTAGGTGATTCAGTAACTCGTCAGGTGGACTTGCACCTTTAAATTCTTCCATGCTGGGCTCCTGGGAGGGGGTTGTGGAAATGAGAAAGGAGTGACACTCAGTAATCATCATTTAAAGACTTGTCAGCAAACAAATCCCAGAATCCCAGGTGAGGCTGGAAGGGACCACCGTGGGTCACTGGTCCCACCTCCTGCATCCCAGAGCACAGGAGTGTGTCCAGAGAGCTCGGGATATCCCCAGGGAGGAGACTCCACAGCCTCTCTGGGCTCTGCTCAGGGCTGGGCACTGCCCAGGGCAGTTCTGCCTCCTGTGCAGGGGAATTGCTGGGCTCAGTCCCTGCCCGTTCCTCTGGTGCCACTGCTGGGCCCCCGGAGCAGAGCCTGGGCCCTGCTCTGCCCCCTCCCCTTTCCTATTTATACACCTCTAAACGTACTTAAATATTTAATTTCTTCTATCCACATTCATAGATCTTTAAAGTGCTTCAAAGTGCTCTTGACACCCCTAAGGGAAACTCGGCTCTCTCGGGGGAGGGCGGCAGCTTCCCCCTGACTCCACGCCCCGTGCAGGGACACGGGGCCGGGACACTGCTCCCGTCAGTAAGGGAATTGCCGAGGTCAGATGCCCGGGAGCGGCCCGGCC
>VWZT01007595.1:69651-87778 GCA_013397055.1 Pachycephala philippinensis | reverse complement strand
GAGGGCGAGGGGACAGCAATGGGGACAGCAGTGAAGGGACAGCAGTGAGGGGACAGCACTAGAGGGCAATGCCGGCCGGGTGACGCTGGGGGAACATCGCGATCTTAACTCAGTGTTTGCCACAGGAACCTGCGGTGCAAACCTGTAAAAAACCAGTTGCGTTATCTGAGAAAAAATATCCTTGGTGGAACGTGGTGAAAAAAGCAATTTCGGGACAAAATGATCTGTTGCCCTTTTGCCCGTTAAGGAAATATATTGGAGTTTATTTTGTGAGTCACGTATCATTTCAGAGAGCTAATCATCTCCTAAGGACAAATAGCTCAGTTCCAAAAATCCCTGGTTTATTTGTACTATTCGTTATTCAGTATTACTATTCAATATTCAATGACGGCATAAAGTTTGTTTCTAACTGTAAAAATTCTGTTAACAAAAAAAAATTGTAAGAGATCAGCAAAATCTTGATATTGTTCTGTTCTCCTGTACCGGGCACATCTGTGGCTTCATCTCCTCTTTTCCTCCTCCGTAACTTTTCCAAGCAGAGTTTAGTTTGAATCCCAGCCCTGAGTGGAGCTGAGCACCCCACAGGAAGGCAGAGAAAAGAATTTACTTTAGGAAATACTTTACCTTTAGTACTCTTGATGCTGAAGGATCTTCCTGAGCCTTTGCTCAGGGCTCTGAGGTCACTGAGGCTGTTGTTAACTCATCATAGCTCTGGGAAGAGTCATCCTCTTACAGTAGCCTATAAAGCAGAATATAAGTAACAGTTGATTTATTTTTTAGATAATAGCCTTTAATGTTGAAAGCAGTGGTTTCTTGGTTTCTGCATCTTGTGAAGCTTTGGGGAGAAATCTCAGATCTTTAGAACTCAGTGCCATGAAAAACAAAAAGTGAGAGGTTTGCTGAACATAAAACTGCCAAAATCCTGTTCTCAACTTTCTGCCATCAGATGACGTCCCACAGCTGTTGTCTGCTGCACTCTGGGTTACTCTATATTGATTTTCCTGTTACAAAATGTACTGTGTTTAAAATAAAAGCTTCATATTTAATAAGGCAGCCATGGCTGAGAGTTGCAGCTGACTGCTGGTTTTGAGGACAAACCATGTAAACAAAAGCTGAGTTTCACTCAGGGAGTGCACGGCAGATGTTGGTGTGGCCCTTCCCAGCAGCAGGGCTGTGACAAAGCTTTGTTGTTCAAAAACTTCCCTTTGAAACCCTCACAAGAATGACAAGATGATGTCAGGGAGTCACTGAAAGGGAGATTTGTGGGATTTGTGGGCTTCACCTCAGCTTTCCTGCCCCTGCCCCGGCCACGGCAGAGTTTCCAGTGCTGCTAAAGGCAGGCAGCAGCTGGGACTTGGGGCTTTCATCCCTCACACTTACAGCTCCTGCTGCACTCTGCTCTCAGCTCTGTTTGTGCTTTCTGACTGCGTTTCTGTGTTTTAGCTGTGAATTCCTCAGGCTGGGGGCTCTGTCCTGGGCTCACAGCTCTGCCTGGCCAGGGAGTGACCGGGTACCGCCCTCGGTGCAGCCGTGGCACAGGGTCACTGCATCCTCCCTCTCCTGGGGGATGAGCTACGCCGATTAAAAATAGTTTGATTAGATCACTAGGTCCAGACACAACCCTGTTTCAGCCGTTGGCACGTAAGAAAATTTGATCACTGCAGAATGTGGAGAGGTTGGATAAGAAAAGCTCCGTGAGGGTGTGAAGCGCTCCGCTCCGGTTCGCAGCTGGCACCGTGTGGGACGTGCCCAGCCTGCCAAGGGTGACAGAGTGCCCTGAAACTGCTGCCTGGCTTTGGGCACACTCCAACCAGACCCTGGAGTCCCAAGGAGCCAGATCTTTCAGCAGCCTTTCAGCAGCCACTGAAGGAGTCAGCTGGTTCCAGGACACGGTGCCCACAGCAGAGGAAAGGGCAGAGGGAAGGGAATGGATTCTGACTGCTCGTGGTTGGACTAAAACATTTGCTCAGTTCTGGGACTAGTCTGCTTCCCTTCCCAGCGCTGCTTTCTGTGCTTCTGTGGATGAAAGAACAGACAGAAAAATCCCATTCCAGGGGTCAAAGGAACACAAAGCTGTGGCTCATCTCCCACAGCCCCTGGAGGAGTCTGATGTGTTCTCACAGCCCTGTTTGCCAGGCTGTGCAAAAACAAACTGCCTGAATAATCATGAGCCTGAGCTGATGAATGTTCACAAATTGCTCTGAGATCTTCAGCAGCAGGTGCTGTAAGAGAACCAAATGTATTGAAACCCAGCCATGAGCATTAACTCTTTACCTGTACTATCTGTATTTAGATGTATGTCAGGGCATCTTTATCGGAATTAAGCAGTTTTTCTAACCTTGAAGCATTTTTGACGCCTAGTTTTGCTAAAATATGGGTATCTCTGAGGAGAAGAAAGCCTAAACTTCCTGCCTTGCTGCTTCCCTGCTCCCAGAGAAGCTGGAAATTTGTATTCCTTTACCTGTCTTGGGATGAGGGATGGAATAGGCACTGTGAGAAATGGGGACTTTTTCTGCCAGGTTTAAGGTGGCACTTGGAGCCAGTCAGAGACACCTGCTCAGAGAAGTGCAGAAAGGATTCATGGCAGAGTTCCTTTCATTCAGATGAATCACAGCTTTCAATGAAATAGCAAATTTAACAACCTGAAGTATCTAGTCAATAATACTCCAATAATGCTCCCAGAGTCATTTTTCAATGACTCCTTCGTGGAAAGAGGAGCCCTTTTGCATGGCTCAGCTTTGTAAGGGGCTGTGTTCCTTTTCCTCGTTTGCAAAGGGGTGTTAAAATACCTGCTGGCATTTGGATGTGATCCTGAGCCCCAGCAGAGACACTCCAGAGCTCTAATTGCTCCTAATTGGGCATGGGGATGAGCTGATCCAGGGTTTAAATGGGAATATCTCCACACAGTTTTATATAATCCCTCTTGAGTGTTTCTGTCTCACTTCTCTGTTCTTTTCTCTGATATTGAAGCATTACCAAGAAGTGGAGTGAGGAGCTGGGCTTGAGGAAGGTTTTTTGTGTGACTGTGGGTGGGTATTTGGATTCCTGTGATGAACAATGGTGTCTGCAGCTCTGAGAACATGTGAGTGGTTGGATCCAGATTGTGTTCAAAACACAGATTCTCTGTGGAGGGGTCCTTAAAAATATGCTGATAAAAAGATGAAATTTGTCTGCTTTTGATAGAAATGTCAGTGGTGGCTACAGAGCTGCACTTAATTATTGCTTGTTTTATTAATTACAGCAGATAATGTTGGTACTGTACCATTGCAGTTGCACAAGGCTCCTTCCTGAAATCTTTGTTCTGGAAATCACCAAAAATCATGGACAGTGTGATCTACAAAATGTGTTTCCTTCATTTCCATTCCTGCTGTTGGGCAGAACTTTGTCCTTCATGGAAAACCTCTTTGGCTTAGCCAGAATTATAAAAACTTCCCACAGACTGGAAATCGACTGGATTATGGTTTCCTTACATTTCGTGATTAAGCAGCAAACACATTTCCTTGGAACACACAAACCCTGAACCCCAGGAAAGAGAATTTCCATGATGAGAAGAGAAAAAATACATTTAAAATGCTAATTTGCAGTTGTCCAATGGTGGTATTTAAAGCCTTGTGGGTTTATTTTCAGAGCAAGGGAAATATCTCCCAGGTTTGTATTAACAGCCAAGGTTATTAGCTGGAACTTGCCAAAACAGGATTGCACACACTTGCAATTTGGAATAATCTTTTTTTTTCTGTAGTTATTTAGTGCTTGTCATTTTTATTTAAATAGGATTTAAAGAGCATTTTCTGGTAAAATTAACTAAAACACAATTATTTTTATGCTGTCACTGGCTCTTAAATCCTCTCCCAGGCTTAGGTTTTGCAGGCCCATTACCCACACTAGACCATGTTTTTTCTCACTCTGAATTTCTGCCAGAGCTGTGCTGGAAACTCCTAAAATTTATCAGTAATTTACCAGTTCCAGATAGAGGCCTTATCTCAGAGACTTTATGAGGATCATGCCAGCAATGGACTGTGCATTTAGGTGGGGTAGGAAAATCAGTATTTGGTAAAAGTGTGTCCCTGCTTTAAGGAGAGAGGGGAGAGCAGGGGCAGGGCAGCTCCTGCCTGTCCTTTGCACCTTAAAAAGTCCTGGCTGTCCCAAATGCCTCAGCCTGGCCAGGAGCTGGCCAAGGGAAGTGCAAATCCCTCCTAAAGCTCTGCCTAACTCTCTGAGGAAAGGGGATTTCTGCCTGATCCCACGTGGAGATGATCCAAACCCAGGGAACTCCTTGACTCTGCAATCTTTCAGCATTTCAATCCGAATTTAAGGGAATTTAAGGGAATCAGGAGAGGTAAAACCAGGAGTGCCTGGATCCTAGCCCTGGTTTATGTGGGAAATGACAAACTCATGGCTGCATTTGAATTGTGTTGAGAGAATTGTGAATTGTTGAATTGTGGTGGAGAGGCAGGAGGGTACACCAGGCTCTCCTGGAAGGATCCTTTCCTTTGCTCCATGCTTCAGCCACTTCAGAACTTGCCTCTTTTGGGATAGAATTACAATGGAATAAACTTGAGGTTTTAATCTCTCTGTTCTGGATCTTAGAAATTCAAATTAATACAGATTGCCCCGTCTTTTTAAGAAAAGGCACATGGCTGGGTAAATTTATTTACATTAAATAAGTTAAACTTCATCAAAACTATTTAACCTGAGATGAAAAGGGCAGGAATTAAATGCTGAAAAAAGAAATCTGTTTTAAGCACAGCACCAAGCTCCTGTTACTCACTGCCAGAAACCAACATTGTGCCAAGGGCTGAGCAAGATTCGGAGCAGATCAGAGGTTTTGTGGCTAATGAAACAAGCCCTGACAAGCTGGCTGAGGTGACCACAGCATTATAAATCTCCACACCTCAGGAAATAAACTTGGAGGTAAATTCAGGATGGATAAAGCTCCTCGTGCTGTCCCAAGTAATTAATCTCATTTCTGTGCCTCCTTCTCAGTCATTTCTTCACCCTAAGAAGAAGGAGGTCCCCAGCCCAGAGTAATATTTGTAGCACAACAGAAATGTGGCTGGGAAGGGGATTTTTCAGAGATATCTGGGCTGGGTGGGAATTCTGCTCTCTTGGGAATTTTCACCTTCATCTTAAAGCACCACAATACCTTAGAAACTTCTGGGAAGTCCCCCCTGATCTGTGCACCAGGATTATTTCTGTGCCAATGGCAGCTTTCTGTGTAACTATCCAAATGGTTTATTCTGCCTCTAACAGATCAGAGCAACTTGGGTCCCAAAGTCCTGAGATATTTAAATTTCAACTTTCATTTTCCAGGTTGGACATTTGTGTGAAAGACCAATATTTCCTCACAACAACATAAACTTATTTCCCACCTCTCTCCTCGTCACTAAGCTCTGCTCACGGTGTGCACTGTACTTAATTTCAGCTTTATGACATTTAGCACTTGCAATTGCAGCATAAATGTCTTGTTGCCAGTGAGTGGCTGGGGCCTCACTGCTGATGAACACAAAATTCATCTTGCAGGGGTGATGTACGACCCCATTCTGATGTTTTGCCTTGATGAAAATGCCTGGGAGAGGCAGAGACTGACTTTTATATTTGCAATAATACAGGCCTTAAAATATGGGCCAAGATCTTCATTCAGTGACACTGATGTCAATCTATCATCTAATTTATCTGTTCCTTTCAATAAATCCGTATTTAGATGTACTTCAGGGTATCTTTATCGGAATTAAGCAGTTTTTCTAACCTTGAAGCATTTTTGACGCCTAGTTTTGCTAAAATATGGGTATCTCTGAGGAGAAGAAAGCCTAAACTTCCTGCCTTGCTGCTTCCCTGCTCCCAGAGAAGCTGGAAATTTGTATTCCTCCTCCCTAGCTCAATAATTACCCAGCCATTCCTTTGCTGAACTCGTTGCAGTAAAAATAATAATGCTAAAGGGCAGAATTCCTTGGAGAAGGATTGCAAATGGACAGAAAGCTGCCTTTGGTGCAGGGTTGAAAACATCGGGATAATAAGGAAGCAAAGGACAAAGAGGAGCTCTTTGCTGTGCAGGAAGGGAATGAAAGAAAGAACTTTTGGGAAAATAAAGCAAAAAGAACCGGGACAGTGTCTTCTGTCAGATCTTCAAATGGGCCAGTCCTTAAAGCTGTAAATCCAAGTGGGAGAGGGAATTTTGCACGATCCCAAAGTCTGGAACTCGCTGGGAGAAAATGTCCCTTTTCTTCTAAGGGAATCTGGATCCTCCTGTTGAGGAATGAACCAAAATATTCCCTTTTCTCCTTATTAACACTCAGCTGGTGAGCCAGGGGTTGAAATGGTGCTGCTCCTCCTTCACAGCAGAGTTTGAATGCACAAACACCTCATCACACTCTAAATTATGCATTAGTGGTTCCACACTCCTCAGAGCAAATTAGAGAAGCACACACTACTCCATCTTTTGGAGATGAGTGTAAGAGAGAAATAAATTAATTTTTCCTTTTACATTCAAAATTTAAATGAATTTTTCAGTGTTACCCAGTGCATCAGTTGAACTCTCAGTAGCCAGAACACAAACTACAGGTGGAACTGTGAGAACTACAAAGAAAAGAATTCGTTTGGCTTGTATTTTCTGCTAAATGAACACCGAACTCTTCTTTGAATTAATGTTAAATATTCATGAATCTGTTATTTCCCCCATATTTTGTTCTTGTGAGAAGCCATAAAAATCTATAAGCAGCCTTTATTTCTCCAGAGAAAAATTAGGTGAGAGAAAACATCTGTTTCTCTCTTTTCCCTGTCAAGATTTGGAATAATTATATCAACTATTTAAGCAGCTGGGAAAGACCTAATTGTATTTAATTCTAATTAAATGTGCATTAAGTATGAAAGCAAACTGCATTGTGTGATGGTGGAGGGCAGCGTGGGGGAGCAATGGGAACAGCTTTATTTGGTGGAACTAAACTGCTCCCTGCTGCTTCCCTCATTCCTGGGCTTCAGCAGAGGGATGTGGGAGATGAGGCTGCTGCTTTTCCATCTGGGAGCACGGAGCAGGAGAGCACAGCTGGGGCTGGAATCACAGCGGGGCTCAGGCCAGGGAAATCTCCTGATCCCGGAATGCGGCAAAGGAGACAAGGAAGAAAAGTGCAGAGAACCTTACAGGTCTCACTGGGATGGTTTCAGTGCTCTGGGAGGTGCAGCCTGAGCTCATTTTGGGTTCTGGAATTCAGGAGCTGCAGAGGGTGAGAGCAGCTCCTGGGATCTGGGCTGATGTCGCTGCTGCTGCCAAGGAGGTGAAGCTGATAGAGTCCATTCTGCCACGAATTTGTCTGAAGTAAGAGAGTTTTAATGGAAGATTGAACAACTTTTGTATGTTAATACATGAAAGTGTGTTGAATGGCATAAAATGATTGGTCACTCGGACACCCACCCCTTGGGGTGATTGCTCCAGTTCTGAGACATCCGTTTCTGGATGTTTTTCTGGTTGAAGCCACAACAATCCTTGAGAAGTAGGTGCAGGTGCAGAGATTTACAAAACTATAACATTGTTTTAAATTCTTCACATGAGAAAGAGAATCTTCACAAAGTACTGTGAGGGCTAAAGAAATTCCCAGCCTGAGGCCATTTTTCATATCCATAGGCCCAGGTGGCCCGTGAGCTGCAGGGATTGAGTGGGTCAGGGGCAGCTCCGAGTGCTCCCAGGGCTGCATCCATCAAACTCAGCCATGGATTTGTCGTTTCCCACATAAACCAGGGCTGGGATCCAGGCACCCCAGAGAAGGAAGGGCCTTTTCCTGAAGAGGTTTCCTATAACCTCCCGAGTGTCCACTCCGGGAATCTTTGCCAAGAGCAAAGCCCAGTGGTGCTGCAGCTGCTCCAGGCCTTTGCCTAACTGAGATAAGGAGAAGGATTTTGAGGGAATTTACATTTTTTACACGCTCATTCCAAGAGTTATTCTTGTCGGAAGTCACCTTGAGTCAGAGATGAAGGTGAGCAGCTCTGACCCATCAGGAATAGTTGCATTTCCAGAGAGTGTTTGCAGGATCATTCCAGGAGCTGTTCCCCACCAGCAGCGGGCAGGGCATGGTCTGTGTCCAGCCAAAAACACCTGTCCTGGAGGAAATCCCATCACCTTCCCAATCTGGGGTGCAAAGAGCTGAATGCTGGAGTACTCTGAGTAGCTGTGTCCAGGGAAGGGCAGAGAAACACCTGAGAGCTCTGTGAGTGCAGCTGGGCACGGATCTGTGGGGAGTATTGAGGGACAATCCATGGGAGCCTTTTGGAAGAGCTGGCTGCAGCCATGGATGTGGTGCACTGCAGTTATAAAGAAGGATGAGACACTTCAGAGCACCCTCACGATTTCAGATATTGCCAACGATTGCTGGTCCCTGAGTTTTTTAATTATACAAAATACACGTTTCAAACAAAGCGGAAATTGTCCTTTAGGAATAACCAGTGGACGAGCTGAGATGTGGGGGTTGTTTGGATAATTTGTGTCCCCACCAGGCAGTGCTTGTGCAGAATTTGGCCATTCCAAGCCCATTAGGTTGGGATTTGCTGTAATTAAGAGTGACACTGGTGACTCCAGCACCACACATTTCCATCAGGAACAACAACCCGGGAAGGCAGCGACTGCTCCCGAGTCAGTGATGCCAGATGAAGTCATTGCACTTGTCAGTCGCTCTGGCACCACTCTCCTGATTAGAAACTTGCCCTTTTTGGGTAGGAACCACCCAACAGCTCTGGGCCTTAAGGAGGTTTGGTTGTAACCAGAAACTGCTCCAGTAGTTGGGTAAAAAAGACCTCACCTTCAAGGGCATGTGAGGAAAGAGCTTCCTGACCTACATCTGCTGGGAACCCAGCCCCAGCTCCGTTCCTCCCGACCCTCTGGAATGAGCGGGAACATTTGCCCGTGATGAAGATAATGGGAGAAAATATGTATGAGAATGAGTCACCGAAATTTTTGTTCAGAGTGCAATATCCAGCATCCCCAGGGACCTTTATTTATAGCCTAAGCAAACTCAACGGAGTTGCAGGAAGAGAAATGAAGCTGTAGGAGAAGCTGAAGTAATGAGTAATGATAACTCCAACAGGCTCTTTCCACCACAAATTAAGTGAGCACATCAGGGCAGTAAATCTGCAGAAGACCTCAGACAGTTTTAACTCTGTGGAGCCCTGAAAGACCTTTTGGAATACACATTGGAGAAAAGGTTTCATTTCATGGTTGCCTTCAGTAGATGTCTAGAATAGAAACAACTTCAGATCTGGAGAATATTCAGAATAATTACCATGGTCTGCATCTCATCTTTGTGTCTGTCCTCAGTGCTGCCACCTCAGAGTGTGGTATTGCCATAAATGAAATATATTCATGTATGAAATACATTCAGGGACACAAAGTATTCACAGCTGCAAGAATAGGATCAGAGTTAATGTGATAGGTGTGTGCCTCTCATCCTGACTGTGACTATCACTAACTGCAGCCAGAAGAGAGATCCAGGACTTCTCCAGAGCTGATGGGGGAGGGACAAGCTCCTGGCATGTGGGATATCTAATGTAAATAAACTCCCCGGGTTGCTGTGAGTGATTTGCCTGTGTCTGCATGCAGCAGGAAGGCACCAGCAAGGTAACAGCAGCCTGGGTGCCTGGAGAACATCCCAAATGGCAGCACATTCCCCATCCTGCAGCTGGCATCTCCTCTGGCCAGACCCCATCCCTGCTCCCCCAGCTCAGGGCGTGCTGTGGGACCCAGCGATGCTCCTGGGCATGGCCCGAGCCTGAGCAGATGGGAGCTGCCCCCCGAGCTCCTGGGATGGGTGCTGAGTGAATTTAGGCAAGCCATGCCCTCTCCCAGCGCCTGGCTGTCAGGCACCTGCATGGATCAGGAGGTGATCCTCTGGAAGCGTCACCTCTGAGCTGTGCCCATTCCCATGAGCTGCCTCTGGGTGTCCAGGCCAGACCGTGGGGTGACTCCACGGCTCCTGAGGGAAAAATCCAAGCCCTGGGTGTCTCTGGGAGTCTGGAGCTCGCTGGTGCTGTGGCAGCCAACAAAATCAGATGCACTCGGGCTGAAATCATCAGGGCCTCGGCACATCCCAGAGCGGGAGCGCTGCTGTTGGAGGGAGGAGTTTGGGGCAGGCAGCACAAACCCGGGTTATTTAAGGACTGGTGCCAGAGCCCCCTGCCAAGTCACCCACCCTCTGTCCTTGTCTCTTATCACCTGCCTCTTGCTTCCTTTCCTAAAGCTTCCAGCTCTGCTTAATGAAGTTAGTCCAGGTTTATGAGCCCCTGAGGCTGGAGCTCTCCAGACGTTGTTTCACTGGGTGTTTCACCCTCTCTGTGCTCTGCTGACTCCTGGTTCCTCCCCACAATTTCAGTCAGGTCCTGGCTGCCTCCAGCTGCTTTAACCCAGCCGTGATTTACATTTGGTGAGGAGACTGAGGCTGCAACTCCCAGCTTGAGCACTGCTATTCCTGCGGATTTCTGCCTCTGATTCATCGCTCTCCTCACTTCTTATTCCGACATTTATGGACTGAGTAATGGGCACGATGGGTTTTTACTGAGATGAGCTCTCAGCAGACTTACAGCACGGATTTTGGCAGGGGGATGGATGTTCTGGGTTACATCTAATAGCAATTTAATGAATATTTTATTAAAATAAACTTAGTTAATGTTTTGTGGCTGCAAGGAGCAGTAACTGCCTACAAATCTGTGGTCAGGAAAGCTTCGCGCTCACGGCAAATTTCCTGTTCCTAGAGCAGGATCTTCTTTCTCAGCACCACAAGGCCAGAGGGACACATATGCTGCTAAATGCTTATTCTACAAGTGGGAGTGGAGTGCACGATTGTGAAGGAAAACATTTGGTTTCTGCTGTTGATCAGTGAAATTTCAGCACGATGAAATCCTGTGTGGGTGCCAAGACAGTGTCTGAGACAAGTGGAAAAGTTTCCAAGCTTTGAGACTTTCAGAAAATTCCACAAATAAAGCCCCACATCCCAGTTTTTTGGGGATGCAGGACTGCGGTTTGGGCTGAGGGGGTATTTTTCTTCCTGAGCATGGGCTTGGCATCCAAATGTCTCCAGTCCTGATTAAATAAGCTTTCTTGCAAAGTGATGTATTTTTAAAAGGTTTTCTCACATCTCCCTGGTTTGCACACGAGGTTTGACATGATCAGGATGAAAAGCCCTTGCACCTTTCCACCTCCCAGGCAGTTCTGGTCTGGCTGTGTTACTGACAGTAAAAACTCCACAAATTCCCTTCAAGTGACACTTAAAATTACCAGGAGAATACTGCCAGGGTGATAACTACAGACAAAAGTAGGGGTTCCAAGGAAGAGAGAATTAAGGAGGGTGAGGTGGGATGAGTTTTCCCTTTGATGGATCCGTGTCTCATCTGCAGTTCCAGCAGTCACAGTGGGAGTTTTCACTCTGTCATAATTATGTGGCAGCAATCCCATTTTCTTTTAGCATAAACCTTCATCTCCTTCAATTTTCAAGTTATCTATGTTAAACTGAGGAAAACCAGGCTGCTAATGATCAGGAAGGATTTGGAGTCGGGTCTGGGATGAAACCTGCAGCCCTACAAAGCTGTTTGCAGCTGGGAGGGGAGTCCCCACATTTCTCTGTACCCCAGCTTAGTGGAGGTGAGGATTTGCACAGTCAAAGGCTGTGGAGTGAAGAACTCCACAGGGTGTGTGAGAACTCTCTGGGGTGTGAGAACCTCCTCGTGTTCTGTGCTCCCTCCAGAGCAGAGAGAAGGGGCCAGGGGTGGCAGCAGGGAATGGGATTCTCCTCTCCAGGGAACACGAGCTCAGGAGAGGGCTCAGAGCAACCCCACACCTTCAAAACACAGGAGAGCAGCGTGGAGGGGATTTTAGCCAATGTTTGCACATGGAGCACGGTGAAAACAGCAAATGGAGAAGTGGTGGCAAACCCTGGAGGGAAAAGAGGAGCTTTGGAAGGCTACAAAGCCTCCTGACTCAGCCCACAGCCCAGCAGCTGGGGATTAGGAAAGATTTGCCTCAAATTCACTCCACCTGGGGAGCCAGCTGAGAGTCTGGCACCTGAGGCTGTGGGCGGGGTGATTTGGGGCAGGCTGGATTTGGGGCAGGCTGGATGAGCTCCCTCATGGGGAAGGGTAAGTCTTGATTCCTTTTGATTTGAGCACATTTTGTGTATTTCAAGCATTTTCCGTGTTCCTGCTGAAGGTTTTGGGAGGCTGATCTCACTTTCTGCAGGAGCTGTGTGCCTGGGCTGGGATATCCCTGGGCTGAGGGATCAGGGGCTCCTGTGATGCTTCCTGCAGGCACCAGGGACTGAGGGGCTTTGGGGAGGACAAACTTGCTGTGGGAGATTGAAAATATTCCTTGGTATGAAGATATTCCTTGATAACTTGGAAAAGCAGCAGAGTTATCAAGGAACTCAAGCTGGGTGAGGGTTTTTTGACTGATTTGTTGCTCCTCTGCCACAACCTCCAAGGTAGGAATTGTTGGACAGAAGGACAGCATTGGTTTTTTTGGGAGGGCAAGTAGCAGGAAAATCATCTTGGCAGAACTTCACTGGGTAAAGAACTTTATTTGCGTATTTTTATTAAGGAAATCCTACCACAAAAATTACCTTTAATTTTGTCTAACATAAGGAAAGAAATGCCACCAACATCCCCCTTTTTGGAGGAGCCATCCATTGTATTTAATTTCCGAGCAGTTTTATATTCCAGCAACAGGAATTTAATTACTATCTCCTTTTCTAATTAATTTCAATAACTTTAATTATAATTTTCTGCAATGGTCAATGCTTTGGACACTCCATATAACTGTAAGGGATTGCGATGTGATTTTGCAGGAATGAATATTCACTGGTTACAAGAATCTCAATCTCTCTTATTATTAAAATGTTCCAGAATCAAATTCAGTGATAGCTCAAAGCTGGGTGGCAGAGCCATCATTTTTCAGGTGATTGAAAAATGAGAAGTTCACGTGGTTTTGCAGCTCCATCTCTGGAGCACAGCACAGGAGATGCACAGCTCAGGAGTCTGTTTTGCTCAGCGAGATGGAAAACATGAAAACAGTAACCCAGAAATTAATTAGAAATGGGCTGAGACACAAGAATGAGCCTTGAATTTTAAACATATTAAATTGGAGGGAACGAGGAGTTCCTATTCATCTTCTGGATTCAGATAAAGAGGGGGAGGGAAAAGGGCAGGGAGGGGCTGGACTCTGAGTGAGGAGCAGCGCTTGGCAGGAGGAGCTTGGCTCAGCCCCTGATGTTTATTTGTGAATAGAAGCAATAATTGATGTTTCCCTGCATCTCTGTTATAAATTCAGGACAGCAGAGCAAAGCTTTTTGTACTTACAGGTGCACAAACCCACTCAGGGTAATTCCTGAGGTACCTTTTGCTGCTTTGGTGCTAAGAAGTGACCTAAAAATATATTTACAGGGAGCCCTGAAGTGGCGAAGTGAGGCTGTGGCAGCCTCTCAGGTTCCTGGGGTTTGTTGGGTTGGTTTTCATGGAATCATGCATTGGTTGGATTTGTTTCTCTCAGCCCCAGGCCCAGCTCTGTCCCCTGGGGGCTGCTCCGTGCGTGGGTGAGGCCGTAACAGCCAGAAATAAGGAAAAAAAGGCTAAATTTGTCAAAGTGCAAAAAGAAGAGGGAACCACGCTGTGGAGAGCAGTGAAAAGTGAGGTTCTCAGAGACTCCTCCTTAGGATTACAGTTTGGGGATGGTGGAAAAGTGAAAAATGCTCTTCCCCCTGAGCTCCAGGAGCAGGGCTGGAGGAGCAGAGCTGCAGTCTTCCTTATGGAAATCACGTGGGAGGTTTGATCCCCCCTCCCAAAGCATTTTGGCTTTTAATGGTGGTTCTGTGAACAAAGCCCTGCTCTGATTGATGCAAACTATGACTGCAAATAGACCTGGCCTAAGTTAGACCTGGTTTTGTAAAAATAGAAGGTCTGCTGTGAGAGAAAGTGTTGATAAATCTGAATTTATTTCCTTGTCTAACAGCGACGGCTTTCCAACAACAGTAAATATTTGCTGTGTGGCTCTGGAGAGTTTCCCCAGGGGTTGTTTTTCACTCAGGAGCTCAGCTGACTCTAACAGATCTCACAGAGAACTTGTTGGCATCTCCTGCTCGAGTTTATGGCTCCCTCATGTCAGTCAGGCTCCAGTTTTTCCAAGTTTTAGTGGAATACCAACAAAATATGTCTGAAACCAAGTTTGGCACATGCAGTGAAAGGGTGTGAGAACAAGGTTATGTTTTCATGAGAACAAGTGTTCTGTTATGAAGTGGAGATAAATAATGAGGACAAACATTGCATTAAAAATAAAAGAGAAGAATTTAATGGGCTAGAATTGTGGTGACTCCCAGGAAAAGCTCTTCTTTTCTCTCTTTTTTTTTTAAAATATTCTATTAATTGCTGGTAAATGACTACTTGAACCACTACCCAAGTTTATATCTGATTTCTGGCATGCAAGTATTGATTCAACATTTGTTGAGTCACATTCTGCACTTTGCTCAAAATAGATTTCAGGTTTATGTGGAAATTTCCAGCCAATTTCCAGCCAGAATGGTTGTTCTTTCTTATAAAACAGGCTGATCATAACTACAGCCATGCATTTATAGAGCCGTGCATTTATAGAGCCATGATCCTCATTCTTTCCTGGAGCAGGGAGGTGAACATTCCATTCATGGAAACTCAATTTCTTTCCCATTCCATTCTCAAGTGCTTGGTCACAAGAGTTTTTAAGGGAGGAGCTCCCCATTTTTCCTGCTTGGAATAATTCCCACTCTCTGGGACAGGGAATGTTGGAGCTTCAGCTCATCCTGGGATGGTTCTGGCCCAGGAGGATCTGCCCTTTGGGGGAAATGCTGGAGCTCGTTGGGATTCAAGAGAAAAAGAACATTGTTCTTTTGCTCTGGTTTAAAGGAAAAAGGGAGAGAATGAGAGCCCAGTTCTGGTATCTCTGAAATGAGAGGGAGATTCCCTTCGGAGAGGTTGGATCTGGGCTCTGTCACCTCGGGAGGTGTTTGGGGTGCAGCATCCAAGGGGTCCCTTTGTGTGATCCCTGCAGGGGGATCTGAGGAGAGCCCTTGACAGCCACTCAACAGAGGCTGTTCCAGAGAATCCTGGAATATCCTGAGTGGGAAGGGACCACCAGAATCATCCAGTCCCACCCCTGCCCTGCACAGACCCCCCAAAATCCCACCCTGGGCATCCCTGGGAGCTCCTGGAGCTCTGGCAGCCTCGGGGCCGTGCCCATTCCCTGGGGAGCCTGGGCAGTGCCCAGCACCCTCTGGGGGAAGAACCTTTCCCAAAATCCACCCTAAACCTCCCTGGCCCAGCTCCAGCCGTTCCCTGGGTGCTGTCCCTGTCCCAGGAGCAGGGAAGGAGCTGCCCCTCGGGAGGAGCTGTTCCCTCTCTCTGTAAACATCTCGTGCTCAGAGGTTTGTGCTCCAAGGGGCAGATGCACAATTGGATCGTGGAATGCAACTCCAGCCGAGCTCTGGCCAGAGAAACTCCTCCTGCTTCAGCTCAGTGAACAACAAAACCCTCGATTTACAACTCTGAGGAGGAGACAGAGCACACTCTGGGTTGGTGAAAGCATCTGTGGGATTAGTTTATTTAAGGGAAGCCTGTTCACGCTTCTGTCTCCTCCCAGCCACCTTCTGGCTCTTGGAGAGGCAGAAATTTGGCCCAAACCCTGCTGGTGCCCTGCAAAACCACTGCTCTGGGCAGGAAATGTCCTTCACCCCAGAGTGAGATGTCCTTCACCACCAGCTCTCCCCACAGAAGGACATGAACAGTTGTTCACAAGCTGGAGCAGCAGAAAGCACCAGCACAAACCTGAGATTTAACACCAAAAGAGAAATTCAAAGCTGTTAAGGAAGAAAATCTGCTCCAGCCAAGCTGAAATCCTGTATTGAACCCAAGTTGGCTCCAAACTGGAGCCCTGGCACAGAGGAAGTGCTGTAATTGCACCCTGCAGTCAGTGAAAGGCCATCTCAGCACTGAAGCAAGCAGGCAATTTGCTTTTTCAGATAAATATAGATATTTTGGCCAAATTAAGGTTTTTCTCATCATTCACGAATTTACAGTATTTGAGCAAAGGGATGGAATGTCCTGCAGTTCTGACAAGGATACAGTTTCATAAATAACCCTCTTGACGTGGATGAAGTGAACATTTTTTGAGGTTTAGGCAGGGTTTGGGGTAGCAGGGAATTTCTTTGCTGGTTTTAAGGCAACCAGGGCTTTTATTTTCCCTCTTACCAACGGGTGGAATATTTCTGTTGGCTCCTCTGCTCTTTCCCCTTTCCACAATGAGGACCTTTGGCTGTAGGTGAGGGTTTCCAAAAATCATGTAGGATTTAATTGCAGTAAGATAATGAATTGATAATGAAATGACACCACGAGCTGGAATGATGATTGATAAGAACTCAGCATCTTTGTGCTGTCCATTTTTATCTCCAACACACACAAATCCACCATGGATGGAGGGGACTGAGGGGGTTCTTCAGCACAGGGACATGTTTTTTCTGTTAAAGAATTGCCAGTCTCAGAGGCACAGAGACAAAGCAAAGATTTGCAGAGCAGGAGCTGCAGTGAACTGAAATGCCTCTGTTCTGCTCGTGTTGCTCCTGTGCCTTCCCCATCCCTCCCAGCTGTCTCCAGTGACACTTTGCAATTCTTTTTTCCAGCCTTTGATTGGTTTTTCGGATTGTTTGAGGGGATTGTTTGAATTTTCTTTTGGCGTGTGTTGTTTTTGCTGCTCGGTTGGGTTTATCTGACTGTTCTGGCTGGTGAGACACTGCTGGTTCCTCCCCAGCTATTTTGACAGTTTCTGCTTCAAAAGAAATGCTCTCGGTCTCTGTATCAGGAGTTTCTCAGCTCCTTTCAGTGACAGAATTCTGCACATCAACAACTTTTGAATGGCCACATGACCATCCCAGGAGAACTAAACAGAACAAAATGTCTTAGTGAAAAGAATTTTTGGGAATTTAATCACCAGCTGCACACTGTAGATCAGTGAGGGGCATATTCTTTTAAGCCACAAAAGTTAATTACAGTCAAAGAGTGGCTCTGCTTCCAGCCCCAGGAATCAGAATGGAATCAGTGGACAGTGGCTCTTGGCCTGGTGTCCCACTGGTTTTTCCAGAGGGAACCTTCATCAAAAGGCAAAGCACAGTTCAGGGACTGAGCACTAAACAACATAAACAAGAAACAGGGAATGAAATTATAAGTTAAAAAACAAAAAAAAAAACAAACCAACAAGACCAAAAGAATCAAAGAGCCCAAACAATTAAATAAAAAGTGTCTGTACAGATTGTCTGGGAGCAGCAGCGTTTCCAGAGGAGCATTTCACACTCACTGAACAATGCAGACTGAAAACAGAGAATATTGCAGTGGGGAGCACAGGGAGCTGGGGAATGTTGGCAGGTAAAGCCACCCAGTGGCCAGCGGCAGAGCAGGAAGCTTTGATGTGGGAGGTGTTTGGGATGGAGCTGCTGGCACAGGGACAGCAGGGATCCATCTCAGCCAGGGCTGGCGAGACAAGGAAACCTCCCCAGCCCAGTTCTGAGCCAGGTGGGATCTGTCCCTGCTCCTCTCCCCAGTGCCATCCCCACCATCCCTCCCAGCTGCCTCCAGTGACACTGGAGCTCTTTTCTCCAGTCTTTGGGGTTTTT
Source organism: Pachycephala philippinensis (assembly GCA_013397055.1). Taxonomy (NCBI): domain Eukaryota; kingdom Metazoa; phylum Chordata; class Aves; order Passeriformes; genus Pachycephala; species Pachycephala philippinensis. The sequence continues at coordinate 70,127 of VWZT01007595.1, read as the reverse complement.
CGATTGCTTGAGGGGATTATTTGAATTTTTTTCGAGTAGGTGTCATGGAAAGCTGCCCTCTCACTGTTTGTTTCTGGTCTGATTTGCACTAAGAATTGGTGGAAATGAGGAACTGTGGAGCTGTGCAGGAGCTAAAGAGGTGCTGGGACTGGGAAGAGTCTCCCTCTGCCTGTCCTGCTCCTGATATTCCTTCTGCAAGCATGTGCCCCAGGCTGGTGTTGGGAGGTGCTTTGATCTTGCTCGTTATGGCCAGTCCCTCTGGAGATGTCCCCTGTGCCCCTGCCACGGGTTTGTTCGGTGGCCCTGGACACATCCCAGGAGCAGAGTGAGTGCCAGGGCCTGGGGAGGGCAGAGGGAGAGGGAGAGGTTGGGATCAGGAGCTGCAGAGGGAGAGGGTTGGGATCAGGAGCTGCAGAGGGAGAGGGGGAGGTTGGGATCAGGAGCTGCAGAGGGAGAGGGTTGGGATCAGGAGCTGC